>OY282393.1:17889466-18489466 GCA_958295455.1 Coleophora deauratella
TATTCGGGCCGTACCCGAAACGGGGGTCATGGCCCTTCCTTCAATAAAGATGTGTTAACATATGTAAGTAGGTATAGGAGGAAACTTTTATCATTATCTTTGAATATTGCAATTAGTACGTAATTAAACCAAAAATCAAGTCATTCCGTTGGTATCTGTAGGCACTTCCTAGACAAACAATCTTTATGAAAACAAAAAAAAATACCGCCAATTCGGAAGGAACTTTTGTATCGTGATGTAATCGGGTAATTGACTATGTACCTACCTATATCTATGTAGAGCCTAGAATAAGGTAATTTGGAATATTGTGGAAAAGTTTAGAATTAGAATGTACCTATTACACTAGACATAACAATTATGCCTAGTGTATATTATATGAAGTGTTGCATTACACATGCCACATTAGTACGCGTTGACATGGTACGTGATTTAGGCATTCTCTTTGATAATAAACTCTCTCTAAATCACCACATAGATAATATAACCGATAAGGCTTTTAAAATGTTAGGCTTCATTATGCGAACTTGCTCTCCTTTTCGCAATTCTACTAGCATCAAAAATGTATATTTTGCCTATGTACGTAGCGTCTTGGAATATGGATCCGTTGTTTGGTACCCAGTTTACGATAAATATTCAATCAATATTGAAAAAATTCAAAAGCGTTTCATCAAGTTCTTAAATTTCCGAACAAATAACTTCTGTAAGTCCTATTACGATAGTTGTAAAACCCACAACTTATTACCACTTGAGAAGAGACGCATTCAGCTAGATATGAATTTTTTGTACGACATATTAAACTCAAATTTGGACTGCCCTGAGCTGGTTGCAGCCCTGGGACTGAGTGCCCCACGACGGAGACAGCGCCTCTGTAATGCACGCCTTCTGCACGTTCCCTCGCACCGCACCAACTACGCTAAAAATGAAACTCTGGCACGTATATCAGATACATATAATAAAAAATTCCCGGATTGTGACCCCTTCCTGCTATCTAAAAGCACCTTTAAAAACAAGGTGCGTGCAGTCCTTTTCGAATTGTAGCCAACAATGTTTTTAACTCCTCCTCCTTCACATACATACACACATACACACACACACACACACACACACACACACACACACACACACACACACACACACACACACACACACACACACACACGCACGCGCGCGCGCGCATATTAACCTGCAAGTTTCTATAACCCAACTAATCTAGCTTTGTCTTCTACGTCTGTTTTAGTGCAAATATTGTAATTTCTAGGGTAATCTGTTATTGGCCATACATTTTGACTTTGTAAATTTACTTAAGTTATTCTAAAAACGCTGTTGATTACCTTTAAATAAATAAATAAATAAATAAATCATCCCCAAATAGGGCGGATAACACACTGCTCCGGAATCAGCTCCGGTGTGCGGTGCGGCGGCGGTTTTTTTTTACTATGGAAAGTGACAAGTAAAGCCGCATACCGGAACTGATTCCGGCGCAGTGTGTTATCCGCCTAACCGTGCCGTGTCTGACTGACTGACACACTGACTGATAAATAGCAGACGGCTCACTAATACAAGAACGAAACTTGAAAATTACAACTCACATTCATTAGAGAAATAGAGGATGCTGGATTTTTCAAATACTGATCTCTAAAATCCGGTGTCAAAGTTTGTACAGAAAATTTTATTTCTAACGGACTCGACGAATTTATCCGTAAGTCTCATGTAATTTCACTACACCAACACACGACTATAAAATCAGAAGAATTTCCTGTATTCAACGTTTCTGTGTAATTTAATAAATTGCCGTGTGAAAAACCCATATCGTCCCCACTGAAAATCATACAAAAACTCACAGCTGAGTCATAAATGGAAAATAGCACAACACTGTCTATTAACATCTTAAATTGAACATAGGATTGGTGCCTTTCTCATCCTTCCTCGAAGAGTTCACAGATCTTGGAAAATAATTGTTGAGGGAGTATTCTGACCCCGACTCCTATCCCCGAATACTTTCCGAAACGTTGGGTCGAATTCCAAGTGGTAGTAATTTCGTATTAGTTAGGTAGACTAAAACAAAATACTACTACTTCGAATAAATATTTCTGATTTGATTTTGAATTCAATATTGGCGGCAAATCCCAGCCTTGGTTTGGTCGGTCCTGCAAAAAGGCTTCTCGTCGGAAGCAGGAATGTTACCAAGCCTGGGCAAATGCAGCGAAGTTACGGGATGAAAAGACCAGCGCTTTAAAAAAGGAGTTTAACTTTGCCTCCAGGTCCTTGAAAAGAGACATTGCCAGGGCGAAGTCGGAGCACATAGGCAGAATTGGCGAGAGACTAGAGCGTCTTCCTTCGGGAACTCGTGCGTTGTGGTCTCTGGTCAAAGCTGTCCAGGGGAACTTCTGCACGCCATCGTTTCCATCACTGCACACGGGTAATGATTCGTTGGCCCACGACGCAAAAGAGAAAGCTGATCTTCTAGGCAAACTCTTTGCGTCCAACTCAACATTGGATGACGGGGGAAACGAGCCGCCGACCATACCGCGATGCAAGAGCTGTATGCCGGATATCCGGTTCCACCAACGCTCAGTGCGTAAAGCACTTTTTTCCCTCGACATTCATAAGTCGAGAGGGCCCGATGGAATCCCTCCTGTCGTGTTGAAGGTGTGTGCTCCAGAGTTGGCTCCAGTTTTAACGCGCCTTTTTCGGCTTTCCTACTCTTCTGGCATAGTCCCAAACTCATGGAAGACAGCTTTAGTCCACCCGATCCCTAAAAAAGGTGACCGCTTAAATCCGTCCAACTACAGGCCGATAGCTATAACCTCCTTATTCTCAAAGATAATGGAGTCCATTATCAATAGCCAGCTCCTTCTACCTCCTAATCTACCTGACACATCGTTGGGCACAGGCAATCGAGACAAGGGAGGAAGCATTGGCAGTTAGTTTGGACATAGAGAAGGCCTTCGATCGGGTCTGGCACAAAGCACTTCTTGCGAAGCTTCCATCTTATGGGCTTCCCGAGGAATTATGCAAATGGGTCACTAGTTTTCTTGCAGACAGAAGCATAAAGGTCGTAGTCGACGGTGCATGCTCAGATTCTATGTCTGTGAACGCTGGTGTCCCTCAAGGCTGTGTGCTTTCGCCTACACTGTTCCTTCTGCATATCAATGATATGCTGCAAATCAGCAGTACTCATTACTATGCAGATGATAGCACAGGTGATGCCTTCTATACCGGCCGTGCCAACATTTCTCGGGAAAACGTCACCGAGAGCCGAAACAAACTTGTGTCAGAAATTGAGGCTTCTTTAAAGAAGGTCTCAGAATGGGGTTGACTTAATTTGGTCCAGTTTAACCCTAGTAAAACACAGGTTTGCGCGTTCACTGCCAAGAAAATGCCATTTGTCGTATCACCTCGTTTTGAGGACACTCCCCTAAATGCCTCAGCTAGTATCGGAATCCTTGGTGTCGACATATCGAGTGAAGTCCAGTTCCGTGGTCATCTAGAGGGTAAGGCTAAATTAGCCTCGAAGAAGCTTGGTGTGCTCAATAGATCGAGACAGTATTTCACTGCGGCCCATCGCCTGCAACTTTATAAGGCGCAGGTTCGGCCTCATATGGAGTACTGTTCTCATCTTTGGGCAGGGGCACCTCAGTACCAGCTTATCCCTCTGGACCGCATTCAACGGAGAGCGGCTCGAATCGTCGGCTGCCAGGATATTTCAGATCGGCTTGACTCCTTGGCACTGCGTAGAGATGTAGCCTCACTCTGCATTCTCTATCGCATGTACAATGGGGAGTGCTCCGAGGAATTGTTCGGATTGATCCCTACCGCCTCTTTTCACCATCGTTCTACGCGACAACAATTTCATCCCCATCACTTAGATGGTTGGCAGTCCAAAACTGTGCGTTTCACTAGAAACTTTCTGCCTCGCACAACCAAACTGTGGAATGAATTGTCGCCTGGGGTATTTCCGGACCAATACGACATTCAAACCTTCAAGAAAAGAGCGTACTCCCATATCAAAGGCCGGCAACGCACTTGTGACTCCTCTGGTGTTGCGGGTGTCTATGGGCGGCGGTAATCGCTTACCATCAGGTGATCCGTCTGCTCGTTTGCCACCTCTGCCATAAAAACAAAAAATCACTATCAGACTCACCATCGGCAGCGTCCTGGTTGTCTGGTGGCAAGTACTTATCGACGTACTTGTCAGCGGTGGTGAGGGCCCTGTCCAGGGCGGTGGCGGTGACAGCTGTCACCCTGGAGTCCAGCACAGCTGTGCCGAGCTGCTTGACTGAGTCCGCTCGCCGCAGCACGTACTGCCGGGTCTCGGTGTAAAGCTGGTGGATGAGGATTGTGAGGTCATGAGATTCGACGAAAGGGAAATTTGTAATTATGTTATAATCAAGGCATGGGCATCGTGAGAAAAAAAATGTGTTGTTTTTTTTCAATAACTAAGACTATACATATATGTAGATGACGGTCTCAAAGGCTCTAAAACTGGGTTTAGTATTTCCCTTTAAAAAACGATAACAAACGCTTGTTTTTAATTAATTTCTTGTAGTTATCGCTACTTAAAGCAAGTATCACATACCTAATTTTGTTCATCAGAAATTTTAAATGATTTGCTATCTTCGGTATATTTCATGCTCAGCAAGATGGAGTATATTGTCATTATTCCTTTGATAAAATAAACTATTAAGTAAGAGTCTGAAATAAAAACCCAGGTAAGTAATATTGCAAAAACAAGAGATAGGTAGGACCTATGCGGACTTTGAACAAACGATATTGGTGTTGTTCACAACAATGTCAATTTAATTTAAAAACCGACCATGGAAGACATAGGTACTAACGAGTAGTTTTTATAATAACACATTATTATCTTTACTGTTTACTTATGTAACTGTTAGTCCGTTGAGCTCATTAGCGTTATGCCCACTGTACAGAAAACTGTGATAAACCGTATAGCTCGCAGGACAGATAACTGATGGGAAAGAAAGGTTCTCGAGTGACGGGACAGACCGTCTCAAGGTGGAATGGTGAGGCTGGACATATAAGGCTAAGAACCGTGATAAGTGAAAGTCTTATGGGGGAGGCTTGTATTCAGCAATAGACGTCTTCCGGCGGATATTTTAATAATTATCATAAAGATGCAAACATGTAATTTGAAACGATTTCTGGTTAGGCCTAGTTTACTTTTGTATTGAATCCCTGTTTTTGTGATCCTGTGGCAAATCGAACATATTATAGTGACAATGAGCCGAGAAGGTACCTCTCAGGGTGACTGGTACACTTGTACCAAAATCTCTGAGCTGGTGATTCTTCTACTGACACTAAATAACTTTTGTTTTACAACTTTGGTAAAATCACAGGCTTATCGATTTGTATGAAAATTCCAAAAGCTTTTTCGAATTTACCAAAGGTGTATGAGTTGAATCATCGGTGAGGAGGATCGCAGAGTTATGTATCAGTTACCCGATTTAAAAGTTCCTTGCAAGGTACAAAGTATATTAGCGTATTCTTTAAACATTCATTTACAGCAAAACTTTATCTTATCAGCGAAAATTTACGTATAATAAATAAATACAGTTCAACATGGCTTTCCATGAATTATGTAATATAATTTTAATTTATGAACATAACTGCAAGGTACGTACGTACGTAACTAAAATGCGTAGCAATATAGGTGTCGATTCGGTTTTCACGATTAAACCTATTTGACAGGATTAAACTTAATTTAAGTGTTCTGTCTTTTTCTTTCTGTATCGAAAAGATAATGACAGGACGCTTAAATTAAGTTTAGTCCTGTAACATAAGTTTACTCGTAAACACCAAATCCACACCATTATAAAGTGCACTTCCACTCATGAAACTTAAAAACTTTTTTAACTATCCAAACAAACACTTTAAGCACTTTATTAATTTGTATGAAAAGTTCAAAATTTCAGTAAACTTGTAGAACAGAAGTAGAAACTTACATAAAATAATTGGTACGCCTTTTTGTTACACGTTGTAAAGTCTATCATTAACCTGACTCTCCACCAAATATGTGCTATGAAGCTAAGCTATGAGTAAAGCAAAAAATACCAGTCAGAACACAACATTTTCCACATAATCTTCGAATGGTGTGTTCTGATTGGCAATTTTATCTCGCACACAGCTTAGCTTCATCACACATCTTCAGTGGAAAACCAGCGTTATCTTCCTACATCGGTCGAATTCATAGAGAACCATGTCCATCTGCAGCTGTATATGTAAATCCAGGAGTTATTACCGTTTGACTTACCGCTTGAGGGGGCAAGTAAATAGAGGGCACCCTTTCGCCGACGACCTCCAGAGACTTGCAGAGAAACATATCCAGCTGGTGAATAGGTGTCTCGAACAGCTGGACTGCTGGGAGCGCCAGCTGCACGCCAGTCGAAAGCGTGGCCTCGCCCAGAGTCAGGTACCAGCGGATCAGCGGATTCGACTCCTGGAGACGAAAAACTGGCATGAAATCGAAGCCCGATTTTAGCGGTTGGATTTATAAAATACAAGATGACTCTGTGTATAAAATAAATGTTCACTTGCATAATTTTGCTGGACTACAGTCTGATTTTAATCTAATATTTAAGTACATATTCTTACTGACATACATACACATATCTGTTATATTCTACTTTGCTCGAGACGATTGTCTATGAATTTAAGTCATTGGAGTTGTCCTTAAATATTTTTTATCGGGTTTATCATTTTATATTTACTGACAAGTAGTAACTGATTTCATCAGCGATATTGAAGACAAATATAGATATTACTAGTTTTGTATTAATTTTTGTACATTAGTTAACAATCAATTAATCAGTATATAATGTCTACTTTCCTACCACAAGCATCCTACATAATATATTTATCTTCGGAGGATACGTACATTTATGAAAATGTACGTGAAATATAAAATCAATTACAATAATGAAATGAAAACTGAACCCGAGAACATAGTAGCAACAGCGAGCGAGTTTTTCCTCTCATAAACAATTATTTTAAAATGGGGCGTTTGCGCCCCGCAACCCGCGCGCACCTCGACAGTTTTACGCGACTCGGGAATCGCGATCGACCGAGCGCTAGAACACAGACGTCGTAGAGTTGCCTTTAATATTATTTGTTTTACTTTTAATTTTCCTTTCTTTTCATAAATGTATTGTACTAATGTATACTTCACCCGACTACGGGAAATTCAAAAGGAGGGTTATGATTTTAAGAGGCTACGCATGTTTGTGTGTATGTATGTAATTTTTACCAGAAAAATAATTCAAACATACTTAAGTACTGCTTTTTTCAGGTGAGATCATTTTACATTTTATTTTACAAACATATTATTTACATTTTACTTATTTATACTTTACTAGCGGCCCGCCCCGGCTTCGCTCGGGTGGACATACATTTTTTGATCATTTTGGGATAAACGCATCTTTATGCTTAGTTTTAACCATAAACCATTGTTATTCTCAAAGGTTTTTATTTTATTTTTACATTTTATTTAATCAATTTTAATCAAATCAAGTCAAAAGCATGTAGGGAGCATGTCAACAACCCATAACGTCCCCACTGTAGGGGCACGGGTCTCTTCCCATAACTCGGAAAGGTTAGCCCATACTCCACACACGGGGGCCAAGTCCGGATTGGTGGAGGTTGTGGGGCTAGTGGCCAACCCCAGTGTCGGAAGCCGCCTGAAAGGCCTCCGGCATGGTTTAACGACTGCCATCTAATGATAAGTCAACAACCCATAACGTCCCCACTGTAGGGGCACGGGTCTCTTCCCATAACTCGGAAAGGTTAGCCCATACTCCACACACGGGGGCCAAGTCCGGATTGGTGGAGGTTGTGGGGCTAGTGGCCAACCCCAGTGTCGGAAGCCGCCTGAAAGGCCTCCGGCATGGTTTAACGACTGCCATCTAATGATAGCAGCCGGCACCAACGGCTTAACGTGCCTTGCGAAGCACGGAAATGGTCGAGATAAATGCCACTAACAGTCAAAGCCATCCAGGTTATGACCGTGTCTGTATTCAGTTAACCTGCGTGATCGACGCGACCACGTAAGCAGCGCTGAGCCATGACCGCTTCAGTGTCGTTATTGTGTCATTATATTACAGTTGATGACATAAGTGATTTTGACACCATCACCTTTACCATGCCCCTCACTCCTTATTTCCGAAAACTGGGCATAAAACTTAAACAAATTATACAGAAAATAGATCTTTGCTTATAAATTACAGGAAAATCTCTAAGAATTTTCTATAAATCTTAAAATAAGTTGATAAAATTTAAAATATTGTTTGTTTGTAGGTATGGACAAAGCCCTCTGCGCGAGAGTCAGACTCGCACTTGTCCGGTTTTTATTTTTTATGTGTATAGGTTAACTCATATTTATTTTATTTTAGATTGGCTAGAAATAGCTACGGCGACGACGTTACTGTTTATGCAAAAGTTATAAGATAAGAAGAAGGTGATAGACACAACTTTTGGCTTTGGGTCTGGGTGGATCATACTTTCTCATCCATTTCTTTTGACTTTAAAGTTCAAAAATATAATAGTAAAAAATAACTTTTCGGGTATATTGGTAGTTGTATTTAAGCACTTTGACACGAGCACGATTTTCTAGTTTGTGGATTCGTCATTTGTAAAATTTTCAACGCAAACTTCATACATACAGGTAGGGAGCGGTGCGCGCACTGAGCGACCGTTGTGGAGTGACGTCACAGCAGCGTACGGTGACCCCGCGTCACTTGCCTACCTAAATAATTCAGTATCTGGGAAACTATCAAACGTATCAAAAACATTTTTTCACCATATTTTTTTATTTTTAATAGAGTATATTTTAAGATAAAAAACAAAAATTGGTGGTATTCTTCATTCAACGTTACATGGAATGGAAGGTCTTTATTATTCTTATCTGCAGTCCTAAAATAAGTGTATTTATTAATGAATTTGAAACCATGATTAATTATTATACGATAACTAATCAATTGTCATCTTACACGGGGAACACATTTTGTAACTCTGCATATGTCGGTGAAGTATAGTTTTGAGGCGACTCCATGCCTTTATTCTCCGAACTCTGTTCTAGAGTTTTTTTCTTAAAATATAATTTTATCGGGTTACTTACTGCTTACTGAAATGCAATATGTTTATAAAAACACTGGACTGCTTATTAGTAGAAACATGTAATTTATTTAAACTGTTTAAATTGTGGCAATTACTCACCTTTTCTTAGTTATATTCCTACAATGCTCTGTTAAACAGGCTTTCCTTTTCCTTTTCGAAAATATGGCACGTTTTTTCCCCATTTTTAATAATAAAATATCCCTCACTTATATTTGCGTTCGATGATGTGCGATAGTTCAACTGGGACAGACCTGTCGCTGACAATGGTCAGTGGCGGACTGAGCGGGCTGGAGAGGGCACTGATTGCATACTGAGACCGCGCGCGCCCTAGCTCATTTCATAAGGTCGTATGCGACAAAACAGTTTATTTCGTTTAACTTAAAAACTACAATTAATTTAGAAAAACTGAACAGTCATTTTCAAGTAAGCTTGAAGATTAATGTACGTACAAAAATTTGAGCCTTAAATCAGTTCCATTTGCGCGTAAAATGCAAATCTCTTTTTTAAAAGGGGTATCTTTAATATTTTTTTCTCTGTTATGAAAGTTAATCAATCGTGTAACGCAACAGGCAAAATGAAGTCAAAAAACTGAAGAATCAGGTTACAAAATATAACTTTCGTACGTTTCGTTATTGCTGAGTAAAATCGAGATCCCTACCACCAAAATCTTCAGTACCTCGTCTATGCGTACCTATACAGGGGTTTAAAAAGTGAGTTTGAGATTTTAAGGGGTTACTCGTGGGTTACTTAAATTAGAATCAAGTATTGAATATAGGAAAAATATGAAAAAAAAATCCGATCTAAATCTTGTTTTTTCAGTTTCCCATATTAAATCTGAAAATAATTTGTATGGGAAACTGAAAAATGTTGTCGATCGGTTTTTTTATAATTTTCCTGGATTCTATACTTGATTCTGAGTACCCCTTCAAATCTCAGATGCACTTTTTTAACACGCTGTATAGTTATACACTTTTCGGAAATTACTAGTGTGTTCTGTTTGACTTTCAAGCATTTTGATCCCTTTTTTTGTGACTGCGCTTGAAACACTTACCCTGATTCTCATGTAGGCTTTTTCAGTGGCTTCGATGCTGGTCCCAACAATGGGGATCGCGGCTACCCTGGAGACCACCTCCAGTCTCGGTAAACTCGTCTTCTTTGTATTGGTCACTAAGGACAAAGGAAGGAGTAAAATATATTATTAAAACAAAGGTGATGAACTTTAAGAAATCATAAAAATACTTTTACGGATAAAGCATCAACATAGAAAACAGTTATGGATATACAATTTTAAACAGAAGCGTTTTTACGAAGATAAACTATAAAAACTTCTGTCATAAATATAAAAATGTATTACAGAGAGTTTCTTTTGGACCCGACGTTTCTTCTCTCTCCGCAAACACTTTCCAAAACGTTTGGTACCTATACAAGTTCCAAATTGCAGGAACTTAGTATTACGAAGTCAAAAAAATACCCTCGAAAAATGTACAGTGCTACCTACTTCAAACATATATTTTTTATTTGAAATTAGGTTGAAAATATTGTACAATTTTTGAGGGCTTTTTTCATAGTTTTTTTTTTTTTATGGCAGAGGTGGCAAACGAGCAGACGGATCACCTGATGGTAAGCGATTACCGCCGCCCCTAGACACCCGCAACACCAGAGGAGTCACAAGTACGTTGCCGGGTTTTCATCGTATCCCTATTCACCAAAAAATATTGTATAACCTTATATTCCCTATACAGGATATAACAAAATTGGTGTAGGACTCGTTAAATGGGGATTCTACTCATCGTACTGAATGAACAACTTTTGTTCTAAGACTTTGCTCAAATCGCAAAAAAAGTCGGACTATCCATAGAAATTGATCATCTGTTTTTCCATTTTTGTATGGAGACTCCAAATTTTTTTTGGGATATGCGCAAAGTCGTAGAACAAACGGGTTCTACACCAATTTCGTTACACCTGTATAGGTACACGTTTAACTCTGTCTACTACAAATAGATTGATTCCCGACGGATGTTGGGATTACTTGTTTCGTTGACTGGACAAGTACCAATGTAAGTACTTTCCTAAAGTTCTGTTCCTCGTATACCCATTTTATCTGATGCATCGACACTCACACGCGAGTAGCCGTT
Source organism: Coleophora deauratella (assembly GCA_958295455.1). Lineage (NCBI taxonomy): Eukaryota > Metazoa > Arthropoda > Insecta > Lepidoptera > Coleophoridae > Coleophora > Coleophora deauratella. Next base: position 17,900,731 of record OY282393.1, read on the forward strand.
TCTGTAGCTATTTATACCAGTTGTAAAAAGATAAGGAAAAATAAGAATATAAAGAACAACATTTAAAAGTTTATCAAACGGGATTAATACGTAGAAGCATAGAAAGTTCTTTAAAAATTGTTGCGCACATCTTATATGTATATAATTATAAGCATAGAATACAGAATACTTAAGCAGTGTGTTGTACTGGTATATGCATAATGAATATAACAACGTATCGTCAACTTACGCCGTAATTAAGACATCAGTGAAATTATCACAAAAAGGAAACGAAGGAATTAGATAAGATTCAAAATTCAAAATCATTTATTTATTTACGTAGGTACATTAAGCACTCTTATAAACGTCATATCATTTTGCTGGAGGAATATTCCAAATGTCTGTCCTATTTTTCTCTGATAGTGTAAGATAGGCTGTATACATAAGTATGTAAGGTGTCTATGCCAACTAGGTGGGAACAATTATAAAAAAAATGAATTCGACCTGACGAAAAAGCTCCATATCCTATACAGCCTAAAAACAAAAAAGGATTAACTAGAGGAATATCTAAGTCTTAGAAAATTCTAAAATGCGAGTACTTATTTTATTTTCGCATATTGTACACAAAACACTCCAAAAAGGGGGTCAACAATTTAAAATGTAGCCAATTTTATTTATGTTACAGCTAAAGAAATTAGGAAAGGGGTAAGAATTATGGAAATTTATTTGGATGTTTATTTCTCAATAGTACCAAAACGGCTGAATGGGTTGAAATAAAACTTGGATAAACAAAAATGGATGCCGTGTATGGACAGAGTTATGTGGTACTGGCTGCAAGTCCTTTTAAGTCGCTTTTAGTTTTTTATTTAAATATCAGTATTAGAATCGTCTCGGCCATACAAAAGACATCAACGAGCGATGCTACACCAAATTAGTAGTGTTTTCTCATTATTACCGAAACTACTGAAGCAATAAAGACCTTAAACGAAACTTGGCCTTGTTTTATCCTCCGACTGCATAGCTTCATCATCATCATCAGCCGAAAGACGTCCACTGTTGGACAAAGGCCTCCCCCAACGATTTCCACACCGAGCGCGGTCCTGTGCTGCCCGCATCCAGCGGCTTCTCGCAACCTTCATCAGGTCATCCGTCCACCGAGTGACAGGCCTGCCTACAACTACGTCTTCCGGTGCGCGGTCGCCACTCGAGAACTTTAATGCCCCAACGGCCATTTGTTCTACGAGCTATGTGGTTGTATGTATTGTGGTTGTGAGCTATGTCGGTAACTTGTCGGTTACTGTAAAGCTTCATTTCAGTCTATTCATCATACCACACTATCATACCTACATAGTGACTAAATAAAAACACAAATACAATCCATTAATAATACCACGGAATAATACGAGGAATTTTGGAAAGTCATACGAAAATAAATTCTGTTGCAGTGAGGTGAAACAAATAGTAGGTAAGTAGTCATGGCATAACAGAATATAACTGTTCAGGAGTTCCGCATGGTAAGGAATTTGCGCGTCTCATCGCATTATGTCCTTTTCTCAAAATGTACTTTTCTCAATGTCTGATTAAGTAAATAACAAACTTCCTAATAAGCATGTATCAACCAAGGAGAACTTAGAAGTAAAATAAAAACGTAATAAAAATGTTATAGGTACATAAAATAAATATTTCAGTTACATAATAAAACCACTCATTTTTTAACAAAAACATTAAAATTTAATATCCATAACTTCCACAAAATTATTTATTCAACCAAAATAAACCCTTATAGACAATTTTTCTGAAACAAAAATACAAAATTGTAGGTAATTATTTCCCAAAAAACCAACATAATATTTTTTACAATATATCAATAATGTTTAAACAGAGAAAAATGCCGGCCATAGGCCACCTTCCATAGTAAAATCTTACATCCCCTATCTTAAAGTATTGTTATTTATAATAATCATTAATATTTAAATTAACTGTGAAAAATGACTATTATTATAAACCATAATAAGCTGAGCCGTGATTGTGCTGTTTTTAATTGACTCGACTCCTTGGTAACTATTATGTAATTGAAATTTTATTTTAAGTCTTATATAAAAGTGTTGAATTGGACACGTCTCTGTTTTTTTTTATGTGATAGGTGACAACAATCAATAACGAGCAATAATCATTATGAGTTTCATATGAATTTGTTCGTAAAAAAAGGACTGATTTTTATTAGGTTTTTGTTTTACTTCTAAGTTCTGCATTTTGATGCATGCTTATTAGGAAGCTTGATATTAACTTAATCAGACATTGAGAAAAGGACTTTTTGAGAAAAGGACATTTCGAGGAAAGGACATTTCGAGAAAAGGACATAATGCGATGAGACGAATTTGCGCTATGAAGATTTAAAAGAATATGTAATGTAAAGCATCTATTTGAACAAAAAATATTTTGTAGAGCTTAAATTTTGATTGGTACCTTTAGGAGGGGCTCCGAGACTTTTGTTCACAGCCTGTAGATACGCTTCAGCTTTCTGAGCTATCGACCCCTTCACCTTCTTCAGCCCCACAGTACACTTGCCATTGAAAGCTTTTCTATAGACTTCGCCGTTGTCCGCCATCTTTGTTAGCGTTATTTGCGCGCGATATTCAGAAGACATTCCAAATTTTAAAACTTTTTTTAAACTGCGATTAAAGTATTACAAATGCACTAGATTGTCTCAGACATGTTAACAGTGTATTTTCTCGTATGCGACTGATTAGTTCGCCGCTCTGTATTTGATAGCTAATTGCTTGTTTATCCCAAAAGGTTATCAGCAGGCTATAAAAATATTGACTAAGTATATGCCTTAAATAAGCTCAAAAATAAAGTTAAGTCATCATCGCATTCGGGGATGACCTAATCGATTACTTAATCATGAGACGCCGCCTGGCGTCACGCTTTATGCAAGTGAATCTTGATGATTAGATTGACATTGACAGCTGTCAAATACAACTGATAGTGCGTTCCATGGCTAGCTTTGGGGTGACTCACAATCAAGAATAGAATATAGGAAAAATATTGAAAAAATCCAATCAGCTGCAATTTTTTTCAGTGCTTATACAAATTCTTGATTCACTATTCAAATGTAATAAATAGTATGGAAACTGAAATAAAAATTGTAGCTCGGATCTTTTCATTATTTTTCATGTATTCTATACTTGATTCTGAGTAACCCCTTCAAACAAACGCACTTTTTTAACATTCTGTATAATTATCAAAAACATAAAAGTAGTTTACAAAAATTACAGACAGTGCTGCAAAAAACAATTATATACAAGTTTATCTATGCTCTGTGGATTCACCACAGTTTTTTTTTGTAACACGAAGCCTTTAAAAAAATAATAGTTCTTACATGTTTAGCTATTTTGTATTGTATTACTGTTCCATAATTGTAGTATGACAGTAGTACTAATCTATTACTTTACTAAGACCAAGAGTTGCAACAATGGAGAAAATAATCGTAAAAACAAAAACAATCGTATCATCCATAGCTACTGTACTTATCGTTTGCTTAGGTTGGAATGGACAAACACAGAAACATAGACACAGATTACTTAAGGCGCTAAGTATAGCCAAATCGCAATATTCAATTCAAATTCTTGAAATAATGGTTAAAGCTATCACCATGGAAAAAATATATAACATACTTCAAACAATGAAAAAAAATTTGTCTTGAACAGAATCATAAAAATCACAAAACCTTTGATGAAAAAAAATATCCTGTAGACCCTGTATTTTGCATTAATTGCAAATTCTCTCGGAAACACAATATTTGTTTATGTTGAAACTAAGACACAAAAATCGGCCATTTTAATACCTTCAATTTACCTTGAACGGTTTTTTTTTAACTTAATTGAAAGCCAAGAAAAGTAATAAAAACATCGAAATCTCGAGAATTTTGCGTTCTGCCTTGACGTAACCGCCGCGATGGTACCCACACTGATCTGAACTTAAAATGAGTAGGGCGTTACGGTCGATATTATATTGTCATGCATCAACCTGCTCAGATTGAGTGTACTTCGCGCCTTAATAGATAACTAGGCTCCTCTTTTTTGTGTAAGTGCAAGTCAGGTTTAAAATAGAGCGCGCCAATATAATTTTGGTCAGCTCGTCGACGACAGTCGATAGCCTTACAGTCACAAATGTTTAAAATATTAAATACAAATAGTGGCTCGGGCAAGATTAGAAGGTTAGTTCCCAAATGACCCGGAACTCATCACGCTCTCTTGTAATACTTTATCAGTAGTATTGTATGGGATAACATCGTAACGTAGGGCAGGATTACATGGAGCGAATTACCATAACAGTAAAGAAAAACTAGAGATAGGTACGTCATTTTCAAAAGCGTAGGTAACGATTAAGTTAATAGCAAAAAAGTATTAAAACGTCTAGCTAAACGTACCTTTACCTATCTAAAAAATATTGATAATTGAAAATAACAAAAAATAAAGAAAATAAACAAAAACGAAATTAGCTAATTTAAGTCAAAAAAAGGTAACATATGTATATACAGTCGCAAAACATTACCTTACTTTTTTCCGTTGGGCTATAAAACAGCTAAAATAAAAAAGTACGGTGCAACACACGTACATTAGTAAATTATGGGCACTAAATATATTAAGAACTACTAAAGGGAGACGAAACCTATGATTTTATTTAAAAATACTTTGTGTAAAAGCATCGCTTACCATCAGATGATCCGTATGCTCGTTTGTCACCTCTGCCATAAAAAAAGCATACCATTATACCATATTAAAAAAAACCTGCAAAATTATAATACTTATATGAAGTTTTCTAGTTGAAGCTTGAACAATATTTTTTGAGGAACACATGTTGAAGCTGTATCACGTAAAATGTGGCTGAGTTGTAAAATCCGTGGCTGAGTTAGTAAATTAGGTGGTGATGTATGAATCACGTGGACAAGTAATAATAATTGTTGTTCTTTGCTTGACGCTATCTTTGGAATATTTCGTTGGCGTTGTGAAGAAGACGAATAAGTTTATTAGAAGCTTTCTCATTTTCCCGTGGCTTAGTTATGAAATCAGAGGTTGGGTTCCGTGGCCAAATAAAATATTTGCGGCTCGATTTATACCTAATTCCCCATTTTAAATGGCCAAACAATTCTGAAATGAAGACTGCAATGACCTAATGCACTCATAAAAATGTCAGACTCATTATAAACCGACTCTCAAAACACAATGACATACGAGATAGTAAATATTATAAAATGAATCGGCATCATCTGAACTTTGAATGGGCTTATCAATGCAGCGCGGCGGCGCGGGCGCAGGCGTGGCGTTGCGATCACGCGTTGGTGACGAGATGTGGTCATCAAAGTAAATGTTTGAAGGGGGCGAAGGCTAGAATAAGATTTACTCGGAAACAAATATCACGATAAAATAAACTTAAAGTTAATATACAATATTAATATAAAAGGAGAGGTTAAGTCAATGAAATTAACCTAAGAAAATCAATGTTTGAAGGCGAAGAATAATATGATTCATTTACAGAAACCAACAAAAAATTATATGTATGTATTATAAATCGCCAATTGCGAACAATGTCACACAAATTCACAAACTTACAATAACCTAACTAATAATAGAAAAAAACCAGCCAAGTGCGAAGTAGGACTCGCGCACCGAGGGTTCCTAACAAACTTGGGATCTCAATCCCTTAGAACAAATTTAACTTTGCCGTTAGAAAATTGGTGTCCCCTTACATCGACTAACGTCACGGTCAGTTTACCAGCTGCCAAAAAATATATATTTTGTGATGTACATAACTAAAAATTAACGGTTTTTACAGCTCCAGGATTGCAGATCTGAGTATTTGATATTTTAACTTGATAAGTTGATAACTCTACGGGTTCCTGAGAAAAAGGTCTTCAGTCTTCGCAGACAGACGTCTTCACAAAGAAAGGTTCCTTTTTTCCATTTGAGGTATGGAACCCAAAAAATTAAGCAGAGCACACAATTGTTTACAATATAATAATATATATTTATATAGGGTCCTTATGAAATACCTGTAATGAAAAAAATTAAGCCACGGCTTCTACTCATGAAACTGAACAACTTTCCCTAAGGAACCTATACTCAATTCGCAAAAAAATTTTTGGACTCCTCATAAGTACTAATTGATCAACGGAACCGCCCCGCCAACTTGCTACAGGAAGTCCAAATTTTTTTGCGAATTGAGTATAGGTTCCTTGGGGAAAGTTGTTCAGTTTCAGGAGCAGAAGCCGAGGTTACATTTTTTTCAGGTATTTTAGAAGGTACCTATAGATAATATATAATATACAGGGTGAAACTGAAATCGCGGAACTAATTTTAACTGTGGTTTCTGGTCATGGAGTTGAACAACTTTCTCTAAGGAACCAATTCAATCGGAGCAAAAAAAAAATTTTACTCTTCATACAAATCGATGACCTGAGTGGCCAACTTTGTATGGAAAGTCCATTTTTTTTGCTCCGATTGAACTGGTTCCTTAGAGAAAGTTGTTCAGTGTCACGAGTGGAAGCCACAGTTAAAATTTGGTCCGCCATTTCGACTTCATCCTGTGTAATAATAATATGATACGATAATAGTCATCTCTAGCATCTGTCGACATTTCGAAAACTTATAAGGCTCCACTAAACAAACAGAAATGCATGCATAGCCCGATAGACATTAAGTTGTTATGGATGGAGCAGTATGAAAACAATAGACTACATGACTGCATCAATAACGAATTAGGAAATACCAAACTGCTCTTCCACAGATTTTTATTAAACATATTTCTTTTGGTTTTCATCCCATTTTCAAATTTTACGTAATAATTCATGATGCTGAAAAACTATGACGTCACATCTTGGTATTTCAAACATTTTAAACACAAAAATGACATTTTTGACAGATGATAAAGAGTGGCTCAAATGACTAGTAGTCATCTAGCCTATTTTGCGACAATAAAGTTTAGTAGACACTTATTAATATGAATGATACTGAACAACTGGTGTTTTTTTGGTTTTTAACCGACGAAAAAACGGAGGAGGTTCTCAAGTCGACGCGTAATTTTTTTATGTAGTATAATAATAATAATAATGTTTATTGAATAAAAAGTGTATAAATTGAACATAAATTACTAGAGATTTAAAACTACAAAAGATATTATGTGCCTGAACTAGGATAAACCTAATGACCACGCATAACTTTTTACAAAGTAGTCCGATTTTGACAATTCTTTTTTTATTGAATAGAGTAGGTACATCTCGAAATTAGTCGCATATAAATTTAAAAAAAAACCTACTCTAAGGGTAGGTAGGAAAATAGGGCTGATTGATAGCCAGAAAAAAACATAAAATAAAAGCTTTTTAACAAAAAAAAAAACCGCCGAAAAAACTGAAAAGCAAAAAAAAAATAAAGCTTTTTATTTAATCCTAATAAGTAAGTTCTTAAACTAATGTAAGTATACCTAAGTAATTTTGAGTCGGTTACCTTTAATAAAGAAATAACCACATCAAATTAACAATGTAATTAATTAATTTGCTTGTTTGGCGCCGACTCAAAATTACTTAGGTATACTTACATTAGTTTAAGAACTTAGTTATTAGGGTTAAATAAAAAGCTTTATTATTTTTTGCGTTTCAGTTTTTTTATTAATAAATATTTGAACTTTTTATACAAATCCATGAGTTTATTGGCGAAGTTTGTAAAGGATCACAGACAAGATATGGAAAGGATGTCTTTTTTTAGTTTCAGCCAAAGAAGTAGACAAAGGTTGTTCAGTAATAGAAAAGGGCCATAAACACAAATTTTAAATTATACAAACAAAAATCAAATTGTAATTAAATTATGTTAAAATAATAAAAAAAAAAAAACTAAAAACACACAATTTAGAAATAACACAAATAAAAAATACAGCAGTGTCTCAAGACTAAAGTCTAAGACCAGTGTGTGTTGCCAGTGATGACATATGGATCCGAGACATGGTCGCTTACTATGAGCCTTATAAGAAGGCTCAAAGTCACCCCAAAGGGCGATGGAACGTGCTATGCTTGGGGTTTCCCTTCGTGATCGAAGAAGAAATCTCTTAAAGCTATGCAAAGGCGGCCTTATCTTTTAATGTTCCTTTTGTGTTTTTCTTACTGTTATTTTTTTTATTAATTTTGGTGTAAAATAGAATATAGTATATAGAATATAGTATAGAGACTAAGGGGGAAGCATTGGCGGTTAGTTTGGACATAGCGAAGGCCTTCGATCGGGTTTGGCACAAAGCACTTCTTGCGAAGCTTCCTTCTTATGGGCTTCCCGAGGAATTATGCAAATGGGTCACTAGTTTTCTTGCAGACAGAAGCATAAAGGTCGTAGCCGACGGTGCATGCTCAGATTCTATGTCTGTGAATGCTGGTGTCCCTCAAGGCTGTGTGCTTTCGCCTACACTGTTCCTTCTGCATATCAATGATATGCTGCAAATCAGCAGCACTCATTGTTATGCGGATGACAGCACAGGTGATGCCTTTTATACCGGCCGTGCTAACATTTCTCGGGAAAACGTCATCGAGAGCCGAAACAAACTTGTGTCAGAAATTGAGGACTCTTTAAAGAAAGTCTCAGAATGGGGTCGGATTAACTTGGTCCAATTTAACCCCACTAAGACACAGGTTTGCGCGTTCACTGCCAAGAAAATGCCATTTGTCGTATCACCTCGTTTTGAGGACACTCCCCTTAATGCCTCAGCTAGTATCGGAATCCTTGGTGTCGACATATCGAGTGAAGTCCAGTTCCGTGGTCATCTAGAGGGTAAGGCTAAATTAGCCTCGAAGAAGCTTGGTGTGCTCAATAGATCGAGACGGTATTTCACTGCGGCCCATCGCCTGCAACTTTATAAGGCGCAGGTTCGGCCTCACATGGAATACTGTTCTCATCTCTGGGCAGGGGCACCCCAGTACCAGCTTCTCCCTCTGGACCGTATTCAACGGAGAGCAACTCGAATCGTCGGCTGCCAGGATATCTCAGATCGGCTTGATTCCTTGGCGCTGCGTAGAGATGTAGCCTCGCTCTGCATTCTCTATCGCATGTACAATGGGGAGTGCTCCGAGGAATTGTTCGGATTGATCCCTGCCGCCTCTTTTCGCCATCGTTCTACGCGACAATATATTCATCCCCATCACATAGATGGTTGGCAGTCCACAACTGTGCGTTTCACTAGAAACTTTCTGCCTCGCACAACCAAACTATGGAATGAATTGTCGCCTGCGGTATTTCCGGACCGATACGACATTCAAACCTTCAAGAAAAGAGCGTACTCCCATATCAAAGGCCGGCAACGCACTTGTGACTCCTCTGGTGTTGCGGGTGTCTATGGGCGGCGGTAATCGCTTACCATCAGGTGATCCGTCTGCTCGTTTGCCACCTATGCCATAAAAAAAAAAAAAAAAATATTGCATCTTATACATACATGAGTGTGATGTGTGTTTGTTTGTTTATTATGTTGATGGATATGGGGTGCGATATATTGTTAAGTAAAAAAAAGGAAAGTGCCAAAAGTTAGCAAATTGCAACCACAGCTCGTTTGTTTGCCTTTTTTTCTTAAGCTAAAAAAAAACTAACTATAATTCTAAGTATGCCATAAAGTAGTCTGGCTTTTATTTTTTTTATTGTATTAGGATTACCTAAGGATTAGGTTGCGAATGGGACACAAAAATATGGCACTAATACCACATGCAACTTTTTAAAAAACTATGATTTTAGCGTTCCAAATAAGTTGATCAGGTAATCGGCCAAATTATTATGAAACAAATAAAGAAAATAAAAATAAATCTGTTCGGCCAATTTTGTATAAAAATTTCAACATATTTTTACAGCTTCATGAAAGTCGTTTATCCAGATGTGGCTCTATAGCTCATGGTGCTATACAAGGAACTAAACGTTCCAATTCACGAGAAAGAAAAATTGATATTCTTATAAGTATAACAATTCCATTAGACAATGGGCGAACTTGAATGGATATTATTGTTTTAAAACATTTAACTACGTCTGTAGCTTAAAAACATGAAAAAACAAACCTTCATTTTATTTATAATCTAGTTACTAAGTACCCTCATTTTTTCAATTCTTTCCAACTCTTTTTGCTGCGACTTTGCAATGATTTGACACAACTAACAGTGAGACGTTATCAGATTACTCATGTACTTTTCTTTAAGTCTATGTATATTTTATTCATAATAAACAGCTGACAAAAATCTGTGGTTAGAAATGTATGAAACAAACCGGAATTTGAAATGGTGGGTAGTTCAAGTGAACAGGTTATCATGACAATTAACTGCCACGCGATTATAATAAAAAAAGTAATTTATGAAAGTAGTGCAAAGTTCAACAAACAATAGGTCATAATGATTACCTTGTTATTTTAATTTACTTTGCTACTCCCCACCTATGATTCTGCCTGACAAGTGCTTAATTAATACGCAATAGTAAGCACCACAGAATTCTAGAAAGCACGGGGCAATCAACAAGCAATCTATATACTATTGGGTACACATTTGGAAAAAAAACATGTCTCGGTAAAAGAACAAATGAACTCACTGTTTTGTGGGTGCGTTGATAAGGGTGCGTCGTCGTGGCGCTGGCGGCGATCTCGGGGCGAATGAGGCGCCGCCGCTGCGTGCGCGCCGGACTTAGCGCCGGCGGCGCAGTGCTTAGTAGTAACGCGGACGTTTCTTAATTTTAAAGTTAACTTAGATAAGAACATATTAGTTAACTTAGATATCATACAAAATAAAGACAAACCCACCAGGAGACCTCAGATGGTATGTTATAAACGACTGAACACGACATTCGCACAGAGACACAAAAATTATCGTGCCACTAATATATACAACAAAATAAGTAAGCGCCTAAATATAACTGGGGTAGGCAGATACAAACGTAAGAATATGTTACAAAAGTTCCTAAACACTTTAAGCTATGGTTCATTCCAATAAAAAAAAAGCGAAACGTAAACAAACTTACTATGGAACTGACACATGTCAATGTCATCTGCATACTATGTTTGTTTACATTTTGCTTTTTTTGATTGGAATGAAGTATACAAAGAAACAGAGATGTTACTAGAAATCGTAAAATAAGAGCAAAATGACTCTGCTACCTTGCTCATATACCATACACATGCATGCATTCACTCAAAGCGGTAGATTAATACAACGGGTTTTTTCAGTTAAATCGGTTTTGATTGCAGAGGTTTATTGATTTTCAAGATTTACAACTGTTAACAGATGGGGGACGATTTTTTTAGTTTGTTGATTTGTTACTATGGATAAAAACCAACAAATTGACGTTATTTATACAGACTTCAGTAAAGCGTTTGACCGTGTTTCCCACTGTATCCTTCTAAAGAAATTGGCCATTTATGGTTTTTGTGGATTCTTTCATAGCTGGATGAAATCCTACTTGGAAATTCGTTCTTTTTATGTAGTCGTTAATGGATTTAGATCTAACACATATGCTATTACGTCTGGTGTACCACAAGGCTCGCACGTGGGACCCATTTTATTCAATATTTTCATTAACAATATAACAGAATGCTTTTTTTCTTCAACCCCCTATTTGTTTGCAGATGATTTGAAAGTTTCTAAAGTAATTAATTGTTCTGAAGATGTGGTAATGTTCCAAGAGGATCTAAACAGATTAAGTGAATGGTGTAATGCGAATCAAATGGAACTAAACATTAAGAAATGCTGTCATGTTAAGTTTACTAGAAAGTTAAACATAATTGAATCCAGTTACAACATTAATGGAGTAATTCTACCAGAAGTGGATACAATCAGGGATTTGGGAGTAATTTTGGATAGAAAATTAACATTTTTGCCTCATATCGAACACATCGTAACCAAAGCATCTAGAATGATGGGATTTTTTATTCGAAACGCAAAGGTCTTTAAATCAATCAAAGTTAAAATACTGCTTTATAACACTTTAGTACGTAGCGTTTTAGAGTACTGCTGTCCAGTTTGGCGACCTCACTATGCTACTCACATTCTGCGATTAGAGAGAATCCAGAAAAGGTTCCTATGGCACCTTGCATTTGCGAATGGTGTCACTAAAAGGATTAAGTCCTATGGAAAAAGACTAATTAACTTCAACATGACCACACTGGAAAACCGTAGGAATCTTCTTGATTTGATCTTTTTGTATAAAATTCTAACTGGTAGCATTGATTGCCCACTATTACTTTCTAAATTTAATTTCCGTTCTCCCTCACGGTACCCAAGGAATCCTATCACTCCACTTGTTCCTCCACTGAAAAGAATAGTGCATGGAGCCCACTCTGCCATCCCTAGACTTTGTAGATTGTATAATGAGCGTAGTGCCACTATAGATATATTTAATGATACCCTAGCAGGATACCGTAGAATCATTACGTCAACTTGAATTTTTAAGCTAGCTAATTATTTTATTAATATACGTTTTTCTTTTACAAAGTTAGCGTTGTTTATTATGTTTGATTAAATTAATAATTATTCTCTCTGTTGTATGGTGCATTCACCTGTAATTGGTTGTACATTAAGCATAAAACATTATGTAGTAAATTAGATTATAAGAATTATTGTAACAACTGTTGGTGGATCAATAAATAAAATAATAATAACAAAAAAAAAACTATTTCTCATTTTCAAAATACCAATGATATTTCATAAAACCAATGCAAGGTAATCCAAATAGTTGGGTAGCAGATTTGCATATCAAATTAACTCTAAGCATATGTATTTTGTCATCATTATCATCGGCCAATGGCGGCGCGACATATCTTGCCATATTTGTCACAGGTAAAACGGGAGTGGAAGGGTTGGTAGTTGTCATGACGACGAAGTCTGTTCTGTTTGAGATTGTCTAGACACGCTTTGTCGTGCTTTGTTATACCTATCAGTTTTATTTAAGACTTCTGCCGAGAGTGACTCCCAATTTCCAGGATGCATATGAAAACTCTCCATACCTATTACATGGAATTTACAAACCATGAAATTATCTTACGTGTACCAGGTAAAATGACCGTTTTACTCCTATGAACAACTGAGCAAAACATTGATAAATCCCAACGTCATCAGTTGTTACATCGTTTTTCATCGCTCCTATCTACTTCTTCTTAGAGTTCAGTTTAGCTATTAACATAGGATATTTCATCAGCAGTACTGGGCGAAGAACCGATACAAATGCAATATAAACATAGTCATTGTACTTAAACTAAAGGCCAATACCTAATGAACAGATAATGATGCTTTCAAATACATTAACTCTTATTTGTAGCCGATAAAACAGCTAAAAGAAATTACGAATTAATTTTATTCAATATTTATTTAGATAAAAGTATTTATGTAAAAATGTTTGTAGGTAGGTATATGTATAAAACTAAGCTACTGGTGTTTTATCTTTCTGGAAAGCCGGCTAGTTTATTTTTCTATTACTAAGTATAATTCGGGGATAAATTACACAAATCTGGCTCAAAACTAAGATTAATTTACCTGCAATAAATTATTATTGCCAATAATGGGAACAACAGGAGGAAATTGAAATTACGGACCTTTTAAAAACTCCGGTTTTTGCTCATGAAACTGACCAACTTTCTCTAAGTAACCAATTAAATCGGAGCAAAATAAAAATTTGGACTCTCCATACAAATCGATGAGCTGAGTAGCCTTAACTTAACTTTGTATGGAAAGTCAAAACATTTGGTTCCTTACAGAACATAGTAGGTCTCTTCTCTTATCGTGTGGCACAATTTAACCGTCCTATCCACAAGGTATAGGCGGCGGTTGCCTGGTGTTGCACTTAGCATCGCCCTCGGTCACGTGTAGGGCATTTAGATTTACACCTACGGACGTGTGCAACGCGACCATCATATACACATCTAGAAATCAGATGTGCAGGTTTCCTCACGATGTTTTCCTTCACCGTTAAAGCAGCCGATATGAAAATGCACGTAATTTTCGAAAAACTCATTGGTGCACTGGCCAGGATTACCAGGAGACCTCTGGTTAGGAGGACGTAGTCAATAACCACGGAGCCACCGACGCTTTTTACATAGTAGGTAACATAGTAGGTAACCAAACAGTAAACTTGTATCCTAGGACTGGTAACTGGAGCATTAACTTCCTATACAAAACTTAGCAAATCCGCTTATCGATTTGTATGGGGAAACCAAAATCTTTTTGACAAATTCTGAAAAGTCGTAGGACTAAAATTGTTCAGTATGACGAGTAGAAACCCCAGTCCTACACCTATTTTGGAAACAAACCCTTAAAAATTATTTACCCTTACCCTATGGGTATAAACCAGGGTTCGCATGATATATTATGTATATCAATTGATATGTATCGGATATATATCATGATATAATATATCAATTGATATTTAAGCTTGATAATATTGATATTTATATTTTCTCCGCTTCAAAGAGCTGATTCTTAAGAATGAATGTGCCAAATCCAAAGAACAAAGATATGATTATAACAATAATAATTAAATGAGTTTAATTTAATTAACTATCTTCAAATAAGAAAAAATAAAATATAGCTTTAGATTCAGTTATTTCAAAAAGCTTATCAGAGTATAAAATTTGAATGTTATTTTGATAAACATCTTCAAATTATTAAACATATACCTACATTTTAAATTTACCTATTTCGAAGAAAAACGTATTAGGGTAAGAAATTGAAATTAGTATGTAATTTTGATAAATATCAATAATATAAAAAATATCAAAAATATCGGATATATATCAAAAATATCTGATATTTAATATTTATTATAAATATCGGATATTTACGAACCCTGGTATAAACCCTGTTTAGTTAGTTAATGTGTAAGCATCAATCAAATAAATAATTAACATTAGGTACTCGTTGATGTCTTTGTTTTTTGAATTTACAACTCGTGTGTGGTGAGCGGTATCAGAAAACGTTTCATTTCCTTTCCATTTTTTTTGTCTTCTGTTATCCTATATAAACTTACCTGTGCCTGGGGCTCCATCCGTGGAATGATTAAATAGGTATTTGGATTATTTTGTTGTGTTGAAGCTTTCTCCGTAACAAATTTTATCAAAATCAGCTCAGTGGTTTAGCTGGGAAAACGAGATATACTTTCGCATTTATAATTTTTACTAACAATTAGATAGTCCAAATTTCTGAAACTTAAAATATAACTATAACAGCATAAATTTAAAAACACTGAATATTGATAAAACACTGATAAATTCGCTAAACAAAACAAGATATGTTTGTTTCCGATTAGTGCGATAATTTGATAAGATGATTCATATAAACTGTATTCGTATACAATTTATACTAGACTTAAGACGGTGGAAAAAACATCATCTAAACTTGTATGGGGTACATATTTCTTTATTTTTTTACTCATGACCTTCAATCATGGTCAATTTGATCCCCGGTTTCATTATTGTGGTACCACGAAATATAGCATGTTTAAGGTTTCGTCCGAACTCAAAGGGTGCCAGCAGAATCCTATGACTAAAACTGTCATACCTTTAAATATCTATAGAACTACAAGAGATAGAAAATCGTTTTCACAGAATATTTGTTTTTATGATATCATTAACAAACCATAGCACCCCAAGTCCCAACTGTTGGGCACGGATCTCTTCCCATAGCTTAGGGGTCGTCCATTAATCACGTGAGGCTCAAAAAGGGGGGAGGGGGTTCGGAAAAAACAGGAAATATCACAAGGGGGGAGGTGTAGTGAGATATCACGTGTATTTATTTTTTCGTTGAACGCGCGATGTCTAGAGTAAGTTCTAAGCGTCGGACTGTTGTCGTTACGTTGTTTTTAACTCATTCCAAGGTTCGAATCGACTTCAGGCAGTCAGAAACAACCTGCAACCTTAATGTCTGTCTAGACTTTTTATTACGGTGGTTAATTTTCCTGAATTAAATTACATAATACTTGTATTTAAAGTTAATATTTTGCACCAAAAAATACACGTGATTTTCGGTAGGGGGTGGGGTGAGGTGGCGGCAGTCTAAATCCTCACCACTTATCACCATGGAGAAGGGGGGGGTCTAAAAAGTTGCTAAAAAACATCACGTGATTAATGGACGACCCTTTAGGAGGGTTAAGCCATAATGTTTCGACGCGACCACGCAAACCGCACTGAGCAACGAACGACCGTATATTTTTGCTACCTTATAGGAAAGTATTTATATAATATTTAGATAATGCTTTTTCGATCAAATAATCATGTTTAAATATATTTATTGCCTTCGGCATTTGCTTATCACTTATCAGTGCTATCGCGAATGGCTAATTGTCCAGATATAGAGTATAATTCGCATTTTCGCCGATACCACAGTTATGTGTCATGCAAATACACTAGTCTTATTTACATGCTGGCGGATGGTCAACCTAAGTAACTGGAGTGCAGTGTCTAGTGCCTACGTTGGTTTAAGAGTTAGTGACCCTTAAACTGTAAAACGAGAGATCTATAAAGAGAATAATTTAAATAGTTGGAATTGTAACGCAAAAGAAGTTTTTTATCATTAATTGCTGGACAAAGAACTTTCGGTAAGTGATTCATGGTGTATTATTATTGATTGTGTAAAGTGGGAAAAGACGGACGATCCACCTCATGGAAAGTGGCTACCGCAGCCTATGGGTATTTGTAATATCTGAAGAGTTATCATCACTTTTCCGATCTTTGAGGAAATGGAAATGATGGGATGGCTAAAATGGAATTCCTTATACATATAGCGATAATTCAGCTGAGGCTGTCTTGTCCCTCCCATCCACAGGCCTAGAGTAGATCCTCTAGAGCATGCAGTGGTAACCCACCCAGTAGGATATTGCATAATAAAGTCCTGGCACCAGAAACATTAGTATAGAACATCAAAATCAAAATTATATACAGTCATCTCTAGTTCTCTAAGTAAGAAGGGAAATCTCTGTAAAGTATTAGAGATGTAGTCCAGAAAAACAACTTTATATGTTTTTTTCTGACCGGCTAGTCGAAGTATTGAATTGAAAAAAAAAAAAATGAAAACACTAGACCAACTTATCCTCCGAATTTATCAAATCAGTCGATGTTATTAATCCTAAATCAGTTCTCCCTGAGCTTACCAATACAAAATCTACTGAACCACAGGCATATAGTGAGAATTGTAGCACTAGTGAAGTAATACCTCCTGTTGCGCATGAAGAAAGAGGAGAAGATTGTTATTAACGATAGCAATGAAAGTCAAGTAAAAGAGGAAGTCACTGTGACTTGTTTTTACAATAGTACTGCAATTATAAAAACACTTTGTATGTTGAAAGTGGCAAAGAATTGTTTGCGCTGGCAGAGAATCTTGCAATATCTTTTTATCAAAAATAATTTTGCATACTGGTCCAACAAATTACAAGAAAAAAACACTTGTCACTATCGATAACGCACATTGGTACATAAGAAACGAACATTCGGGACCACTGACTCTTTTTAACCGACTTCAAAAAAAGGAGGAGGTTCTCAATTCGTCGGAATCTTTTTTTTTTTTTTTATGTATGTTCACCGATTACTTGAAGACGCCTGAACCGATTTGGAAAATTCTTTTTTTGTTTAAAAAGGGTATACTTCACAGGTGGTCCCATATAAATTTTATCGAAATCGATTCAGCGGTTTTTGAGAAAATCAACAAAAACATAGCAAAATTGGAGTTGTTGCGATTGAAGTCGGTTGTTTTTAACGTATTCAGCGTGGTCAATTATTTTTATTCTCGAAGCTATTCCAATCGCGGTGCCAGTGGCCAGTGCACTGGTATGGTAAACCTTTTTTTTCAAGCTTACCAATGGACACATGTCAAACTTGATTCCAGGTTTAAAAGTAACTGTCAAAAACAATGCAAGATGTGGGCTGATGCTCGGCTGTCAGCGGTTTTCCTCCTCGTGTTAGCTGCACTCTTAGTTTCGGCGCAAGGTAACAATTTTTTTTTCAAAGCTGCAAAATGTACTAATTTCTTGATGCAAAAAACCTGGTAAAATACTTTTTCTTTAGTTTTTTTAAAATATCTATATCAAAATTAGCCAGATCTGCCCTCATAAGAAAGAAGGCCGCAACGTGACTGACTCCGTGGCTCAGTGGATAGCGCTCCTGACTACTGGATCCGAGAGTCGTGGGTTCGATCCCCACCCAGGGCAAACATTTCTATGATGAGCATCTGCTCATCACAGAGCAAACAAAGATTTGTTTGTTCTGTGTCTGGGTGTATTATATCTATATATGTATGTATTTAAATATATATTTGTGTGTATATCAGTCTCTGGTTTCCATAGTACAGGGAATCCTATAGTTTGAGACCAGATGATAGTGTGTGATTTGTCCCAGATATTAAACAAAAAGTATACGGAAATCTCCATATACTTTGCGGCCTTTTTTCTTATGAGGGCAGAGATGCAAACTGTACAACTAAAAAAGTTTGATGACAACGAAAAGACTTTCTTCCCGACGTAATGGTAAATCAGCTAATCACTATCAGTCTCCCATTATTTTGCCAGTTGAGTAATGAACTCTTTTAGCAAAGTTGTACAGTTTCAGGACTAAAAACCACAGTTTTTTTTTTTAATATCTCATATCATAAGGCAAATCGCACACTGAGGCGGCGGAAAATGTACTAGAAATGTATGAAAACCGCGCTAGCCCGTGTGCAAGGCTAGCGCGGTTGGCGGGCAACCGCGTACCAGGCGGTAGCCGCCGCGGCTACATACATTTCTATACATTTTCCAACCGCGGCGACTACCGCCGCGGAAACCGCCTCCCGTGTGATAATCGCCTAAGGCTCCCATATTATCTGAATACCCGGTGTTTCTTATAGCGTATTAAAACATTATAATTAGCTCTTTAGTCAAAGTTGTTCTGTTTCATAAATTAAAGGCATTTTTTAGATATCTCATAAGACCCCGTATGTATGTAAACGTGTATGTATTATAATTATATGATGTTATGTATGTATATTATGTATTAGTGTTGTCTATTTTTTTTCATTCTTTGTAATTGTTTAGTATGTGCAAAACATGCCACCCGTCATTTGTAATGTCCTTTTAAGTTACCTGCTCAAAGGTTGACTGGAAGAGATCCCTTCCGAGATCCCTTCGGATAAGTCCGCCTTTGTACAAACTGTTATTTATTTTAATTACACAATATTGTTCTGTAAAATGTATGTTTTGTACAATAAAGAGATTTCAAACAAACAAACAAACAAACCCCGTAGTTATT
Organism: Coleophora deauratella; assembly: GCA_958295455.1. Classification (NCBI taxonomy): domain Eukaryota; kingdom Metazoa; phylum Arthropoda; class Insecta; order Lepidoptera; family Coleophoridae; genus Coleophora; species Coleophora deauratella. Next base: position 17,919,973 of record OY282393.1, read on the forward strand.
ATCTGAAGACCCGATTTATCTTATAATCGTGTATCCGGTAGTGTATTAAAACATTATAATTAATATAATGTACTTACGTGTATCTTCCAGAACGATGCTCCTACATGACCGCTATCCCCAGAGAGCCTAAACCTGACGATTTACCTGACATTGAATGGACTGGTTTGTATTAAAGCTGTTCTCTAACCAACGTTATAAATACTTACCTATAAATATTTATTCGAAGCCTTCTTCGAATAAATATTTACTATATATACTATATATTTTTCAAAGGTTTTTTAATTCATACCATAATATGGAACTCGTATACTAACTGTTTAGGAAAATAGTTGCGAAGATATAACAAACCTCGCACCTCTAACAATTTAATAGGGTATGTAAGGACCGACCAAAATATAAAAAAAAAAATGATTTGTGTAAACGTTAACATTAACGCGTTCCCGAAATATGGGAAGAGACCCATGTCTCAGCATTGCTAACGAATGGTTTAATCTGATTTTAACTCACATTCGATGTTGAAGGTGGGTGGAATGATCGTCCCCTGATCCCGGCCCCGGAACGCGATGACCTCTGCATGGACGAGTTCTTCCCGGGCACGTCCTCTAGTGGCACCCAAGTCATCTTCATGGATGAGGAGATTGAAGGAGAGATCGCCATCGCTAAGCTCAATTACGAAGGTAATGAATCAATCAAGAGGCTTCCTTTGCATTGTGATTACTTTAAAATGTAATTAGTTCAGTCACTATGTGTAAGAAAACCAAATGTTAATTTATCCCTATAGTTCATTCCAATCAAAAAAAAGCAAAACGTAAACAAACTTACTGTGGAACTGACACATGTCAATGTCATCTGCATACTATGTTTGTTTACCTTTTGTTTATTTTTGATTGGAATGAACTATTTGTATGTATGTTCCACATTTAGAAAATATATAAACATATTCAAGAATTTGAGGTTTTCAGGGAACCAAACTCCTGAAGTCGTGGTACCGTTGATATCAGGATCGTTTAACTTGCTTGGACCCCAGATTAGACAAGAAAACGGCGAGTGGCTCTTGTACATTACACAAAGGTAGCTAAAGTTACAGAACGAGGAAACGATAAACGCTACGGATACCTGCCTATCCTTAACGCAACTAATAACTCTATTATACAAACTGTTAACATTTTTATCAGTTGCTTATTGGTTAATCTATAGATCTCTGATAATATCTGCAATAAATGTATGTATTTTATTTACTTAATTTATTTTGATGAAACTTCTTTTTTGTTTATTATTATTATTATAAAAGAAAAACAAAAAGACTGAACTGATGTCCGAAAAAAGCACCGATCTTCATGTTGTAGCGAAATTGTAGAATTTGTCGTTTTAAAAATGGGCTAGCCGCCTTGTAAACTACTGTGTAAAACTACGGATAAAACAAGTCTGTTGGACGGACGGCTATGTTAGGTCAGGACATAATGTTGTGCCATTGTAAATAGGATCTCCGTCCTAATAGTAGTTTTAACACAATAGTTTACAAAGCGGCTAGCGTATGTAGCTACGACATCCACATGAGCATTGGCATCTTCCGTTTATTACCATTTTATTCCCCAACTCGCCACAGACAGGATTACGAGTCTCCTGGAATGCAACAGTACATGTTCAACATTCGGATAGAACATGAGCAGATGGTCGCTGGGGTGTCGCTGCAAATCGTCAACATAGACGACAACGCCCCCATTATACAAGCCTTAGATGCTTGCCAAGTGGAGGTGAGTGCAAGGGTGATAGTGATCAGTAGAAAAACCTATATAACGTTGAATTCAATGGACTAAAATATCTACTACTGAAAATCGTAACTGACATTTAACATCAGTCTAACGTAGTTACGATTAAATGCTGGACCAGTTTTATGTAAAGTAGATATTGAAAGTTTTGTCAGTTATACCACAGATTAGATAACAGTGTTATACCTACAGGGAAAAACTGACTAACACTGCTGAATATGTTGGTCCGAGGGTCTTTGTTGAAGTGAATTTTATGACTATAATAACGTTCCATGCTATATTTAGTTTTCGGGTAAAATAATAGATGGCGCTGTGCGAAATTAAAAGGCGCTATCATTGTAAACATTCATATTACTATTATCTTTTGGTTGATTTGTATTTTTTGAGTTTTGGTTTCCGTGAATAAAGTTCGTATAGTTCAGTGAGTGGTGTTTTAGTGCAGTAAGACCCTAGCCAGGTCAACAAATGGTCCTTACGAGTCGGACTTAGGCGCGCGAGATTCAAGTTACTTTTTGGGCTTTTGTGACTGTGACTGTTAGTGAAAGTGAACTCTAATGGATTGCTATGTGGATTTGGGAATTTGAGTAAGATTAGAATATAAGGTGTCAAAGACTTGTAAAATTTTAGTGTTTTTCTGGGACTTGTATTTTTTAAAGTGTGTTAGTTTCTGGGACTTAGAAATGTTTTGTGTTTTTGGACTTTGAAAAATTGAATTTTAACTTGGTGATCTTGTAAACAAACTTGTGAACATTACAACCAAGAAAACTTTTGTGATTTTTTGTTTAATGGTGTTTTTTGGACTTATGTTTTTTTGATTGCCAACTTGTACTGTGTATTAAAAGTGATAAACATGGAAGAACTTTACCATCTTCAGAGTAATGCTTCTTTGGCTTCTATAAATAAAGACTATGCTAATTTCAAGAAAGCCCCTAAAGAGAGATTGAATAAGAGCAGTTATATTAAAACAAGATTAGAGAATTTAAAAGATGATTGGGAGAGGTTCATGGAGACACATAGAGAAATAGTAAAAGTTGTTTCAACAGATAAGGAAGAACAGCATGAGTACTTTACAGAGGATTTGTTTTCTACGGCAAAGGAAGAGTACATAAATTACAAGGCAGATTTGACGGAAATGTTAGAGAAACTGAATATAAAGAACACAACAGAACAACACATTGTTTCTTCTCCGTCGACGAGTCAAGAGGTCAGACTGCCAAAGATCAACATTCCTCTGTTCAGCGGAAATTATGACGATTGGGGGACCTTTCATGATTTGTATTCATCTCTCATTCATAACAATAATACATTAAGTGACGTTCAAAAACTTCACTATCTAAAGAGCAGTGTAACTGGAGAACCAGAACAGCTGTTGAAGCACATCCAAATAACCGAGGCCAACTATAAAAAAGCTTGGGATACACTGAAACATCGATATAATAATAAGAGAATTATAGTAAATGCTATACTAAACAGATTTTTAGGACAGAGAAAGCTAAATACAGAGTCTTCGCGAGGAATAAAAGAACTACTAGATACCAATAGAGAGTGTTTGAACAACTTAACTAACCATGGTATATCGATTAAGGACTGGGATCCTTTGGTTATACATTTGAGCGTCAGTAAACTAGATCAAGAGTCTCACAAACTATGGGAAGAAGAATTGAGATCTCTCTCTGTAGAAGAACTACCCACATTAGAGCAGTTTCATGACTTTCTAGAGGGAAGATTTAGAGTACTAGAAATGATACAGACGCAATCGATACAGCCTAGAGAGAACAGAAATATTCGAGCAAAAGCATTCCATTTAACCGCAAATGAAGCTACCACGAACACAGACATAGTGTGTACTTACTGCAAGGAGAATCATCATCTTTATTTGTGTAAAGAGTTCATAGAATTGGAACCACAAGAAAGATCAGATTTTGTACAGAGCAAGAGATTATGTTTCAACTGCTTGTGGCCAGGGCATGGTGTTATGTATTGCAGACACACTACGTCTTGTCGTATATGTAAACGAAAACATCACACCCTACTCCACGGACAAAAGATAGAGGCAACAAATGAGAGTACAAGACCAAGAGCTAACGAAGGCGAGATTACAAGATCAAGAGCTAACGAAGGCGAGATTACAAGATCAAGAGCTAACGAAGGCGAGATTACAAGAACAAGAGCTAACCAACGAGAGAGTTCAAGAATAAACAGTAGCGAAAGATCAAGTTCAAGGTCAAATGAGGGAGAGAATTCAGATCAAACAAGACAGATATTATCTCATGTATCAACAAGAGGTCATGTGACTCTACTGGCTACAGCCCTGGTAAACATCGAAACACCTAGAGGATCGCAAATAGTTCGAGCATTAATAGATCCGTGCTCCCAAGAATCTTTTATATCTGAGGCAGTGGCGCGAAGGCTACAGTTGAAATGTAGTGAGATAAGAGGACAAGTGACAGGCGTCGGCGGAATGTCCGCTCAAATCAAAAACACTACCGAGTTAAAGATTGCATCTAGAACAAAGAACAACTTCGAGCTTAGTTTCACTGCATTCGTAGTAAAACAAGTAACAGATATCATGCCAGCCAACCAGATCAACATCGATAAGTGGTCACATATACAAGGCTTAGAGCTTGCCGATCCCACATACAACACACCTGGACAAATAGGCTTACTTTTGGGAGTTAACGTGTATGCAGACATACTTATGAGCGGCATCGTTAGAGGAGATCCGGGAACACCCATAGCGCAACAAACACACCTCGGCTGGATCATATCCGGAGGTCAAAATGAAAGACAAGAAAAGAGCAATATTGTCAGTATGCACCTTAATTTAAGCTTAGACCGCATGCTCACCCGATTTTGGGAAGTAGAGGCGTTTGAAGAGGGTAAAAACAGGCTTACTCCCAAGGAAGCTAAAGCAGAGGAGATATACGAGAAAACAGTTCAAAGAAGTGAGACTGACGGAAGATACATAGTAGCTCTGCCTTTTGAAAACGAAAAGCCAGTCTTACCGGAAAATTCAAGAAACATAGCATTAAAGAGATTGATGCACTTAGAGAAGAAACTGGCAAATAATGAGAAACTGAAGATCGAATATGATAAAGTCATGAAGGACTATATAGAACAAAATCATATGGCACCTACAAGTAAACAAGAAAATGACGTGGTATACCTACCTCACCATGCCGTGATCAGAGAAGATAAAGAAACAACGAAAGTTCGAGTAGTGTTCGATGCTTCCTGTGAAGGCACGAATGGGAAATCCTTAAATGATGAACTGTTGATTGGGCCATCGCTACAAGAAGAGTTAAGAGACATTATAATGAGATGGAGAACACACAAGGTATGTTTCGTGGCAGATATTGTTCAAATGTACAGACAAATAAGGGTGCGAGAGGAAGACACTGATTTTCAGAGAATTCTGTACAGATTTAATCCGAAAGATGAAGTCGAGGACTACAAAATGTTGACAGTTACCTTCGGTACGGCCTCGGCACCGTATCTAGCAATAAAAACACTACGAAGACTGGCTCAAGATGAAAAGGAGCAATTTCCCATGGCATCCCAAATTATAAACAGAGATTTTTATATGGATGATCTATTGTCAGGATTCTCCGATGAATTACGAGCAATTAAAGCACAAAGAGAGTTATCAGAGATTATGAACAGAGGGGGTTTTAGATTACAAAAATGGGCATCTAATAGTGAGACATTCCTAAAAACAATAGCTCCCGAAGAAAGAGCAAAAGAACGAGACATGAACAAAAATGAATGTATCAAAACGCTAGGAATAATATGGGAAACGAAGAGCGATAGCCTAAAGGTTACACAAAAGTGCCAAGAGATGTATAAAGATCAAAATATTTCTAAGAGAAACATATTACGCCAGATTGCTTCTCTGTTTGATCCAATGGGTTGGATCGCACCTTCAGTAATATTAGCAAAGATGTTCATGCAGAAATTATGGTTAAGACAGCTAGATTGGGATGAGGAACTTTCAGACGAGCTAAGGGAAGAATGGAAATCTTATCAGCTTGACTTACCGGTCTTATCGGAAATAAAAATACCAAGATGGGTTGGAACTACGGAAGAGACCAAAGTAGAACTCCACGGATTCGCAGATGCATCAGAGAAAGGTTATGCAGCTGTGGTATATACAAGAACAATAAGCAAGGATAAGAAAGAAAGCACGACAGCTCTTATAATGGCGAAGACGAAGGTTGCACCGGTAAAACAAATATCCTTGCCGAGACTCGAACTCTGTGCAGCCACTCTGCTGTCAAGACTTCTGAAACATATCATGCAGATCCTGAAAATTGACGAAGATAATACATTCGCATGGAGTGACTCTAAGGTGACACTTGCCTGGATTAAAGGTGATCCCAACAGATGGACTCCTTTTGTGAAGAACCGAGTAATTGAGATAAGAAATAATTTAGAAACCAGATGGTTTTATATAAACACTAAAGAAAATCCAGCAGATCCAGCATCTAGGGGCGTTCTTCCTAACAAACTAAAAAACAATGAGCTATGGTGGAATGGACCTCCATTTTTACGAGACCCAGAATATACTATAAAATCAGAAACTATTCCTGAAACAGACCAAGAAATTAGACTTTCAGTAAAGTGCGCTATAACAAAGACAATTTCCGAACAAGAAAATGAAAGACTTACCTTACTGAAGAAGTACTCGTCACTGAAGAAGCTGTTACATGTAATTGGTTACTGCTGCAGATGGTTGAACCTGAAAAGGAAAAATAAAAACTTACCTAAGGAAATAACCTGTGAAGAAAGAAAGGAAGCACTTACCTTATGTGTGAAGATTGTCCAAGAGATTGACTTTTCTGATGAAATTAAAGATCTTAAAATGAAAAAGAAAACGACGGTGATGTGTAGATGATGACGGTGTACTGAGAGTAGGTGGACGACTGATGAATGCCAAGATTGAGAGCGGAAGAAAACATCCAATTATACTTACCAAGGACAATGCACTTATCAGTCTTCTTCTAGATGATGCCCATAGAGCTACTCTTCACGGAGGACCACAGTTGATGTCTACGTATCTGCAAAATAACTACTGGATTATAAAAGGAGCACAAGTCGTAAAGAACTACTACAGAAAATGTATGAAATGTGCTAAGTTCAACGCACAAACCGGAACCCAACAGATGGGCAACTTACCAGAAGTTCGTGTAAACCCTTCACGTCCGTTTTCGATCAGTGGGGTTGACTTTGCTGGTCCCATTTTCTGTCGAATGAGTAAAGGTCGAGGTACTAAAGCTGTCAAGACGTATATATGCCTGTTTGTTTGTATGGCAACGAAAGCTTTACATTTAGAATTGGTAAGTGATATGACAGCGGAGGCATTTATCGCAAGCTTTAAAAGATTCACTGCCAGACGTGGGCATTGTCATGAATTATGGAGTGATCATGGTACCAATTTTGTAGCAGCTAAAAAGATCTTAATGGACATGTGGGAGCAAGGTAGGGGAGATCTACCAGAGGAACTAAGAGTACTACTGGATGCTCAGAACACAAGATGGAAATACATACCACCTGGGGCGCCTAACTTTGGAGGTTTATGGGAGGCCGGGGTGAAGTCGGTGAAGTATCACCTTAAGAGAGTGATAGGAGAATCAACCTTAACCTTCGAAGAACTGTATACAGTGTTGACACAAATTGAGGCGTGCTTGAATTCACGACCTCTGGTGCCACTTGGAGATGATCTGGAATGCCTGACTCCCGCACATTTCTTAATTGGAGCGCCAACTGTAGTTCCCTTAGAAAAGAGCGTCCAACAAAAGAATATCACGCCTTTGGAGAGATGGCGTTTAACACAACGTATGGTGCGAGACTTTTGGTCCAGATGGCAGACTGAGTATTTATCCCGTCTACAACAACGCCTGAAGTGGCTTCTACCACAGAAGGATTTAAACGAAGACGACCTAGTCCTGATTAAAGATCCAAAGCTTCCACCGGCAACCTGGAGGATGGGACGAATATTAAAGAAGTACACCGGAACAGATGGCCTCACCAGAATGTATGATGTCAGAACCGCATCTGGAGTAATACAAAGATCTATATCCAAACTCTGCAGACTTCCAGATTAGTGTAAGGACATGCTGTCCTTGGCGGGGGAGAATGTTGAAGTGAATTTTATGACTATAATAACGTTCCATGCTATATTTAGTTTTCGGGTAAAATAATAGATGGCGCTGTGCGAAATTAAAAGGCGCTATCATTGTAAACATTCATATTACTATTATCTTTTGGTTGATTTGTATTTTTTGAGTTTTGGTTTCCGTGAATAAAGTTCGTATAGTTCAGTGAGTGGTGTTTTAGTGCAGTAAGACCCTAGCCAGGTCAACAGTCTTAGTTTCGATTCTGTTGATAATATGATGATGAATGATGATGATGATGTAGCACTATACTTTTAGACTATTTATCTTCATTTCCAGGAACTAGGTGAGCCTCGTCTCACAGAATGCGTCTATGAGGTCTCGGACCTGGATGGGGAGATCAGCACCCGCTTCATGACCTTTAGGGTTGATAGCGACCGTGGTGACAATGAGACTTTCTACATGCAGGGTACAAACATCCCTAACGAGTGGTACCGAATGTATATGACTGTGGGTATCAAAAACGCCCTCAACTTTGAGACTAATGCCTTACACATATTCCAAGTTACAGCTATGGTATGTATTTTTCTACCTATTTTTATAGTATCTCAAATTATTTATTAAACAACCATGTTCATTATTGTAGTTTACTCACTTGCTTGCGTAAAGATAGGGGAAACAAGAAATAAGACTGATTTGTATTTTGGTATATTCAATGAACCAGTTCTTTTTATCAATTTGATTATAAAAAATAATCTAATGACACCTCGCATTCCAAAATCTATCAAGCCAATTGTGGCTCCAAAAGTACTCGTATCATAGTATAATGGACATGCAAACAATAGAATTTAAAATAAAAGTTGCTAACGACAACAAACATAACCATTACCGCCACGACTAAAGAAAATTAACCAACATGAAAATTAACCAACATTTTTTACTTACTTAGATAACTGTGATCTTAAGAGTATTAAATTAGATAAACTGCTTTTCTTACGTTAATAGGATTCACTACCAAATAATCACACCGTCAACTTGATGGTACAAGTAGTGAACGTAGAACACCGTCCACCGCGATGGGTGGAGATATTTGCCGTTGAGCAGTTCGATGAAAAAACCGCCCAAAATTTTACTGTTAGGGCCATAGATGGTGACACTGGGATCAATAAACCAATCTATTATAAACTGGATACTAATAACGATTCAGGTAAGATAGCACAAACTTAAGATGATAAACTTAATTTGCCAAAAGAAACAAAGTAGATTTTAATTGTAATTAAAAAACCAAACAAAGTTGATATCATAATGTAAATAGATACTAACTAAAAAGCATTGTCATCATCATCAGCAAAAAGACATCTACTGCTGAACAAAGGCTTCTCCCAAGGATTTTCACGCCGTAAGTGGTCTTCCGGTGCGTGATCACCACTCGAGAACATTAATTTTCCAATAACTATCTGATATAATAATTAAATTCATTGTATATAATACTGGATATGGATACTGGATACGGGCAGCGCAAGACCGATGAACGTGGAAATCCTTGGAGGAGGCCTTTGTTCAGCAGTGGACGTCTTTGGGCTAATGATGATGATAACTAATACAATATTGCATAGCTTGCATTTAAAAGAGGATGTTGATACTTGTGTTACTTATACCAATTTATTTGAGCTAAAGCTTTGAATTAATATTTTTATTTCAGTAATTGAAGACCACTTCTCTATAGAAACAATAGAAGGAGGGCGAGAAGGAGCCATTCTTATAGTCAAGCCTATTGACAGAGACGCTTTAGAGAGAGAACTATACTATTTCTCTATTATTGCATACAAATATGATAACGAAACCTTCGCAACAAAAGCGGATGTCGTCATAATTGTTGACGACGTCAACGATAACGAACCAAAACCACTTCATGAGGAGTATCATATTAGTATTTTGGAGGAAACACCAATGACTCTGAATTTTGATCAGGAATTTGGTTTCCATGACATAGATTTGGTAAGTCATGGGAAGGTGTACCCGTATTACTATGGGAAAGAAAATATTGAAATCTTACTTAAGTATTAAAAAACGAGCTAAAATAAAAATGGTCTCGAGATGTCAATTTTTATTGTAATAAAATTCAAAGATACTGATGTTTGCGATAATAACATTGCAATTGCAGGGACCCCATGCACAGTACCAGATAACTCTAGAAAGTGAGTATCCACCTGGCGCAGAGACAGCTTTTTATATAGCACCAGAAGTCGGGTACCAGCGACAGACGTTCATAATGGGGACTGTGAACCACAGCATGCTAGACTTTGAGGTTATTGAGTTTCAGCACATTAGCTTGAGGGTATGAACACACAATTTATTACTTAATAAGACTAACTTATATACATACAGATATACGGAGATTTTTTTAAATATATATTTAAAACCCTTGTAATGTTATAAGAGTAGCTAATTAGGTATATCTCTTTAGTCATTCTCGATATTAACCATTGTGGTTTTATTGCTAAAAGATCTGAATTGTTCCAGACGTAGATATTATTAGGACTTTAAACTAGCGACTTCTTTGATATTTTCAGGTTTTAGCAACAGACATGGACAATACTTCTTTCATTGGAGTCGCCCGTTTGTACATTGATCTGATAAACTGGAATGATGAGGAGCCCATCTTTGAAAGGACTACACAGACTGTTAGTTTTAATGAAACTGAAGGAGACGGCTTCTTCGTGGCTAACATCAGAGCTGAGGATAGGGACATAGATGACAAAGTTGTGTAAGTTAGGATTATTAATAAAACTGGTAAAAAAATCATCTGGTAAAAAAATCACCTCGCATTTATCGTTCAAATGCTTATTAGATACTTATAAATTAAATGGTCGATATCGTAACAATACCTTCTATGAAGGAATAGAAAATAATTTTGCGAACTTGTATAAAATATGTATTAGTGTGTCTTGTTATTACGTATGCTTTACTTAATCATAAGTCATTGCATAAAGAACTTGGATTAAGTCTTTATTTTTTATTGACAGACACTCTCTGATGGGGAATGCTGGTCAATACTTTCGTATTGATGAGGACACTGGTGATATCTTCGTATCTATAGATGATGCCTTCGATTACCACAGACAGAACCAGCTTTTAGTCCAGGTGTGTAGACTAATAGCTATAAAATAAAACTAGACTGAGTGACCTAATAACTCACCACTAACCAATCATGAATCCATCCAAGCAGGTACTAATAATTTCATTTTTAACTTATTAATCTGTGTACACTAAAGACGAAGACAGTAGTGAGCTCCATTTCGTTTAAGATGATCGAAAACTTGACCAATCGAAAATATTGACCGTGGGAGAGCCATGCTTCGGCAGGAATAGGCCGGCTCGACCGGAGTGATACCACGGCCTCACAGAAAACCGGCGGCGTGAAGCAACGCTTGCGTTGTGTTTCGCCGAGTGAGTGAGGGTACCGGAGGCCCAACCTCCCCCATCCCCCATCCCATTTCAAAGGTCGGCAACGCACTTGTGACTCCACTGGTGTTGCAGGTGTCTATGTGCGACGGTAATCGCTTACCATCAGGTGATCCGTATGCTATTTTGCCACCTATCACATAAAAAAAAACTTAATTTTCAGGTCCAAGCCATTGACACCCTGATGGAACCGTATAACACGGATACTACTCAATTGGTTATTGAACTGTTAGACATCAATAACACACCACCTACTCTTCGATTGGTAAGTTACACAATTTTAATTATGTAGATGATGCGTTACCATATCTGTCTGTCTATCAAACGATCAATGCAGATAGATAGGATATTGAATCTATCTATCTATCTATCAGCCGAAAGACGTCCACTGCTGGACAAAGGCCTCCCCCAAGGATTTCCACACCGACCGGTCCTGTGCGGCTCGCATCCAGCGGCTTCCTGCAACCTTTACCAGGTCGTCGGTCCACCGAGTCGGGGGCCTGCCCACACTGCGCCTTCCGGTGCGCGGTCGCCATTCGAGAACTTTACTGCCCCAACGGCCATCTGTTCTACGAGCTATGTGCCCTGCCCACTGCCACTTAAGTCTAGCGATTCTGAGAGCTATGTCGGTAACTTTAGTTCTCCTACGTATCTCCTCATTTCTGATTCGATCACGTAGGGAAACACCAAGCATAGCACGCTCCATCGCCCTTTGGGTGACTTTGAGCCTTCTTATAAGGCCCATAGTAAGCGACCATGTCTCGGATCCATATGTCATCACTGGCAACACACACTGGTCAAAGACTTTAGTCTTGAGGGACTGCGGTATTTTGGACGTAAAGATATTGCGAAGCTTCCCGAACGCTGCCCAGCCGAGTTGGATTCGACGATTGATCTCTTTCTCGAAGTTGGACCTACCTAACTGGACTGTTTGTCCCAGGTATACATATTCGTCAACAACTTCGAGTGTAGAGTCTCCAACCTTCAGAGGAGTGGGTGTAACACGGACGTTTGACATGATTTTCGTCTTATCCATGTTCATTTTAAGACCCACTTGTTGGGAGACTCTACTAAGTCCTTCGAGCATTGCGCCTAGGTCTTCCAAGGTCTCAGCAATGATCACGATATCGTCAGCAAATCGAAGGTGAGTGATGTACTCGCCATTGATGTTAATGCCGAGTCCTCTCCAGTCCAGAAGCTTGAAAACGTCTTCCAGTGCAGCGGTGAACAGTTTCGGAGATATAACGTCTCCCTGTCTCACCCCACCAGGATATTGAATATTTTTTGAAAAAAATAAAACCCTTTGATAATTGCCAGCCCAGAGGTAGTCCAAGCGTAGAAGAGAATGTTCCAGAAGGTTTTGAAATCACAGACGAAATAACAGCTACTGATCCGGATACAACCGCCTACCTACAATTTGAAATCGACTGGGAGGCGTCTTGGGCCACTAAGCAAGGAAGAGAAACTGATCCTGTTGAATTTCACGAGTAAGTTTACTGTTTACTTTTGTCAGAACTAAAACAAAGAAAATGGAAGATGGGATGGCTGAAAGGGACCAGAATAGTTAACTGAATAATAAATAATAATATTACTATCGTTATTAAGTGTACCATAATAATATATTTTATTTTATTTGTTTCTATATAGGCAAGTAGCTAAAATAACTTTTTACCCCAATGTGCCAGAAGGAGGGTTATGTTTTTCGACTGTATGTATGCAGATATGAATATTTGTTTGGCACGATTTGTAGCCTAAACAGCTTGATGGATTTTAGCTTGAGATGTTTCGTTAGATTCGTCTTGATCCTGAGAGTGACTAGGATACATGTTAAAGCAGTCGTGTTATTTTTTTTAAATATGGTTAGATTATTATTTTAGAACCTAAGATACAGATATAGCCTTTTCTTTTTGTAACATTTCCTAACAACGTTATTTAATTTATGTTTAATTGTAGGTGTATGGAAATAGAGACAATATTCCCAGACCCTCAAAGCACTGGCAACGCTATCGGCCGTATAACAGTGAAGGAAATCAGGGAAGGAGTGACCATCGACTATGAAGAATTCGAGGTGTTATACCTGACTGTGAGAGTGAGAGACCTGAATACAACGATCGGAGATGATTATGATGAATGTAAGTACAAAAATGTTTATTTATTAAGTTTAAAAATATGTGAAGAAGAACGGCTCTTGGGCTTCTTCGACCACACAATTCGTTCTTCACGAGATGATCTAGAGAGGACGATTATTTTGGAAAACGTGCAAAAAGAAAATCACCAACGAATTGGTCCAATACAAAGAAGACTAAAGCGACCAAGGATCACGATTTGTGGAAGATCATAATTATGTTGTCAAGTCAGGATCTTCAGCAATGAAGTAACGAACGATGAACAAGAAGATGTACTACTGACCTTATTTTTAATTAGCTCGAGATATTAACGGTGTTGGCATTATTAATGGTAGATAACATAGACTTACTGAATAAATACAGGGTGACTGTAAATTAGTTCTTGATATGAAAGGCTATGCATGTGCTCATGATAACGAACAACTTTCCCTAAGGCACCCATAGTCAAATCGCAAAAAAAATTTTGGAGTCTTCATACTAACTTGGCCGGTCAGTTCACCGATTTGTATGGAGAGTCAACAATTTTTTTGCAATTTGACTATGGGTTTCTTCGGGAAAGTTGTTTGTTATCATGAGCACATTCATAGTCTTTCGTATCAAGAACTAATTTAAAGTCACCCTATATAATAAATAAATATAAAAAATTCTCTCTGCTAGTAAATATTATAGGTTAAAGATCACTAAAACGTAATATGTATCCTTCCATAGCAACCTTCACAGTTACAATAATAGATATGAACGATAATCCTCCAATCTGGGTGGATGGCACTTTGACGCAGTTGTTCAGGGTCCGCGAGATGTCTTCCAGTGGAACTGTCATCGGTTCGGTTCTTGCCACGGACATCGATGGGCCACTGTATAACCAAGTGCGGTATACTATCACGTAAGTTAATATCACTTTTGAAAACATATTTCTCAGCTATCATTTCATTTCATTTATTTATTTATTGCAATCATGTACAATATTATAAATAGGTGTTCTTAAATAAAATGATAAAGCCAAGTACATGAACCCTGTATAGGGTATAGCAACATTTACAATAAAATTTTACATTATTTATATACATTGTGCGAGTTGATCATTTATTTTTAATTTATTACTTATATATTTTTATCAGATTTCATTAGTAACATTGTAAAAGTAAAATACCAATATAAAAACAATAGTAAAAATAATAATATTGATGAAAATTTGATAGTAGTAGTTTGGTAGTGTCATTCTTATTACGAGTAAAACATATTATTATTAATAAACGAAAACCTTTAACAACCTTCGCCTCTTGATTTTATTAAGATTACTTACATTAATTCACACGCTGAGCGCCAAATCATATCAACATCATTGGTCTTGCGTATAATACTTGTATTGAAAAAATATGGTTACTTTTAACTCTGTCTATACAGGGTGTAACAGAAAGGTAAACAAAAGTTGTTCAGTTTGATGGGTAAAAGCCCACCTTGAAGTATTATCACACCTTTTTGTTACAACCTGTATATTTTCCTTTGTATGAATTTCACAGACCTCGTGAAGACACTCCTAATAATCTTGTAGACATAGATTTCTACACTGGTCAAATAGTCGTCAACATGAGCGGCGCCATAGACGCTGATATTCCGCCTCGATGGAACCTTTACCTCACAGTAATAGCTAGTGACAAATGCTACGCTGATGATCCGGCTGACTGTCCTCCTGACCCTACGTATTGGGACACTGAAGGAAATGTAAGAAAACAAGCGTAAATGCTGACAGTCTTCATATGTTTTGGATTTTTAAACGGACAGTAAAATATGTATATCAAAATATTGGAGAATTTCGAGAAACCTCTTATACTCTCACAATCATTACCACTTAACTTGTTACTTTAAAATAATGGAGACATTATGTCAATCGTTTATCGTTAATTAAAGAAATACGAAAACTACCTATACGAGTGCAAAACCAAAATAAGAATTTGGTCGATGCAACATCCAGTATGTTTACTTTCAGATTACAATTGAAATCATAGATACAAATAACAAAACGCCGTTCCCAGAAGAATCATTGTTTAATAACACAGTGTATATTTACGAAAATGCTACTAGCGGTGATCCTGTGCTTCAACTTTATGCTAGAGACTACGATAGAGATGGTGAGTTATGAATCAACAGTAAAGTTAAAAATATATATGTAATAAATAACTTTTCAAACACAATTAAACAATAGTAAGAGCCACGAAGCATTTATCAAATCAATGATTTTCTTTCAGAAATGTATCACACCGTCAGATACCAAATAAATTACGCAGTAAACCCACGTCTGCTAGCCTTCTTTGCTGTAGATCTCAATACTGGTCTTTTATCTGTAGAATATACCACAAATGAGGTTCTAGATCGGGATGGTGATGAACCAACTCATCGGATGTTCATAAATCTTGTAGACAACTTTTATTCTGAAGGAGGTGAGAATTAAAAAAAGTAGCCTAAGAAAAAATTGCCATACATAGTTACACCACAGAATTTGGTGAAAATACACAGGATATAATAAAATGTAACCAGTTCACTAAAACTTCTCATCACACTAAACAACTTTCTCCAAAAGCTCCATACTCTCAGCTAACGTCTATTTTGTTACATCCTGTATAATGTATACGCAGAAAAATCGATGAAGAAACATATTTTCTTTTCGCCTACATGGATGACAACGTAATTCAAAGTTACTTTATTTAAATCGACTTAATGGCTTTGATCATTAGATGCATATTTATATACAAACAACATCTTACATGATTGATTTCAGATGGCAATAGAAACCAGAATGATACCGAAATAGTCGTAGTTCTATTAGATGTTAACGACAATGCTCCAGAACTACCAGAGCCAGAAGAATTATACTGGTTCATATCCGAAAATCTTGGAACGGTAAATTTTACGTTAATCTTGTTTCTCGCATATTAACTCTTTTTACTGACTACAAATATACAATAGTATTGTTTAGAATATTTGATGAAAAAAACGCCAGTAATCGTAAAAGCATTGCTATTTGCTTCGTAGATCACCGTACCTTCCTTCGGTCCTATATTATCTATCTCCAGTTTAATATCTAGTTTTTTTTTCAGGGTACTCGTCTTCAACCACACATATTTGCGTTTGACCGCGATGAACCTGGCACTAATAACTCACTCGTGGGCTACGAGATCCTTGACCTCTCTGTCATGAATAGAGACATAGAAGTTCCTGAACTGTTTGTCATGCAGATTGAGACCATCACTTGTTTGAATGTTTGGACATGCCAGGTACCAAATCTCACTACCTGCTCAAAATTATCTGCATACAATTTCTGCTGATGATAACCGACTAATAAATTTTATACAGACTGGAGAATTAGAAACTGCAAGAAGCTTGAGAGGCTACTGGGGCACGTACAAAATACATATTCAGGTAAAGTATATTTATAGTTGCTATATTAGGTAACCCAAGACATGATACTTTGCCCAGCTTAGCTCATGAATGTCATTGTAGAGTCATTCGGGGTAATTGAGCGCAGTGGGTAAGTGAGCGCAGTGCGAGTATCTCCTGAAGGAGAGCCAGGGGAGCGGTTGATTGTTTGGGCGGGAGAGCGGTGCTAGACTGCTCAACTATGTAGTAGCCTGCCACAGTAGCGTGCGGTTGACGAATATATGTATATTTTTTCATAAAAAAAACTGTATTTTACTATTTCAATCCGTAGATTTTTGTCTAATGGAAAACAGTAATGCATCAACGTTATTGAATTTACAACGGTAAGTTGTTTTTTCTTTGAATAAGTACATATTTAAGCTTCATTTATCAATAAAGTTTGAAGTTATATTTGCTTTCAATTTATTTTATGAGCATCCATTCGCAATTTGGAGTTCTGGGGAAAGTGTGCGCGGGTAAGTGTGCGCATGCTTACACTTACCCCTTCGGTGTTAATTTCATTTGTACGTTGTTGTACGGGATGTAGGGTTTACTAACACTATTTTATAATATTTGTCAGTATCTCATCGCGATGTCGCGAAATTATATGAGAAAAAGACCTAAACTTGCACCGGTCATCATCAGGTTGATATCTAAATATTAATAATTTCAAGAAAAAAATATCGAAGTATAGCCTTAAGTACAATAAATGACTTGTGTTCTTGAATACTGTGGTTTTTTTGCATAGATACAAACAATGCCTTACTTACTTCATATGCGTATACTTACCCCGTACCGTTGCGCACAGTTACCCTTAACGTGGGTCAAGTGAACGCATTTCGATTTTATGTAATAAAATGCTTATAGAAATAACTACTACTAAGTTTTTTATTCTTATTTTTATTTCAATATAGAGGCTAATGTATGGTTTATCTCAAGAGTATTGTTTGATATATCTAAGTCTTTTATTTTATGCGTGGTGAGCCATTATTTACCAAAGTGCGCACACTTGACCCGAATGACTCTATGCTTAGTAACACAGCTAATCAAATATGTATTCTTACAGGCATACGACCACGGCGTCCCACAGCAGAGGTCCGACGAAACTTACGAGTTAGTTATTAATCCCTACAACTTTAACGCTCCTCAGTTCCTCTTCCCAGTTGAGGGTACTACTGTCAGAGTTTCAAGGGTGGGTACGTCTAATTACTTTCCCTTTTCAGTCTCCAATTTTGTCAAATATTTAAGTGACCTTGTCGAAAAGTAAAAAATTAAATGTACCCCCTTTTCACGCCTCACAACCTTTTTCTTTTGGTGCACAGGAAAGAGCTACAGCTAATGGTCCTCTTGTAAAAGTAAGTGGGCAAATGTTAGATCGCATATCAGCGGTTGATGAAGATGGTCTAGAAGCAGGAGTTGTCAGGTTCGAAGTCGTCAGTGATGGTGAGAGTCGGAGCTAAGGATATGTTTTAAGTTACAGCTAACATAATGTATAAATTGTTGGACAATTATTTAAAATTTATTCCTCAACTTTCAGTAAATGCAGTACAGTACTTTGAAGTAGCAAACGATGGAGAAAACCTAGGAACTTTAATCTTGAGGGAAGTTTTTGAGGAAGATGTCCAGGAATTCCAAGTAAGAATAATTATTAAATATAAAGATCACAATAATAAATGAACTAGCTTCTTTTGGAGAGCCATATTTACTCAAGTTTTTCGCTATTGGATAATATGTCCTTTTTGTTTGTCATCAGTCATCATCATCACATCATGTTACTTTTTATCAGGTGACAATCAGAGCAACAGACGGTGGCACAGATCCAGGTCCCCTTTTCTCCGAAGTCACTTTGCATGTGGTATTTGTGCCAACTCAGGGTGATCCAGTCTTCACTACTGATACAGCAACGGTTGCCTTCTTCGGTGAGTAATATTTGTGAATTTACACGTAGAATTTACACGTTGACATTGATAGTGAGAATGAGGAAGAAAAGAATTTTCAAATGTGAATGGTCCTTAGTATCGACCCTGACCAATATCAATATACTTATGAGTTTTCGAAAAAGACTATTAATGAAGCCCACCCATATGAGTACAAGAACTGTATGAAGGTAATATTGTCTATGCGAAGTGACCGCGGGTTATGCTGAGTGTTACCAGGCTACCTCAATCAGGCTTGTAATTGTATAGTTAGTTGTGCCTAAGTTGTGCCACAGAATACGAAAGGAAAAACGTCTCGCCTTTCTGCTCGTTTCTGCTCTCAATGGATGTAAATTCTCACTGATATTGTTTTCACTTAATTTCAGAAAAAGAAGCTGGCCTGAATGACAGATTCCAACTGCCTTTAGCGATCGATCCAAAGAACTATCTTTGCTCTGATGACTGTGTGAATATTTATTACAGGATAATCGGTAATAAGCCATCTAAGTTTTCAGTTCGATTTAATACCAATAAAATACTGAAGTGTTTTATGTATCGTAAAATACGAAATATTGATCTACTACTATTAAGTAAATCACAGAAACTACTTGCTAGGTTTTTTAATATGTTATTTGTTTTATTTTATTTATAACCATTAGAAACAAATATATGAAAAGTTCAATACTCCAATTTTTTTTAAAAATTTGACAATATTCAGTATCAGACAATATGTTAACATTATTCAGATTCGTTTTGTTAGCTACAGTCAAAGTTGATAACTGCGACTTTTTTTCATGCAGATGGTAACGATGCTGGCTTTTTTGGCCTGGAGTCAGACCAGAATATACTATACCTGGAGAAAGAATTGGATCGCGAAATCAGCAACTCACATACCGTCGTCATCGCCGCTACCAACTCCCTCAACTCTGGAGCCTTCTACACTTCCACTTTACAAGTCACTGTCAATGTCAGAGAAGCGAATCCTAGGCCGTACTTCGAAAGAAAACTATACACCGCTGGTATTTCTACTTCGGACTCGATCAATAGAGAACTTTTGACTGTTCGGGTAAGAAATTGACACAACTGTTTTGCAATTATAGAACTGTGTGATGAAATATAGAATTAGAAGCAAAAACTTACGTTTTACAATATTAGTCAATTATCAGAAGTATACTCAACTAAACCTGTAGGTATTTAATGTTAAATAGAATCACTGATTAACGCTTAACTAAATTACATCATTTTCCTGAAATTTCACTAACTTAATAAAATAAAGTGACACATTTTCAACCGACTTCAAAAAAAGGAGGAGGTTCTCAATTCGTCGAAATCTTTTTTTTTTTATGTGTGTTCACCGATTACTTACTCGAAGACGCCTGAACCGATTTCAAATTTTTTTTTTTGTATGAAAGGGTATTATACTTCACAGGTGGTCCCATATAAATTTTATCGAAATCGATTCAGCGGTTTTTGAGAAAATCAACAAAAATATAGCAAAATTGGAGTTGTTGCGATTGAAGTCGGTTGTTTTTAACGTATTCAGCGTGGTCAATTATATCAAGACGTTTTGTTACAAACACTTTTTATCTTTTATGCAGGCCACTCACTCAGAAAACGCTGCGATCACCTACACTATAGATAAAGACTCGATGGAGGTAGACCCAACCTTGGCAGCAGTTGCTGACACAGCATTCCTGCTGAACGAGGTGACAGGAGTGTTGACCCTGAACATTCAGCCCACAGCTGCTATGCAGGGGATGTTTGAGTTCGATGTCATAGCTTCAGATCCTTGTAAGACAACATCATCACCTCTACTTGAAAAACTACCTTATTAAGGTTTCTTCTGTATCGTTTGTTCGAACGAATCATAAAAGTAACCATAGAAGATACGGTTATTTAGGTACTTCATTTGAGACGTTTTTCAAGCACCGATTTAGCAAAGCTTTTACTAATGTTACGGATGGAAAACGCACCAATTCGTGAAATTACAGTTTGCACTCCGTAAAATCGTAATATAACATAAACTTTGTATCACAATATTTTTCGATTTTCATTAGTTTATGCATTATATGGCCCGCTGGATGCAGCCAACACAGGACCGGTCGGGTGTGGAAATCCTTGGGGGACGCCTTTGTCCAGCAGTGGACGTCTTACAGCTGATGATGATGATGACGATGCATTATCACTATATATACATCAATTTCAGATAGTTTAATTAAGCAGTGTCTGTTCAAAGACATAAACCTATTCGTAAAATAACAGTGTAAGCTATATACATTGCCCCATGATGAGTAGGCATAAGTAATTACAATTTACAAGTTGTACCAAAATTTACAATATTTTTGAGAAATCTACCCTGATGGGTGACAGCATTGTCCCTGGGGTGAACAAAATGGGTATTTTTGTTTATTTTTCAGCTAACGCGACCGACAAAGCTGAGGTGAAAGTCTACGTGATCTCCAATTTGAACAGAGTTTTCTTTATTTTCGTCAACACAATAGAACAAGTTGAAAATGGCAGAGATTTTGTAAGTATTCATTTTGTTGAGAGCTTTTCTTCTAATCTTATTTCGTAACACATATCAGGCAACAATCCCATAATACTTGAACAACTTGAACTTCGAACCTACCCCTGAATACTCTGATGTCATCAGAATAAATTTAGAAAAAACTGTGCTTTCCAGAATCTCGCAAGTAGATAAGGAGCATCTAATACTACGTAAGTTTTCCGCTTCCCAGTAAAGTTCTCCTTGCATGTCCTCACAGATCGCACAAACCTTCAGCACTGGGTTCGGCATGACTTGCAACATCGATCAGATCTTACCAGCCAGCGATAGCAGCGGCGCCGTCGTTGAGGGAATGACGGAAGTTCGTGCGCATTTTATTAAGGACGACGTGCCTGTCAGCGTTGATGACATTGAAGCGTAAGCAAAGGCTGTATTTGCACCGATTTTCCTGTTCATGATGAAGACTTCAACATTTAACCCCATCGTTTCGTCACTACAAGAATATGAGTGCCGTACCAGTGCAGTGGTAGGAAGTATCTTCTTTTTCAAGATGTGACTGAAAGCTCAAAGCACCGGCGTGCTGCGTTTTAGCAGAGACAAGTTATACCTTTTCTCTGGTTTTAGGGTAGGGTCAGTGCGATTACCGATAAGGTATGAGAGGTAATCCATCTTAGCTCTCAACTCTTTTGTTGCTGTAGGTGCCTGTAGGATCCAACAGAAGTGCCGTCAGACTCTCAATCAAGGTAGTCCGAAATAATCAATTTAGTCCCTATATTGACTTGATTTCGAGGTGTAAAGACTGTGCCAAAGAAGGTTTAGACGCACTGGACGCAAGTCTTTGTACTTCTTATATAAAATTGGCCTTAAACTGATTAATTTGCTTTCGTAAGGGAGATGTCCCAAAATAATGAATTATTTTCATTCAAGCAGTCTTACTATGTAAGGTAACCTATTCAGTCGTCGCAATACATATACTTTGATGCTAGTGCAGAAGCTTATTACTTACATCCGTCTATTCCTTCAGGCTTCGCAGCGATACGCAACTCCTCAACTCCATTCAAGTCACTCTCAGTACCCAGCTGCTAGTGCTGCGAGATCTGGTGACGGACTCCAGCCCCGCTGTCAACCCTGACGTGAATCAGCTCATGGTCTACGTGCTGATTGGGCTGTCTATCGTGCTGGCGGCCATGGTCGTTGTGTTACTGATTACTTACATCATCAAAACTAGGACGTAAGTATTTTATAGAACAAAGTCTAAATAAAGTCCGTGGGAGAGCCATGCTTCGGCACGAATGGGTCGGCTCGACCAGAGTGATACCACGGCCTCACAGAAAACCGGCGTGAAGCAACGCTTGCGTTGTGTTCCGCCGAGTGAGTGAGGGTACCGGAAGCCCAACCTTGTGAAGTGACTTGTCACTCCTCTGGTGTTGCGGGTGTCTATGGGCGGCGGTAATCGCTTACCATCAGGTGATCCGTCTGCTCGTTTGCCACCTATACCATAAAAAAATGGTGCAAAGACAATCCAATTTTGTGTATCCTCCAAGTGAACTTGAATTGACTATCTATTATATAACACCAACACAGATATAGGCATATCAGCTATTAGCTGCTCGCCTATTTCAAAATAATAATAATAGAAAAAAGAGTTCAAGACTAGAAAGTATCTATACATTTATATTGCTACCTGCAAAGAACGGAGTTATAGTTAGAGATAAAAGATAGTTACTTAGGAGAAAAGTAGGTAATCGACACAGCTCACAGAACCGCTAAGTGACACTGGGCGGAAAGTATCTAAAGATCACTTTTGTTTCAGTTTGAACCGGCGTCTCGAAGCCTTGTCGACTAAAAAGTACGGTTCAATTGACTCTTCCCTCAACCGGGTAACCAGCCTGGCCGCTCCTGGTACCAATAAGCATGCCGTGGAAGGCTCTAACCCCATTTGGAACGAGAGTATCAAAGCACCTGACTTCGACGCGTTAAGGTAGGTTGTTGTGAGAACATCTATACTCTTTTTTGAAAATGTCTGAATCTTTGTTATTCTTATTATAGACTGCATAATATCACAAGGTCCTTATTTTAGATATGCACGATTAACTGATCGACAAATAACAAGACTGCATATTTATTAAAGTTCACAGTTGCTACGAGTGGCGCATATCAAGTAAGATATTACGCAGACATGTTTTTTCTTTCTTTCAGCGATGCTTCTGATGACTCAGACCTGATTGGCATCGAAGATATGCCTCAGTTTAGGAGTGACTACTACCCACAGGACAACGACTCCATGCAGAATATTATCAATGATCCGGTAAGTACCTACTACACAGTTCTGTGCTTTCCTCAGGATGTAATGGCTACCGATATTTTCCTTCTTTTAAAGATAATTGTTCAAATGTTCACCCACTTGGTATGTTCTAGGGTCGCCGTGGTGAAGTGCCTAATCACAGCAACAATTTCGGCTTCAATGCAACACCTTTTGGTTCCACATTCACTAATAACTTTAGAAGATAAGTTTGTTATTGTACTTTATACATATAATTAGAACTGTTTATATAAGTAGAACAGTAACTGTTTATTGTATGATATTGTATATTCTTTGTATATTTGTAATTTCTGTAGTATTGTATATATTAAAATAATAATTATACACGCACTATACACGTATTTCTTTTACCTACCTTTGTTTTTCTACCTCCGATTCGGTTTCTTAGTCCTCCATCTGTCCCTTCCTTTTATTTTTTAAGTTATAACATCTCTTTTCTCTTGAAATGAAATAACTGCTTCTTAAAATCTTTGCTCTGAAAATGAGTATCAAGTTTTATTCGTCACTGCACGTGCATGGCATGATACATAAATAATAGAGAATTTCGGTAAAACGGTATTGTTTATTGTATAAGGATTATGTGTTTGATCGAAGGATTATTCTAAGAAAAACAACTGTACATTTGCATATTAATCTTGCCTGTACTACAAATAACGAAGAAGACCATTCAAGCTTTGTTCCACATCAGCATGAGGTTGATCTCAGATACCATGGATACTTCAGAGTCAAACGGTGGAAAGAAAGAGAATAAATTCAATTCGTATTACAAAGTCTCCTCCATATCACCCTTGCACCTATGGAAGATATCTCGTATGAACAAGAAACACGTGTGCTCTTTAAACCTTGGTACGACTGTCCAAAAATATTTAACTTCCTTGTGTTAAGTGTGAAGCGATCGTGGCTCAGTGCGGCTTTCATGGTCGCGCTGATCACAAAGCTTCACTGAGCACAGACATGGTCATGGATAGGTTTGTCGGTTGGTCTGTTAGTGGAATTTAACTCGACCGTTTTTGTGCTTCGCAAGAATACAGGTTGCTATTTGTAGAAAGCCGTCATTAAGCCACGCCCCAGTCAAAGGCCTTATAGGCGGCTTGAAATCTTCTGACACTGGGGTTGGTGAAACTAACAAACACAAAAACAACAACCACATTCAGGATTTGCCCGTGTGTTGCTTAAACTTCCCGAGCTGTGGAAGAGGAGCAAAGGGGACGATTAGTGTTGTCAGCGGCTATTTGTGTAGTAAGTTGTAAGTGCAGGTAGGATTTCAGGGTACAAAATGTATAAAGAAACAAAAAAAAATGTTCTATGTGAAAACTAAAATATTCATACTCGCGAGCCACATGCTTCGCAACTCTCAAGTATCATATTAAAACAATAACAATATTTCACTGTTACAAACATAATATGAAATATCAAATAACTTCATTTCATGTATGCTTATTTAATCTACTAACTCATCAACTCTAAATCCAAACCTCTCATATAAAGAAGTAGAAATACAATCTCAAAGTAGCTGCAATTACACCTTCAAAAATTTATTCTAAGGCTCCGAAAGCATGCTCCCGAAAGAGTCGAACCCTACTCGATGCCATCAACTGATGCGGGCACTGCATAAACTGACGCTGATCAGCGTCTACCATCCAGAGTCCTTCAAGTGCTTCCTCAGTTACCCCGCTATCTTGGCCGAGCGCCAAAAGCAGCTCTTTGACGGTGGGACGTACGTTGTTCATCCTTTCAGCGTTATTAGGTCAGTATTTATGGTAATTAAAATTCAATCATTCATGAAGAGTGCAAAGCAAAGAGAATGCTCTATTAGAAATCTTTACCTTGTATTTTTTACATCGTTCTTAGATCATAGAAGAACAGATGATCTGGATATTATAATTTAGCATCCGTGTGGTTCCAATTGTCTCTAAAAAAATATTGAAAATAAATAAGGGCGCTATTTGTTTCTAAATGGGATCATTTATGCAAACATATTAAACGAATAAGGTTGAGAATTTTTGAATTGATATAAATATAAAATATTTATGGTCCCATCAAAACCCTGTTTCAATTTTTTTTTTTGATAAATTGTTCGACTGTACCCTCTATATCTATTGTATTATGACCGGCGCTCGACTCATCCCTCAATTCCCACTCCATGTCCTTCTAGGATGAACAAGTTCTGGTATTATAGGTATGAAGAGATGCTCAAAACGCCAAATTTTATATTTTTTTACAGTTTAGTATAGATATTTTGCTTAACCAAAGCAAGCGAGTCATTTTAAGTCCTAGTTTTCTTACAGCCTAATCTGGAGTAGCTTCATGATATTCATAAATATAGCACATATCATAGTCAGCTCCATCCGACTTTGCCTGGTCCTGGAACAATCTCCGATCCCTGACATCCACACTGAAGACTTCATCCTGCTCACGCTGCACCTTGTCTGTCTTCTGGACGTGCTATATCAGTTCAACGTGGGCTTCCAAGAAGGCCACGCGTCCAATATTGTGACGAGACGAAGCAGGATTGCTTTGTATGTCCTACTTATGTTAATACTATTTTTAAAATATAAAATTTAAGGCTATGAAAGCTTGCTTTGAAAAGCTTTTAATTAATGTCTCAACTCATCCTACTCTTATCTTTCAACAATTGTTTTCCAAGGAGTCTTAGGTGTTATATTTAATTCATACTTCCCAATTTCATTCTTTGCTCATCCATCTTTGTCAGTTTTATTATAAGCAAGGTCATAGGGCCTTCCTAGCTTTATCCAACTTAATTTCAGCAAATTCCGTACCTTAATCAGTCTTTTATTTGCCAGATATATTGATAATCTATAAAATAATATAATAGTGGGGTTTCCAGGAATCCACTGGGAGGCCTAGATTAATCAATGTCTTCCAGCTGAGGTTACTAATGATAATGCTTCTGCTTCCCAGGCACTACTTCTGCGGCTGGTTCTTCGTGGACCTCCTGTCTTGTCTGCCAATAGCTTTCATCTTTCTTCTAGCTCGCCTCGACCATCGTTACCTGCTTTTACCACATTACTTGCCGCTGCTAAGACTCATCAAATTTTACAAAGTTCTTAGGAATTTGAGGATCTCTTTACATGTAACTACCACAACCATTTGTTAGATAACAATCACTGTTTAATATAATTATTTGAAGAGTGTGAAATTTTGTGACGGAACACGTTTGGGAGGCTAGTAATTGATTTATTATGTGTATGGTCTTGCAGCTGCTCACTCGCTCCTACGTGTGGCATAGACTTGTGGTCCATTTGGCGTTGTTCTGTGTCACCATACACCTGTGTGCCTGCACTATCTACATCGCTCCTGCCACCTGCTACTACGGTATATATATATAGGTTTACTTCCTCTCACCAGGAGTAGTTTTTTCTTAATTCCTCTTACTTCCAGTATCTGAAGAAAGTTACCCACATAGGGCTTAAACCCAAATAGGTGAAGTTTTAAGGCTATTGCTAGTGGGGTGAACCCAGCCAAAAACTAACAACAATCATTTCCAGTTTACGGTAAGATTCAAGCTGGATATTGCGGTTTTCTGAAGATACCGCCAGGTGGGGAGTACCACAACGTTCCCTTCGGTGACCGCTACAAGAAGGCTCTATTCTTAAGCTTTGCGTCTTTTTTCGGTAAATTTCGACACTTTTACCATTTTTTTATATTTATTAATTATTATTAATAGGTACCTGTGCTTCTTACCTACAATATTTTAAAAATTGGCAAAACGCAAAAAAAGTCTGACGGAAGGTGACTAGCGCCTGTCGCCGCGCCGCTGGTATCCCAAATGGTTTTTAACTGACTTGACAATCCTTGAGGGCTATGATGGAAAATAACTAGGATGCTGGTGATCGCGAGTGTAATTTCGAATCATCCAGCACCCTATGGAGAACAACACACTGGGTAGCCACTCAGGCGGCTTGTTAATGGGTGTAGGACCCGTCAAATGTACTCATCCACCACAACGAATTTTTGTGGTATACCTAATTGACCACGCTGAATACGTTAAAAACAACCGACTTCAATCATCATCAAAAACATCCCCAATTTTGCTATGTTTTTGTTTTCTCAAAAACCGCTGAATCGATTTCGATAAAATTTATATGGGACCACCTGTGAAGTATACCCTTTTAAACAAAAAAATAATTTTCCAAATCGGTTCAGGCGTCTTCGAGTAATCGGTGAACATACATAAAAAAAAAAGATTCCGACGAATTGAGAACTTCCTCCTTTTTTTGAAGTCGGTTAAAAATGAGGAGTAGATGCCCCCGTTAACGTGTCCTAAGTACGTCTATTTTATTACATCCTGTATTGTACAGCATGCACACGGCATAGGTATCATGGCAATGTTTCATAAGGATATGAATCCTCGCTTACGTTCCACTGGTTTGGGGCAACTCAGTGGAAGCAGAAAGACTGAAACTGAAATCACGCATGACAGCAAATTTTTTGAGATCTTATATAATAATATGACAAAACAATATTGTGGATAACCTACCACATAAGATCTCACAGTTTAAAGTTATCGTAGTAAGTTAGCAGGCAAGTTGAAAACGTATTTTTGTTTGCTTCTTGGTTTTATCGTGAGATTTTTCTTCAGGTATTGGATTCTCGACCATGTCGGCCACAAGGACTGATGAAGTTTTTATTGATGCGTTAATTATATTTTATTGTTGCCTATTCATGGTTTATACTTTGGGTACGTATACAAGAATGGAACATACTTACTTTTTTTCACATTTTAATATGTTACTTGATGTTTGGTCCACTTGTATGTTTGCAGTGATTTTCCTGAAACTCTACCTCACTGTTTACAACTCCACGATGCGCTATTACGAGCTCATCAGCCAAGTGAAAGTGAGTGAGGATGTCTATACTGTCCTCATAAGGGTGAAGGCCGCAAAGTGTACGGGAATTTAACCCAGCCAACCTAACAATGTCATACTGAGCATCAGAAAGCTGGTTTGCCTATACATGATGTTCAAAAAAGTGCATTTAAAATTTTAAGGGGTTACAAGTATAGAATATGTATAGAAAAATATTTAAAAAGAATCGATCTACAATTTTTTTTTCGGGTTCTCATACAAATTCTTGATTCACTACCTATTCAGATTTAGTATGGAAAACTGAAACTGAAAAAATAAGTTGTAGATGAGATTTTTTTCAATATTTTTCCAGTATTCTATAAGGTGCTACTTTATTAGTGCCCGATATTTTAGTCAGTGCTTCTACTCCTGATTCTGATCAACTTTCCCCAAGGAACCCATAGTCAAATCACAAAAAAAATTTTGGATTCTTCATACACATCGATCAGCCGAGCGGCCAAATTAGTATGAAGAGTCCAGATTTTTTTTGCGATTTGACTATGGGTTCCTTGGGGAAAGTTGATCAGAATCAGGAGTAGAAGCACTGACTAAAATATCGGGCACTAATAAAGTAGCACCTTATATACTTGATTCTGAGTAATCCCTTAAAATTTCAAACACAATTTTTTAACACCCTGTATTTTGCTGATCTGTGAGTGTGACCTATTTCTTGACTGCAGTCCATCAAAACTTAAATCTGTCATTCAGTGTCCTTATCCCTTATCGTCTTTTGTGACGTAATGTATGAATGACTGTAATACGCGCGTAAAGGGTTTGAGACTAGCGAAGACGGGTGCCCGAGAGTGGAGGCGTTTCCACTTTAAAAACTCCTGAAAGTGCTAATAATAATAAATATATCGGGACAAATCACACACGGTCATCTGGCCCCAAATTAGGATTTCCTGTATTATGGGAACCAGATAATCATATATATATATACACATGTACTTTTAAATACATTTACATATACAGATGTAATACACCCAGACCAAACACATCTGCTCATCACAGAAATGTTTGCCCTGCCTGGGTGGGGATCGAACCCACGATTCTCGGATCAGTAATCAGGAGCACTAACTGCTGAGCCACCGGGTCAGCTATTGCTACAAATCGTAAGTATGACATGTACTTATCAGTTGATACATTTTATATTTTCCCATTAGAAATACATGCGGCACAAGCAGTTTCCGAAGTCACTGAAGAAGAGAGTGATGTCCTTTTACCACTATCTCTACCAGGAGAGGTATTTCAAGGAGGAAAGTGCACTGGAGTGCTTATCAGGTACATCTAATTACTTATTACCTATTATGTATAATATAGTTTCGTGGAGTTTAAACGGATAAGTAACTGTGATAGTTGCTATTTATAAAACTACAGGCGTTTTGAAAAGTTTGTGGACAAAAATCCAATTATAACTATGTACTTTATAAATGCGTATTGCGCAGAATTGACAGAATGCAACACCAGAAAAGTGATATCTACTACCTCAAAATTTAACCTTAACACTCAGACCCAAGCGGTAGAACATCCAAGAAACTAGGCTTTTTTCCAAAGAGCCATACGGTCATGGTTCTCTTTTCACTCCAGAACAACTCCGGAACGAGATCAACTTGCATACGTGTCATAAGCTGATCAGCAAGGTGGCACTGTTCGAGGGGATACCGGCCAACGTCGTGGGCGCCATCCTCGGCTGCCTTCGGCCTGAGGTGTTCATGCCACTCGACCTGGTAGTGCGCGGCGGAGACGTTGGCGACTGCATGTACTTCATAGCGGCCGGAACTGTAGCTGTCTACTCGCTGAAGGGCGCTGAGGTATAAAATTCTCAACAACCTATCTTCGATGATGCGCCTCCATCTGTCACCAGCAACCTTGCACAAATCATAATCCACCTAGCCAGGGAGCGTTCAAAGCTATTTAACCAATTTTAGCCTGCCTAATGACTAATTGAGGTCTATTCTTGACTACCATTCTGTATCTAACCATCTCCTATACCTGCTTACCTATGGTATTGTCCAGTATTCTGCCATCCGCCCACAGCATTTAGTAACAACTTCGTGCAAAAACAATATACTCGTAGGGCACGGGTCTGCCCCCATATCTTCGAAATATTAGGCTTAACCTACTACATACACCGGGGCAAAAATCTGCATGTTTGGAAGTTGTACTTAAGTAATGTAGGATTATGGATCAGCAATTTGACCTCCATCCGTTGACCAAACAATGCCTGGAGCTTTGTTTCAGCTTGAACAAGTTTTGGTTTGGACATGACATGAGGTCATGGTCATGATGAACGCCTTTATCTCTTCATGTATCGTAGCGATTACTTTTCAGGTGTGCCACTTAGAAGACGGCGCTCACTTCGGGGAGGTGGCGCTGCTGATGAAAGACAGCAAGCGAGTCGCCACCGTCGTCGCGATCGAGATCACCCAGGTGTACCGTCTCGAGGAGGCTGACTTCCGGTTTGTGACGTTTGCTTTAATTGTTAATGGTGATTTATTCTCAATATATTTATTTTCAATCTTTTTGGAGTTGGACTACTGTACTTATTTGTAAGTAAAACCTGACTGTGCCAAATTCAGCTCTCATTTCATTACATTAGGCTTGTTACCATTTTTATTAAAGCTCAATTAATTCCAAGACAAGATAGCAGATAATGTAATCCTGTAACCCAACGGTCACCTGTTTTCTTACGACTTTCCATAAGCATCAAGGTTTTGCACTTTTTCCTCAGTGCTCATTGATATCTTCTTTCAGGGAGTTTATAATGAGCTACCACGAGTTATACGAGCGCGTGGAAGCGCTGGCGTCGCAGAGAATGCACGAAACAGTTCTCATCGATGAGGCGTTCCGCAAGGTATCTACGAGCTCGTAGCTATATAGCTAGGTTCCAATAAGACCTGACGCTGAACTGAACGCTTCTGTAGAAGTAGAAAAAAGAAAGAAGGCCTAAGTATACGGGGTGCACGCACAGCCAAGCTCTCCTATCCCGCCAGGTGGATGGATTATGATCTAATCAGACTTGCAGGAGGAGGAGAATGTCCGCTATCTAATGTTAACGGGCTGTCTGTTTCCTAAAAACAAATATACTCACTGGAAGCTGCTAGATGCGGGAAGCGCAAGACCGGTCGTTATAGAAATCCTTAGGGGAGGTTTTTGTTCCGTAATGGACTCCTTTCATCTGATATGATGACGATGAAAAAGTCGCAAAAAAAACTACAATGGCCTTTTTCAGGTACATCGTCCCACTTTGGAAGTCTCACCTACCCCTACGCAAAGCAATGCCTTCAGTCCACCAACACCATCGCAGGCTGCTGCGTTCTCTGCAGTAATTCCATCGCAAACTGCAGGTGCAGCAAGCTCAACACAAATACCCGGGTATAATGCCGCAAGTCCATCGCAAACTCGAATGAATGCATCAAGTACCCAGATTAACAAGTTCCCAGAAACACAGTGATTAATATTTAGTTTTTATTTGTGGTCCACCACTGATATCCTTAATTATATCTTAAATGGGAAAGAGAGGTTGTTTCTTTTGTTGTCCTTTTTTCACATCACTATGGAGCAATGGATCGACATCATTTTATAGACGATGTCGATTTTTTATAGATAGATGACGGGAGATACGTAGGAGAACTAAAGTTACCGACATAGCTCTCAGAATCGCTAGACTTAAGTGGCAGTGGGCAGGGCACATAGCTCGTAGAACAGATGGCCGTTGGGGCAGTAAAGTTTTCGAGTGGCGACCACGCACCGGAAGACGCAGTGTGGGCAGGCCTCCGACTCGGTAACCGACGACCTGGTGAAGGAGGCCTTTCCAGCAGTGGACGTCTTTCAGCTGATGATAGATAGACGACGGGATAAGAAGTGACGTAGAATACCGTAGAATACATTACCATATTTTTGTCCTGTAAAAATGCAGGATTCCCTCGGGTATGGTGTGTGATAACCCGAAGGAACTCAAAAATAATGCATCTCGAGAAAGAACCACAATTTGTTGCTGTAACTACTCCACTGATTTCTTGCAATCCTATCTAGGACAAATCACACACAGTCATCTGGCTCCAAACTAGGATTAATGGTATTATGGGAACCAGAGACTGATTACACATATAAATACATATACAGTATGTTAAAAAAATGTGAAGCAACTACTCAGAATCAAGTATAGAATACAGGAAAATTATTGAAAAAATCTGATCTATATTTATTTTTTTCAGTTTCCCATTGAAATTCTTAATTCATTATTCAGATTTAGTATGGAAACCTGAAAAAAATATATACATATCGTCGGTCGAATCTCGAAGAGGCGTATCCAACAAATTCTTGATCTTGAGTTAGGTATACATATTAAAGGAAAACTTAAAATAAACCTAACAATTAAAGGGAGTTAGTTCTTGTTCTAAATGATAGCCTCATTAACTACGTAAAAGCTTAAGGCACTAAGTTGAAATATTTCTTCACAGTAACTTTAAAACTTTTTCATGAAATCACTCTACTGTAAAGTTGTAAAAATTTGCTGACACCCCTTCGTGATTCGACCGACGATATATCTGATTTTTTTCAATGTTTTTCCTATATTCTAAACTTGATTCTGAGTATCCCTACGCCCTTTTTTAACACCTTGTAAAGATATAATACACCCAGACACAGAGCAAACAAATCTGCTCATCACAATTTAAAATATAAAATTTAAGGCTATGAAAGCTTGCTTTGAAAAGCTTTTAATTAATGTCTTAACTCATCCTACTCTTATCTTTCAACAATTGTTTTCCAAGGAGTCTTAGGTGTTATATTTAATTCATACTTCCCAATTTCATTCTTTGCTCATCCATCTTTGTCAGTTTTATTATAAGCAAGGTCATAGGGTCTTCCTAGCTTTATCCAACTTAATTTCAGCAAATTCCGTACCTTAATCAGTCTTTTATTTGCCAGATATATTGATAATCTATAAAATAATATAATAGTGGGGTTTCCAGGAATCCACTGGGAGGCCTAGATTAATCAGTGTCTTCCAGCTGAGGTTACTAATGATAATGCTTCTGCTTCCCAGGCACTACTTCTGCGGCTGGTTCTTCGTGGACCTCCTGTCTTGTCTGCCAATAGCTTTCATCTTTCTTCTAGCTCGCCTCGACCATCGTTACCTGCTTTTACCACATTACTTGCCGCTGCTAAGACTCATCAAATTTTACAAAGTTCTTAGGAATTTGAGGATCTCTTTACATGTAACTACCACAACCATTTGTTAGATAACAATCACTGTTTAATATAATTATTTGAAGAGTGTGAAATTTTGTGACGGAACACGTTTGGGAGGCTAGTAATTGATTTATTATGTGTATGGTCTTGCAGCTGCTCACTCGCTCCTACGTGTGGCATAGACTTGTGGTCCATTTGGCGTTGTTCTGTGTCACCATACACCTGTGTGCCTGCACTATCTACATCGCTCCTGCCACCTGCTACTACGGTATATATATATAGGTTTACTTCCTCTCACCAGGAGTAGTTTTTTCTTAATTCCTCTTACTTCCAGTATCTGAAGAAAGTTACCCACATAGGGCTTAAACCCAAATAGGTGAAGTTTTAAGGCTATTGCTAGTGGGGTGAACCCAGCCAAAAACTAACAACAATCATTTCCAGTTTACGGTAAGATTCAAGCTGGATATTGCGGTTTTCTGAAGATACCGCCAGGTGGGGAGTACCACAACGTTCCCTTCGGTGACCGCTACAAGAAGGCTCTATTCTTAAGCTTTGCGTCTTTTTTCGGTAAATTTCGACACTTTTACCATTTTTTTATATTTATTAATTATTATTAATAGGTACCTGTGCTTCTTACCTACAATATTTTAAAAATTGGCAAAACGCAAAAAAAGTCTGACGGAAGGTGACTAGCGCCTGTCGCCGCGCCGCTGGTATCCCAAATGGTTTTTAACTGACTTGACAATCCTTGAGGGCTATGATGGAAAATAACTAGGATGCTGGTGATCGCGAGTGTAATTTCGAATCATCCAGCACCCTATGGAGAACAACACACTGGGTAGCCACTCAGGCGGCTTGTTAATGGGTGTAGGACCCGTCAAATGTACTCATCCACCACAACGAATTTTTGTGGTATACCTAATTGACCACGCTGAATACGTTAAAAACAACCGACTTCAATCATCATCAAAAACATCCCCAATTTTGCTATGTTTTTGTTTTCTCAAAAACCGCTGAATCGATTTCGATAAAATTTATATGGGACCACCTGTGAAGTATACCCTTTTAAACAAAAAAATAATTTTCCAAATCGGTTCAGGCGTCTTCGAGTAATCGGTGAACATACATAAAAAAAAAGATTCCGACGAATTGAGAACTTCCTCCTTTGTTTGAAGTCGGTTAAAAATGAGGAGTAGATGCCCCCGTTAACGTGTCCTAAGTACGTCTATTTTATTACATCCTGTATTGTACAGCATGCACACGGCATATCATGGCAATATTTCATAAGGATATGAATCCTCGCTTACGTTCCACTGGTTTGGGGCAACTCAGTGGAAGCAGAAAGACTGAAACTGAAATCACGCATGACAGCAAATTTTTTGAGATCTTATATATGACAAAACAATATTGTGGATAACCTACCACATAAGATCTCACAGTTTAAAGTTATCGTAGTAAGTTAGCAGGCAAGTTGAAAACGTATTTTTGTTTGCTTCTTGGTTTTATCGTGAGATTTTTCTTCAGGTATTGGATTCTCGACCATGTCGGCCACAAGGACTGATGAAGTTTTTATTGATGCGTTAATTATATTTTATTGTTGCCTATTCATGGTTTATACTTTGGGTACGTATACAAGAATGGAACATACTTACTTTTTCACATTTTAATATGTTACTTGATGTTTGGTCCACTTGTATGTTTGCAGTGATTTTCCTGAAACTCTACCTCACTGTTTACAACTCCACGATGCGCTATTACGAGCTCATCAGCCAAGTGAAAGTGAGTGACGATGTCTATGTCGTGGCCAGATCATAGAATTGATCATTTCATGATGTGGCCGACCATTTCATGAAAAGGTCGTATTTCATGAAATGGCCAGCTAAAACTGACCATATCATTTAAACTTCAACGTTTAATGATATGTCCATCCACGTTTGGCCATATCATTAATGTAGGGTTTTCATGATATCAAAGGTTTAATAAAAAATAAAAATACGTTGAAAAGTTACTGGCATTCTTTAAATCTGAGTAATCTTGGTAACAGATAAATTAAACATTTTTAATACCTAGCTTTTAAGATTGATATCTACTAACCTATGAAATACTTTCCGAAGTTCAAGGTTTTTACGTTGCGCTCGTTTTTTGATTGACTTTTGAAAAATTATTGTAGTTTAGTATCGTAACGACATTAAATTATTTTTTATCTACAATTGGCCTTTTTTTTAATTAATTGTACGCCGCCATGATGCATCACAAAAACAAAAAGATATCAGCGCCTCTAACGGTGGATACTGTAACTATTTTACGATATGATCACTAATGCTTGACCATTTCATGAAACAGCCGTGCGTTTAGCTGTATATCGTCAAACGTTGATGTATTCATTGATCTGGCCAGACCATTTCATGATGTGGTCAGCGAATATTTTCCATTTCATGAAATACGACCATTTCATGAAATGGTCGGCCACATCATGAAGTGATCAATTCTATGATCTGGCCACGACATCTATACTGCCCTCATAAGGATGAAGGCCGCAACGTGTACGGGAACTTAACCCAGCCACGCTAACAATGTCATACTGAGCATCAGAAAGCTGGTTTGCCTATACATGATGTTCAAAAAAGTGCATTTTAAATTTTAAGGGGTTACAAGTATAGAATATGTATAGAAAAATATTGAAAAAAAATCGATCTACAATTTTTTTTTCGGGTTCTCATACAAATTCTTGATTCACTACCTATTCAGATTTAGTATGGAAAACTGAAACTGAAAAAATAAGTTGTAGATGAGATTTTTTTCAATAGTTTTCCAGTATTCTATAAGGTGCTACTTTATTAGTGCCCGATATTTTAGTCAGTGCTTCTACTCCTGATTCTGATCAACTTTCCCGAAGGAACCCATAGTCAAATCACAAAAAAAATTTTGGATTCTTCATACACATCGATCAGCCGAGCGGCCAAATTAGTATGAAGAGTCCAGATTTTTTTTGCGATTTGACTATGGGTTCCTTGGGGAAAGTTGATCAGAATCAGGAGTAGAAGCACTGACTAAAATATCGGGCACTAATAAAGTAGCACCTTATATACTTGATTCTGAGTAATCCCTTAAAATTTCAAACACTTGTGTGATCATCATTCCGCCGCTGGCTTTCGTGCGAACCGGTTGCATCGCTGCGCCACGGTCCTATTCACTTATACCCGCGAGTGTCTGTGTGTAAAGTCACTATTGTCGTGAACGAGTTTAGTGTGCGCGTGCGTTGTTGGTTGCACAGAGTAGCTTATCAAACAGAGAGTTCAAGTTCTCAAATGAGCCAACTAGATAACACATTTGATATGAATGAACAAAATACAAGTTCGGAGCAAAGACAGTCTCAGGATATGGAATCATCCCCCACATACGTCACATTTCGCGAACGGCCACCTCCACGGCCACTAGGTGCGGGTGCTGAATTCAACCTTCGTGAAGAATTCTACCAGTTTGAAAACAGAATGTTGACGCTGGTTGAGAGCTGGTTTACGAAGCAAGATGAAAGTTTTGCTAAACTCAGCAATTCCTTTGAGGACGTCAAAAGCTCAATAAAGGGCTTAACTGAAAAATATAACGAACTGGCCGAGCAGACAAATGATATTCATAATCGAGTATCAACCCTGGAAGAAAAAGTGACAGCCGTCCACATTGAGAATCAGCGTATCTGCGAACTCGAATCCAAAATTGAGTCGATGGAACAACAATCTCGGCAATGTAATGTGGAAATAAACAACCTTCCTGAAAAGCGCGGAGAAAACCTAGTCAACTTGTTGCAGGAAATATCGACTGTGATCAAGCAGCCAATCACAAAACAGGATATTATCTCCATCCACCGTGTGCCGCACGCTCACCAGGGTAACACCAGGCCAAAGAACGTTATAGTGAAATTTGCGACTCGGGTACTGCGGGACAACTTCATCGCCGCTGCGCGCTCAGTTCGTGGTGTAACATCGGAACAGCTGAATATATCCGGTCCATCACAGAAGATATACATAAAAGAACATCTTACCCTGGCCAGGAAGGAAATCTTTCGGAATGCCCGTGAGACTGCTGGACGGAGCGGATTCAAATACGTATGGGTTAAGCACGGAACGATACTCGCCCGGGCAAACGACACGTCACCTGTCATTGCAATTCGCTCCACTAGTGACTTGTCCAAAATTAAGCCATGAACGTCCTGGATCTGTTTTTCAAGGTCACCGTATTAGACTTCTCTGTGATAACATAACAGCTTTTTGTGTTTTGGTCATAATTTGTGGTAAATTACCTAGTGTGTGTTACCTCTTCAATATTCTCTGTCTCGTTACCTACTCTATGTGTTTACGTTATAACTTAGCGTTAACAATAATTTTGCTGAGCACCGTCGTTTTGTTATTAAGCTATAGATTAACTAATTTAATAGTATTTAAAAATAGTTTTATGAAACACGTAAAAATGTCAAATCAAGAGTGCAGATATTTATTGTTTCCCAAAAGCAGCCCTTCTCGCATAATCTATTATTTTTGCCATAAACATCATAACTTGTGTTCTAATTATAACTTATGTAAACATTCTATTCTTCTATTAACTAACGTTGAGCTCCATTGCATTAAGATAACACTTTTTATTTTTTTAATTTGTTTTAACAGGTGATACTATAACGATATATTATCAGAATTGCAGGGGTTTACGGACTAAATTGAATACTTTCTATACAAATATA
This sequence comes from Coleophora deauratella, assembly GCA_958295455.1. Lineage (NCBI taxonomy): Eukaryota > Metazoa > Arthropoda > Insecta > Lepidoptera > Coleophoridae > Coleophora > Coleophora deauratella. The sequence goes on from OY282393.1 coordinate 17,958,401, forward strand.
CTTGCCGAGTGTTATGACGTAATCATCATAACAGAGTCGTGGCTAGTTTCTAGTATTACGGACAATGAAATTATTGATTCCCGTTATATAATATATCGATGTGATAGGAACCGAGCGGCTTGCGGTAAGATGGACGGTGGCGGTGTTTTAGTTGCCGTGCGTCGGGGCCTGCAATGTACCCGCAGTTTTTTAGATCCAATAAAAAATTGTGATTACAATGAATCATCGGTTTTATCTCCCGTAATTGATTATGTTTTACTTAAATTTCCTTCTAGTATTCCCGATACATTTAATTTAATTTGTGGATTATATATTCCGCCTAACCAGCCCTCACCTAACTACCAAACGTTTTTAGATGTTTTTCAAGGCGAGGTACTGGCTGGTAACGTGGATAAGTATTACTTCGTAGGTGACTTTAACCTGCCAAACTTAGAATGGTCTGAGGTAACCCCGAAAACACTCGTACCCTCGCCGATAAGTTACGGTAATTCTACGATTAAGTATTTCTTAGACTTCATGTCGTCAATTGATGGTAAACAATTTAATTATATAAAAAATAATAAAGATCGTATATTGGATTTATTTTTATCCAACTCTGACTTAAGTGACTGTGTTTGCGAACAACCGCCCACGCCTTTAGTTCCAGTGGACATTATTCACCCTCCATTTTTTGTTTATACATCCTTTAATTTGCCTTTTAAAGTCATGAAACGTTGTAATATGCCCAGGTTTAGATTCTTAGAGGGTGATTATATATCTATAAACAATGAAATTCAAGCTATTGATTGGAATAGACTCATTAAAGATTTACCAATTGAAATAGGCGTTCATACGTTTTATGAAGAAATATTTAAAATAATAAATAAACATGTACCGTTACGTCCAAGTAAAAATGCTGAGTTCCCTGTGTGGTTTTCGCGCCCACTAGTGCATATTTTCAAAGATAAGGAACGAGCCTGGATAAAGTGGAAAAAATATGGCTCTCGCTCAGACTATGAATGTTTTTCTCTATTAAGGAGTAGATTTAAAAAACTGTCCCAAGAATGTTTTATCAATTACATTAACTCCATTGAGGATGGTATCAAGAAAGACGTAAAAGTATTTTGGTCATTTATAAATAGTCGTAAAAATAAATCTGGCATTCCTAATACAATAACATACAATGACACGGACTCTGATAATCCAGAAACAATTTGCAATTTATTTTCCTCTTTTTTTGGCTCTGTGTACGAACAGAGTAAACTAAATAACTTGGATATGAACGCATTATCTTCAGATACTTCAAACAGTAATGTAATTCACGAGATTATATTATCACAAGCTGAGGTTAGTAAAGAGTTAAGGAACTTAGATGTTACGAAAGGACCCGGTCCAGATAATCTACCTCCTTTTTTCCTTAAACACACTGCTGATTCTATTAGTACACCTGTAACTATATTATTTAACGGCAGTTTGTGCCAAGGTATCGTTCCTGAACTTTGGAAAACTGCTAACATAACGCCCGTGTACAAAAGCGGCTCTAAACATGAAGTCTCAAACTATCGCCCCATCTCATTGCTGTCTACCTTGTCGAAGGTTCTGGAAAGACTTGTACACAATCATATTTATCCTAGTTTACACTCTATAATCATTCCGGAACAACATGGCTTTGTTAAAAATCGCTCAACTGTTAGTAACCTTTTAATATATACAAATTATTTATTTGAAAGTATGGACAACAAAGTACAAGTAGATTCAGTGTACACAGACTTTTGTAAGGCCTTCGACAAGGTGGACCATGCCATATTGCTTAAAAAGATAGCATTCAACGGAATTCGTGGGGACTTACTGCGCTGGTTCCTGTCCTATGTCCATAATCGCACTCAGAAGGTTGTAATTAATGGCCATGCTTCAAATTTGATTACTGTCACGTCTGGGGTGCCGCAAGGCTCTATTCTGGGCCCCCTTCTTTTTTTGATCTTCATTAACGACATTAATAAGTGCTTTTTAAATAGTAGGTTCCTCTTATATGCGGATGACCTCAAAGTCTTTCGCAGAATTGACTCTTATAGTGATTGTGAAAAACTTCAAGATGACCTGCATCGTTTAACTAAATATTGTCATATCAATCAACTACATCTCAGTCTTCAAAAGTGCAACTTTTTAACCTTTACAAAAAAAATAAATGTAATTAATTACAGTTACAATCTATGTAACACACCTCTAAAAAAGGTAACAGCTATTAGGGATTTGGGTATTTTCCTAGATAGTAAACTGCACCTCGACATGCATATAGATAATATTACAAATAAAGCATTCCAGTTTTACGGCTTCATCATGAGAACATGTATTTCGTTTAAACGTCCAGAAAGCTATATTTTGTTGTTTAAATCCCTAGTTAGATCGCAGTTAGAATATGCCACAGCTGTCTGGAACCCCTACTACAATAAATATAGTGATTAAATTGAGCGAGTTCAACGTAAGTTTCTCCGTGCTATCAATTATAGATGTTTTCGTACAAAATCATCCTATACTGATTTGTTACGCAAATTCTCACTAATTCCCTTAAAATCGAGAAGGCTGCTCCTGGATCAAATGCTACTGTACAATATGCTGCACAATAAATTCGACTGTAATCATCTTATTAATGAGATATCTATTCGAATACCAAACCGTGCACCACGTGTCTGTAATAAACAAGCATACCACTTATTTGCTCCTAAACCATGTCGAACTAATGCTGGTGAACGCGCACCTTTGCGTCGTTTAATGAAATCATATAATGATCATTTCACAGATCTTGACCTTTTTGTATTGTCACCTTCGAAATACAAAAGCTTTATCACAGAAGTGTTGACCGAACTTGATATTTAAGATTTGTCTGTCAGAATGCAAATTTTGTTTTCTTTTTCTATTTTGTGTCCTCTCTGAATGTGTTTGTTATTTTTAATTTGGGGACAACGGTGCTGGTTGTACAAATATCTTCTTCTAGTTATCTAATACTTATAACATAAGCTTCATTGTATAACTGTTTGTTGTTCTAAATAAAAAAAAATAAAAAAAAAAAAAAAAAAAAAAACACAATTTTTTAACACCCTGTATTTTGCTGATCTGTGAGTGTGACCTATTTCTTGACTGCAGTCCATCAAAACTTAAATCTGTCATTCAGTGTCCTTATCCCTTATCGTCTTTTGTGACGTAATGTATGAATGACTGTAATACGCGCGTAAAGGGTTTGAGACTAGCGAAGACGGGTGCCCGAGAGTGAAGGCGTTCCCACTTTAAAAACTCCTGACAGTGCTAATAATAATAAATATATCGGGACAAATCACACAGGGTCATCTGGCCCCAAATTAGGATTTCCCGTATTATGGGAACCAGATAATCATATATATATACACATGTACTTTTAAATACATTTACATATACAGATATAATACACCCAGACCAAACACATCTGCTCATCACAGAAATGTTTGCCCTGCCTGGGTGGGGATCGAACCCACGATTCTCGGATCAGTAATCAGGAGCACTAACTGCTGAGCCACCGGGTCAGCTATCGCTACAAATCGTAAGTATGACATGTACTTATCAGTTGATACATTTTATATTTTTCCATTAGAAATACATGCGGCACAAGCAGTTTCCGAAGTCACTGAAGAAAAGAGTGATGTCCTTTTACCACTATCTTTACCAGGAGAGGTATTTCAAGGAGGAAAGTGCACTGGAGTGCTTATCAGGTACATCTAATTACTTATTACCTATTATGTATAATATAGTTTCGTGGAGTTTAAACGGATAAGTAACTGTGATAGTTGCTATTTATAAAACTACAGGCGTTTTGAAAAGTTTGTGGACAAAAATCCAATTATATGTACTTTATAAATGCGTATTGCGCAGAATTTGCGCAGAATTGACAGAATGCAACACCAGAAAAGTGGTATCTACCACCTCAAAATTTAACCTTAACACTCAGACCCAAGCGGTAGAACATCCAAGAAACTAGGCTTTTTTCCAAAGAGCCATACGGTCATGGTTCTCTTTTCACTCCAGAACAACTCCGGAACGAGATCAACTTGCATACGTGTCATAAGCTGATCAGCAAGGTGGCACTGTTCGAGGGGATACCGGCCAAGGTCGTGGGCGCCATCCTCGGCTGCCTTCGGCCTGAGGTGTTCATGCCACTCGACCTGGTAGTGCGCGGCGGAGACGTTGGCGACTGCATGTACTTCATAGCGGCCGGAACTGTAGCTGTCTACTCGCTGAAGGGCGCTGAGGTATAAAATTCTCAACAACCTATCTTCGATGATGCGCCTCCATCTGTCACCAGCAACCTTGCACAAATCATAATCCACCTAGCCAGGGAGCGTTCAAAGCTATTTAACCAATTTTAGCCTGCCTAATGACTAATTGAGGTCTATTCTTGACTACCATTCTGTATCTAACCATCTCCTATACCTGCTTACCTATGGTATTGTCCAGTATTCTGCCATCCGCCCACAGCATTTAGTAACAACTTCGTGCAAAAACAATATACTCGTAGGGCACGGGTCTGCCCCCATATCTTCGAAATATTAGGCTTAACATACTACATACACCGGGGCAAAAATCTGCATGTTTGGAAGTTGTACTTAAGTAATGTAGGATTATGGATCAGCAATTTGACCTCCATCCGTTGACCAAACAATGCCTGGAGCTTTGTTTCAGCTTGAACAAGTTTTGGTTTGGACATGACATGAGGTCATGGTCATGATGAACGCCTTTATCTCTTCATGTATCGTAGCGATTACTTTTCAGGTGTGCCACTTAGAAGACGGCGCTCACTTCGGGGAGGTGGCGCTGCTGATGAAAGACAGCAAGCGAGTCGCCACCGTCGTCGCGATCGAGATCACCCAGGTGTACCGTCTCGAGGAGGCTGACTTCCGGTTTGTGACGTTTGCTTTAATTGTTAATGGTGATTTATTCTCAATGTATTTATTTTCAATCTTTTTGGAGTTGGACTACTGTACTTATTTGTAAGTAAAACCTGACTGTGCCAAATTCAGCTCTCATTTCATTACATTAGGCTTGTTACCATTTTTATTAAAGCTCAATTAATTCCAAGACAAGATAGCAGATAATGTAATCCTGTAACCCAACGGTCACCTGTTTTCTTACGACTTTCCATAAGCATCAAGGTTTTGCACTTTTTCCTCAGTGCTCATTGATATCTTCTTTCAGGGAGTTTATAATGAGCTACCACGAGTTATACGAGCGCGTGGAAGCGCTGGCGTCGCAGAGAATGCACGAAACAGTTCTCATCGATGAGGCGTTCCGCAAGGTATCTACGAGCTCGTAGCTATATAGCTAGGTTCCAATAAGACCTGACGCTGAACTGAACGCTTCTGTAGAAGTAGAAAAAAGAAAGAAGGCCTAAGTATACGGGGTGCACGCACAGCCAAGCTCTCCTATCCCGCCAGGTGGATGGATTATGATCTAATCAGACTTGCAGGAAGAGGAGAAGGTCCACTATCTACTGTTAACGGGCTGTCTGTTTCCTAAAAACAAATATACTCACTGGAAGCTGCTAGATGCGGGAAGCGCAAGACCGGTCGTTATAGAAATCCTTAGGGGAGGTTTTTGTTCCGTAATGGACTCCTTTCATCTGATATGATGACGATGAAAAAGTCGCAAAAAAAACTACAATGGCCTTTTTCAGGTACATCGTCCCACTTTGGAAGTCTCACCTACCCCTACGCAAAGCAATGCCTTCAGTCCACCAACACCATCGCAGGCTGCTGCGTTCTCTGCAGTAATTCCATCGCAAACTGCAGGTGCAGCAAGCTCAACACAAATACCCGGGTATAATGCCGCAAGTCCATCGCAAACTCGAATGAATGCATCAAGTACCCAGATTAACAAGTTCCCAGAAACACAGTGATTAATATTTAGTTTTTATTTGTGGTCCACCACTGATATCCTTAATTATATCTTAAATGGGAAAGAGAGGTTGTTTCTTTTGTTGTCCTTTTTTCACATCACTATGGAGCAATGGATCGACATCATTTTATAGACGATGTCGATTTTTTATAGATAGATGACGGGAGATACGTAGGAGAAGTAAAGTTACCGACATAGCTCTCAGAATCGCTAGACTTAAGTGGCAGTGGGCAGGGCACATAGCTCGTAGAACAGATGGCCGTTGGGGCAGTAAAGTTTTCGAGTGGCGGCCGCGCATCGGAAGACGCAGTGTGGGCAGGCCTCCGACTCGGTAACCGACGACCTGGTGAAGGAGGCCTTTCCAGCAGTGGACGTCTTTCAGCTGATGATAGATAGATAGACGACGGGATAATAAGTGACGTAGAATACCGTAGAATACATTACCATATTTTTGTCCTGTAAAAATGCAGGATTCCCTCGGGTATGGTGTGTGATACCCGAAGGAACTCAAAAATTATGCATCTCGAGAAAGAACCACAATTTGTTGCTGTAACTACTCCACTGATTTCTTGCAATCCTATCTAGGACAAATCACACACAGTCGTCTGGCTCCAAACTAGGATTAATGGTATTATGGGAACCAGAGACTGATTACACATATAAATACATATACAGTATGTTAAAAAAATGTGAAGTAACTACTCAGAATCAAGTATAGAATACAGGAAAATTATTGAAAAAATCTGATCTATATTTATTTTTTTCAGTTTCCCATTTAAATTCTTAATTCATTATTCAGATTTAGTATGGAAACCTGAAAAAAATATACACCGTGCTAATTTAATGGCTGTTTTCCCGCGAATATGTTAATGTATGTAATACCTTATATGCATCTACATGCAAACGAACGCGATCTGTACCTAGTTTACGTAAACACCAATAAAACAAAGTCCACGTGGACTCTCGACCAATTAAGATGCGCGCTCGCGCGACCACCCCCTCCCCTACACAATCACATCACACACCACAAAACAAATCAAAATCAGTCTAATTTTCGTGCATGCACGGGGTATCTGTTGCATAGTTTTCGTTCGAGTGACGCCGGACGCGCACGCGTAAAACGGTGACATAGGTGATCCACATTATGTTTGCTCCAATATCGAGTATTTGCAAATGGTTAGAATGTAGGTATGCAATTGCAGGCAATGACATGGCAGAAGCTAGGCGATTGTACGCTGAACAGGAACACCTAGTGCTAGTAAACATGCTGCAGTGCGTAGTGCCTGACTTACTCGACGAAGTGCCAGGGGCATACATATGCCCCTTGCATACTTATCATCACTGTACTACCAGCATGATGGCTGTCCTGCGCACTACCAACTGTCCGTCCGAGCGTACCTAAACTCCGAATTTGATGATCGCTGGATAGGCCGTGGAGGCCCTGTGGCCTGGCCACCAAGGAGTGCTGACTTTACGCCCATGGACTTTTACTTATAGTCGGAAATTAAAAGACTAGTGTACAGTGAGGAAGTGCAAAGTTTAAACAAACTCAAAACAAGAATTATTAACGCTTTTGAAGTGGTAAAAACTCAAACTGAGACATTGCAAAAGCTAAAGGGAAGCATTGTTAAACGTTGCCGACTGTGTATTGAGCGTGAGGGTCACCAATTTGAACAACTACTGCAATATCGTTAGAATAAGGTGAGTTTTTATAATCTGACTAATGAAAATCGTTTTAATACATAAGTAAAAAGTATCAAAAAGTTGATTCCCATTTTTTTCAATACGCTTAAAATATCAACATAGGTACTTATTTTACGTATTTTTTTGCGATTGCCACCTTATCATTAAAATTATCAACGGTCGGTACCTCGAGGTCAATGCTCGGCAGATTTATTTCAAAGATTATGTGATTGATTACATTGTCATTTTGCGCGGGAAACTGCGGGTCAGTTGCATGCGTGCGTACCTATTTATTATTGTTGTAGCTAAGGTATCCCCGTATTAAGATTCAGTAGGGACACTAGAAGCAGTTGTTGTTTTTTAATTTTAAATTATTTATAATTTGTTTTTTTATTAAAGTAACAGTCCCTAAGGCTTAGGAATAATGCATATAGCATGCAGTTTTCAGGAAAACAGCCATTAAATTAGCACGGTGTATAGTATATCTGATTTTTTCAATGTTTTTCCTGTAGGATTCTAACTTGATTCTGAGTAACCCCTTAAAATTTAAAACACCCTTTTTTAATACCTTGTAAAGATATAATACACCCAGACACAGAGCAAACAAATCTGCTCATCACAAGAAATGTTTGCCCTGGGTGGGGATCGAACCCACGACTCTCGGATCAGTAGTCAGGAGCATCAATCATTGGGTCCCCAATTCAGTCACAGATAAATAAATCAGAGTATGTCATGGACATATAATTTTTTTTTCTACGTCCATGGAGTAACTGTTTAGTTTTATAATAACTGAAAAACATAATGTACACTGAATTAAGTAAATCTGATATTAGTTTATTGTTGGTAATAAACTTTCTCACTTTAAATGTGTCAAAAATTTTTTTTTTTTAATTTGTCTGCTCTACATGGCTCACTAGAGATGGGTAGGTCTGGCCAGTTCCCAACATACTCTTCAAGGAAGTTATGTTCAAGATTTATGTTAGAGTTGGATCTGTCACACTGAAACTATGGCAACGTCCACTGAACTGCATCAAGTTCTATAGAATAGAAGTTTCATACATATAAATTAGATTAAAATCTCAGTCATTTTTATAGCATACTATGGCAATTAATGATTGGGGCAGCAACTACTTATCCTGCACTAATCAAATAAAACATAATAGTTATAAAATTTACTCCTTATAATTACAAAATCTGACCAAACAGACATATTCAAACATATCCACACACACTTGTGCACTGGAATGACTTATACATCTAAAAAATCATTTATATCAATATATCAAACATAGATGCCGACCCACAGCAATAGAAATAGTATTCCGAAACCAGAGAAAAGGGCTGCTACCAAAGACAACAGCAGCTCCTTGAAGAGATCTCGGGACAGCTTGGTACTGGTGACCTCGTAGACGAAGAACCACGCCGTGAAGAAGATACCGATGCCAAGTAAGAGGACGGTAAGGTGCGGGAATATCGCCGGATTGATCGGCGACGTGTACCTTACCATCGACTCAATTTCCAACTAAAAGTAAGAATATTTAGTTATTTCACAGTTAAAACTTTATGGACACGTAGAATAAGGTTCAGAAGTATACTTACACTCATTTTGATTGGTTTTTGGAGCAAATAATTAGTATAACACGATGCAAAATTAGATACCGGCTCGAACAGCAAAGCAAATCTCAACCAGTGTTGCCAGTGCCCTATAGTCAAAAATAACATACGACTGCTCGAAAAGTAACATTTTGATAACAAAAGTAACATTTTTACTTTTTATTCTCATAAATTTAAAAAATGCTTAATTTTCCGCGATAATAAGTACCCTATAAGTTAATCCAGCCAGTATCCGATCTACCTACCTACCAAATTTCATTCAAATCCATTGAGCAGTTTCAACATTAAAACGGAACAAACAAATAAACATCTATATTTTCGCATTTATAGTGAGACTAGCTTCCGCCCGCCACTAGACTTTCCATCTGGACCCAATGAAGAATGAAAAAATATGGTGAATATGGTTCCTAGAGGAATGGCTAAAACTGAAAATTATACTTCGCCACTAGGTGGCGCTGCCTTAACATTTTATTTCCATCTGAGATGGAAATAAAATATAATATGAGATATAAACATATGAGATGGAAGTATAATTTTCAGTTTTAGCCATTCCTCCAGGAACTCTTGAGTTTTCCGGGATACAGAGTACCTTATATGTTAGCCGAGTGCTTCATCTATCTACCAAATTTAATCCACATCCGTTCAGTAGTTTTGGCGTGAAAGTAGAAAAGCAGACAAACATCCATACTTTCGAATTTATAATATTAGTGAGATGAGAAGTGAGATATTATTTAATCCACCCAAAGTCTTTGGTCGAAGACAAAATTGTCAGTGGTAATCTAAACAAATATTCTAATAATGGGAAAGGCACTGTCAAAGTGGCGCTGCGTACACATGGCCCAAAGAAAAATTTCATATTTTATGGATGGATGTGAAATATGATTTTTTAATTTTTTATATTAATATGATGAATCAACTTTTTTTAAGTGTTTGGATGCAAAAATCCAAGAACCATCCTAGAGGATGCCTACATCAGGGAGGCGCCTCTTTAATGGATCTTGAAAACATAATGGACCTGTCCCCTCTGCATCATTTGATAAATAAGAAGCAGCCACCGGTGCAGCACTCCTTAAGCTACTTTCTCTCTGCATAGCATCACTACGAGGAACTTCTTAATGACACACAGGACAGGCTCTCTAAATCGTTGTTTTTGATAAAAAATACAATATCCAACTCTATGAGGAGCCGAACGAGAAAGAGCTTCGGATATTTACCGACAGCATTGTCATTTGTTGAGTTGGCCCAAAGTTGCTAACATTACGGACGGAATAAAAATGTTAAGTGTTCCATTATACGAAATTCTATTTTCCAACTGTAATATTTAGTTTATCTTTTCTTCAAACATGAAAAGTAACGCAAAAGTAACATTTTTACTCGTGTAACATGAAAGTAACATGAGGAGACCAAAAGTAACGTAAAATGTTACAAAAGTAACATTCTGGCAACGCTGATCTCAACAAATGTCAAAAAATCGTACGTACGTCAATCACACGTCAGTCAATAAACGTTCTAAAATAAAGTAGGTACTCTGTGGTTCTAAAACACATAAAACCATGATAAAACCACATGCCGAGCGTACAACCTCGTATTGTACAACAGTGCGCGTGTGTACAAAGGATTTAGGGTCGGAATCTACGCTACCCCATTTAACGTCCCGTTCCAGAATCAAAGAAACATTTACCTGACGATTCTATCTCTTTTACACTTAATAGATTTCTATTACGCTATCCTGCTGTCAGATAAAAAAATGTAGTATTCTAGAACGGTTTCTTATAATGGCGTCAACATTGTTTACTAAATTTTACAGCTGAGCTGAGAAAGTGAACAATTTCCAGTCAAACGTATATCTTTGTTTCCAGTAATACGTGAGAAATATATAATGAAAATATTTTATTTACGCTAGCATCGAAACGATGGCTTCGCAATGCTTTATAATGAACGTTAACAGGGTTGTAACCTCGACAGCAAGTACCAGTTCAGAGACAAAGCCTGGCCTGCCTGTGCTGAAGGAGAAAGTCATGTCGTACGAGGAAAAAACTGTAGGCTCCACTCAGTTCTTCAAGTGCGAGGCTTGTCCTTACATGGCGCTTGCAGAGGACGACATAAAATTCCATCTCTTCACATCACACCCAGACCTCGCAAAGAAAAATGGTCTCGCTGACAACATTCAGATACCCTGCCCTGGCTGCACTAGTATCTTCGACGCGGAGGAAACTCTCAGGAATCATCTGAGGAACCACCACAAAATGGGCATCAAAGATGTCAAGAAAATGGTAAAAAGTCTAGTGCAAATTGCATTGAAAGATGCCAAGTTGAAAAAGGAAGAGATGCCAAATGAACCGCCCCCAGAACCCCAAAAGCCAGATGTAAAAATACCACAGGTTATAGAAATAGTTCCAGATACTATTAATGCAAATGGAGAATCGCTACCTAAAGGTGTTGCTTTTATATCTGTTGATGAACTGAACAAAATGAGTACTCCAAACTTTGAAAAGGTCGATCCAAAAGAGATTATCCAGGAAGCCAGCATTAACATTGTCTATTCTAATGAAATATCTGCTCAGTTCATAAACGTTAGCAATGCAAATACGCCGAGTACTAGTACAAATGTTCTTCAAGTTTCAAATGTGACTCCGGACTTGATATCTTCAATACAGCCCCATGTAGCTGCAGTTATAGATAAATCTAATTTATCGCCACCGCAAGTACCTGAGAGTCCTACCAGCTCTGTACCGCATCCACAGCAACAGCGCAAGCCCGGGCGGCAACTAGGATCAAATTCATTCTCCTATGAAAGTGACAAAGATTTAGAACAGAAGTTAACAAACTCTTGCTCCGTAGGAAACTGCTATTTTCGTTTGAAAGACAATGAAAAATTGGCTTATCATAGAAAATGTCATAGAAATGGGAAGTTGCAGTGTCCAGAGTGTTCAAAGATCTTTCTAGAAAATGATTCACTTCACTCTCACTTGTGGAAAGCGCATGCAATTGACATGGAGCTCCCTACGTGTGGAATATGTGGCTTCAAGACTGTCAAGAAGTACAGGCTACATAATATACACATGAAATCACATGGGAAAATTAAAGCTTACACATGTAAGAAAATATCTTTCATTATTTATTTTTTGTGATTTGAGTGGTACTTGTAATCAAAAATATAAATACTAGACCTAGTGTGATTATTATTAAAAAAAATGGCACTTGTTATATGCAACTTGTATCTATATAGCAGAACTAAACCATTGTATAGATTTCATAACATTAATTATTAATTTTTAGGTTCAACATGTCAGAAGGCATTCAAAACGTCGGCCCAGCTAGCTAAACACAAGATAATACATAAGAAGGATACGGAACCTGTGCAGTGTCCGATCTGTCAAATACAGATAGCGAATCACAGGCTTAAAGCACATATGGCTGCTGTCCATGAGAAGATAAAGCCTTTTAAGTGTAGTCACTGCGATTACACAGCAGCTAGGAAGGACGAGTTGAAATTGCATGAGAGGTCTCATACAGGTATGTTAGATTACTTTCTAGGTAACCCTCAACATTAAACATAATAAAATATACAGGTGTTAAAAAAAGTGTGTTTGAAATTTTAAGGGGTTACAATACAATACAATACAATACAATAAATTTATTGGCAACATACATAGTGCAGGTCAGATTCAAAGTAGAACATTAACAATAGTAATGCTTTCATAATAATAATACAAATAAAATTGATGTTATTACGATATAAAGTAATAATAAAAAAATAAATCTCAATATAAATAACTAAAAGAAATTAAATCAATTTTTCATGTTCGTGAGTTCCTCTAAACTATAAAATAAATTTTCCAACAGCCATTTTCTGATTTTACACTTGAACACGGCGGTGGATGCTGCATTTTTAATACTGTCCGGTAATTTATTATATACAATCGGGCCGCTTATTTGGACAGACTGCTCCGATTTTTTCAGTTTATGGAACGGCATAACCAGCTGATCTTTTTTTTTATTGCTGCGTAAGTCGTGCCGCGGGTTTGTGCCTTTGCGTTCATACGTTTCCAGGTTCGCATACACGTACATTGCTACCTGGTAGATATATTCGCAAGGAATCGGCAGGATATTGTATTCCGCGAAGAACAGTCTACACGATTCATCGTCGGCTATGCCATTGCTCGTATGGCACGTTTCTGCATTCTGAAGGCGCGCTGAAGCTCGGCAGCGCGCCCCCACAGCTCGAGACCATATGTCAACTTGGAGTGTACCGTAGCGTGGTAACATGTGCGCACGGCGTCGATTGATGCGGTAGCAGTCAGTCGTCGCAGGGCGAAGCAAGCGCGGCCTAAGCTCACACATAGGCTGTCTATGTGAGCCTCCCACGTAAGGGCGTCGTCTACGTGAAAGCCTAACAATTTGGTGGTTCGTACCTGTTGGAGCCATATATCGCCAACGCACACCTTTAAGCCTCCCCCAAACAGGCGCGTTTTTTGTGGCGCGAAATTCGCGCGAAACTCGCAGGTGAAGCTGCGACGTCGCGTCGCAAAAAGCCGCTACACGTCGCGGGAATATCGTGCGAATCTCGCGCTACAAGTGGCGATACTTCTGCGACACTGCGTCGCGACACGTCGCGCGAAATTAGCGCGAATTTCGCGCGACAAGCGGCGACGCTACATGTGTCGCGCGAATATCGCGCTACACGTGTTGCAATATTCGGCGACGCGACAAGGTGTCGCGCGAAAATTGTGCGATATTTCTGCGACACGTAGAGGTGGATCGGTAACAGATATTCCAATAACGTAACGTAACTGATTAACAGTCAGTATCGATAATGGACTTGGAAACTATTTATTTTTACTCCTCACAAAGGTAATAAGAGACGTTTATGTGTTTCTGTTTCCTCAATATCAATATCTTTAAATATTGCATTACAGAGTGTAGAATAATAAATGCATATACGATTCAAAAGGTTCTGTAAGTTTTAATTGTCGTCCTGAACTTGGAACAGGTTATATTATAACAAAGATAAAATAAATATACAAGGATAAACAAGAATAATAATAAATGCTTTTAAGTAATGAAAAAAAAACTTCTTTCTTGCATTCAAAAAAGGGTCTTTGGGTGGCCCCAGACCTACCGATTCTGTTCTGCCTAGAACGGGTGGAGACGCGGGCAAAAGCTACTATCAGATAAACAATCTTACTAGCTAGGAAACTGGCACATGAAAATGTAAATTGTCTATTAAGTGTGTAAACTGGTGCAGTCGGGTAAAAACATAACCCACCTTTTGACACAGCCGGGTAAAATATAACCCTCCTTCTGTCGTAGTCGGGTAAAAACATAACCCTCCTTCTGGCGCAGTCGGTTAAAAAACATAACCCTCCTTCTGATCCAGTTGAGTAAAAAACATAACCCACTTTCTGGCGCAGTCGGATAAAATACTTAACCCTCCTTCTGGACCAGTCGGGTAAAAACATAACCCACTTTCTGGCGCAGTCGGGTAAAAACATAACCCACCTTCTGGCGCAGTCGGGTAAAAACATAACTCTCCTTCTGTCGTGGTCGGGTAAAAACATAACCCTCGTTCTGGCGCAGTCGGATAAAAACCTAACCCTCCTTCTGGTCCAGTCGGGTGAAAAACATAACCTACTTTCTGGTGCAGTCGGGTAAAAACATAACCCTCTCTCGGGCCCAGTCGGGTTAAAAACAAAACCCTGCCTCTGGACCAGTCGGGTAAAAGCATAACCCACCTTTTGGCGCAGTCGGGTAAAAACATAACCTTCCTTCTGGCCCAATCGGGTAGAAATATAACCCTCCTTCTGACGCAGTCGGTTAAAAAACATAACCCTCCTTCTGGTCCAGTTGAGTAAAAAGCATAACCCATTTTTTGGCGCAGTCGGATAAAATACTTAACCCTCCTTCTGGCCCAGTCGGGTAAAAATATAACCCTCCTGGTGCAATTGGATAAAAAATATAACCCTCCTGGCTCAGTCGGGTAAAAACATAACCCTCCGTCTGGAGCAGTCGGATAAAATACTTAAGCCTCCTTCTGGCCCAGTCGGGTTAAAAACATAAGCCACTTTCTGGCGCAGTCGGGTAAAAGCATAACCCTCTTTCTGGCGCAGTCGGGTAAATTAAAAACATAAACCTCGTTCTGGCTCAGTCGGAAAAAACATAACCCTCCCTCTGGCCCAGTCGGGTTAAATACATAATCCTCCTTCTGGCGCAGTTGGGTAAAAACATAACCTTCCTTCTGGCGCAGTTGGATAAAATACTTAATCCTTCTTTTGGCCCAGTCGGGTAAAAACCATAACCCTCTTGGCCCAGTCGGGTAAAAAACATAACTCTCCTTCTGGCGCAGTCGGGTAATGAAGTAAATACTTGCACGCAATAATCGTTATTTGAACAAAAGCTATTACGTACTAGTTACAAAAACGGAACGCGGAACGCGAATCGCGGCGCTACTCTACCTTGGCCCCCCCGGGCCTCACCCCCGTTGTCGCGTCGCAGGAAATTCGCAGAATTCCGCGACAGCGACGCGACGTGAAGCGGCGACAGCGGGGCCTGGGGCCCGAGGGGCAAGCGCGGCGTCGCAGAATATTCGCAGCCACACAGAGGGGGTGAAGCGGCAACAGCGGGGCCCGGGGGGCAAGCGCGGCGTCGCAGGAAAATCGCCGCTACACAGGGGGGGTGAAGCCGCCACATCGGGGCCAGGGGGGGCTGTAGCTGCGAAATCGCCGATTTATCGCGGCAGTGTGTAAAAGCGACAGCGTCCCAGTACAAAATGTACTGAAAGTAATTATTCGCGCGTTATTCGCGCTACAAAAATCGCGCCTGTTTGGGGGAAGCTTTATAGGTCGAGATGCTTTGCCGTTAAGTTCAAACAAGACCTGTCACTGTTAATCGAATAGAAAATTTTAAAACAACACTAATTGAAAAGCTGCCCATACCAAATTTTGATAAACACGTAGACGCGAATAGTTTTTACAATGATTTTTTCACAGTGCTTGACAGAGAATTTCAAGATATATTTAAAACAAAATCCAGAAATATTAATCATCAATTCAAATTTTGTGAGTGGGCTACTGTAGGTATTTATAAAAGCCGACAAACTTTGTTTGATCTCTATGACAGAAAAACCTATATTTTTGATAATAACTTTAAAGAGTACGTAAAAAAGTATTCGAAAATCTTTAGACAGGTATGCCGTGCAGCAAAATCGAATTACTTAGCCAGAAAAATAAAATTATCAGATGATAAAATTAAAACTGTTTGGAATATTATAAACAAAGAAACCGGCAAGGTCAAACCCCGCGATAATGAATATGTTTTGCAAACAGATCAAGGTAAAATTACAACAAATGCCGATGTAGCCAAAGAATTCGAAACTTTTTTCACAAATATTCCACTTAAGACCACTGAGGCCTTGAATTCGTCACCTGTGCATGCTAAACAATTGTTAGAAGATAATGTCAGTATTTGTAATGAAAAATTCTCCTTCAGAGAAATTGAACCAGACACTATTGTCAAAACTTTTAAATCTCTTAAAATGAAAAGAACTGAAGACCTTTGGGGACTATCAGTAAGTTTAATTAGTAATGTAATTATGACTTTAGCGCCATATTTAGCTTGTCTTTTTAATATCAGTATTGATAGTGGCGTATTTCCGGACCTAATGAAATGTAGTAAAGTGATACCCCTTTATAAGTCTGGTAACAAAAGTGATCCGGGAAATTACAGACCAGTTTCTGTACTACCAGTTCTCAGTAAAATTTTTGAAAAAATTATGCTCAACCAATTACTACAACATTTTAATGAAAATAATCTTCTGCATAAACAACAGTTTGGTTTCACAAAAGGTCGATCTACAACCGATGCAGGAGTATCTCTTATTCGTAACATCTATGATGCTTTTGAGGAATCACAGAATGCAATAGGAGTGTTCTGTGATTTATCTAAAGCATTTGATTGCGTTGAACATCATACATTGCTTATAAAGTTAAAGCATTACGGTATCGAGGACGGGGCCCTCAGTCTTCTTAATTCGTACTTAAGCAACAGAACGCAAAAAGTCCAAGTAAATGGCACAAATTCATCCGGCTCTAAGGTTAAAATGGGTGTGCCCCAGGGATCTATATTAGGCCCTTTTCTTTTTCTTACATATATAAATGACTTGCCATATATGGTGCAAAATTTGTCAAACATTGTGTTGTTTGCTGATGATACTTCTCTTATTTTTAAGATTGACAGGAAAGATAGCAAAATTGACGAAGTAAACAACACTCTTTCAGAGATTCTAAAGTGGTTTACTGTTAACAATCTACTCTTAAATGCAAAAAAAACAAAATGCATAAAATTCTCATTACCAAATGTAAAGAAAATTGAAAACAGTGTAATTGTAGATAATAATGTATTGGACTTTGTAAATAAGACCGTTTTTTTAGGTATAACTTTAGATGCTACACTGCAATGGGGCCCACACATAGAAACCTTAGCGGGACGGCTTAGTTCAGCTGCATATGCTGTTAAGAAAATAAGACAGTTGACAGATGTAGGTACTGCGAGACTAGTGTATTTTAGTTATTTTCACAGTATAATGTCTTACGGAATCTTACTCTGGGGACATGCGGCTGATATTGAAACGATTTTCATTTTGCAAAAAAGGGCGATTCGCGCAATCTACCAGATGCGATCCCGCGAGTCGTTGAGGAATATGTTTAAAGAAATTAATATTCTCACTGTTGCTAGTCAATTTATATACGAAAATATCATGTATGTACGTAAAAATTTGCACTTGTTTCATAAAAACAGTGACAGACACAATTTTAATCTAAGAAATATTAATAACATAGATGTTGCCTATTCGAGACTGAGTAAAGTTAAGAAGTCATTTATGGGGCAGTGTGTAAAATTTTATAACAAAATACCCGAAAATGTGACTAGTTTGCCAGAAAACAAATTCAAATTGCATGTGAAAAATTGTTTATGCTCTAGAGGGTATTACAAAATACTAGATTATGTAAATGATAATGATATATGGACATGTATAGATCCTCCAGCTCACAATTTTATTGTTGACATGAATTGTAATAGAATTTAAGATTTTATTTAAAAAATGTGTTGAAGCGAGTTTCTTTTGGGCTCGACGTTTCTTCTCGCTTCGCAAACACTTCCCGAAACGTTGAGTGTACAAGTCCCGCGTGGTAGGGACTTTGTACTAGGTAGAAAAAAATATTGACGATTTAAAAGCATGTGTAAAGCATCTACTTAAATAAAAAACATTTTGAGTTTGAGTTTTTGAGTTTGGTTAAAGGCTAAAAAGCATGTTTTGTCGCGGTTGAGGGCGAGACCATTGGATTTGAACCACCAATCGAGGCGGTTCACTGTCTCGTTGAGTCTTGCCTCGAGTTCGGTGCGTGTAGTCGCAGTTACGACCGCGGCCACGTCGTCCGCGTACATATAAATTTCAGCATCCTCCACTGCACCGGGCAAGTCATTGAGCAGCAGGCTGAAGAGGGTGTTAGAGAGGCATGAGCCTTGGGGGACACCTAGTGCGTTTTCTAGTTCTGAAGAAGTGACTTGACCTTTATCTCCGACCACTACTTGTTTTCTTTTTGACATAAAAGAAATAATTAGTTCCAAGGGAGGACCCTGTATTCCGTAGTGGTGGAGCTTTCGAGCGATCAGCGAGTGGTTGGCGGTGTCGAAGGCGCGCGAGAGGTCGCAGCAGACGAGCGCGACGTGCCGGCCCGCCTCGCGCGCCTCCAGCACGCGCCGCACCACCTCGCGCACGAGGTCCGCGGTGGCGCGCCCCGCGCGATATGCGTATTGTCTTTCGGACAGTATGCCGCGACTACTCACAAAAGATAGCAGCCTATTATTAAGACCGACCTCCAGAATTTTGCTTATCACTGGGACTAGCGAAATGGGTCGGTATGATTTAAGTTCAGATTTTTTACCTTTACCTTTATAAAGCGGTGATATCTTAACCTTTTTTAAAGTCGACGGGTAAATACCACTACGGAGGCATAAGTTAAATAAATAGCAGATTACTATTGCGATGGGTATGATAGAAGATTTCAGTAAGTTTGCAGACAGGCCATACACATCCGTACTTTTCTTGGGAGCGATGGATATTTGTGCAATGCGTACAACTTCGTCGGGCGTGAAAGCGGACAGCCTTAGTGATGCGTCACTGGGCTCCGCTCCCGCACTCAGAGCGGAGACGGCACTCGGCAGGTGTACCGGTGGCGCGCCGCACTTAGCTGCCGCCGATACGAACTCCTGGTTCATGGAGTCTACCAGCTCCTGTTTGAAAGAGTACTGCTGTCCGTTACTATCGCGAACACTGTCCGTGTAGTCGAGTCGTTCTCTGTTGCAGCGGCCTATCTCAGTATTAACTACACTCCACATGCATTTGCTTTTATTTGGGTTGTTATTAATTAATGTGGAATAGAAATTTGTGCGTTTGTGACGCAATAACGTGTTGTATTTATTTTTATACTCGTCGGCTATTTTACATAAGTCGGGATTATTAGGGAAAATTGATTGGATTTTAGATATATCGAAAAATAATGATTTTAAATTGATAACTTCCTCATCTATCCATTTATTGCAGTTAATTTTAGTTTTTAACGATTTTACTGGAAAACATGTTTCAAACTTATTACATAAAATGTTCATTAAACCCTCCGTTAGTTTTTCGCAGTCGTTCTTTGATTTAAGAACTATATCACTCCAGTCAACTGATTCTAACGCGGTGTTAAACTGCAGTTTATTGCTTGTGTTAAAAATACGCATACGTCTGACGGGTGCTTCGTGCGAGGCTGTGTTACATAACAACCTCACGCGTTGCGCGTCGTGGTCGCTCAGTCGAGTGTCCACACCCGTCACCGAGGTTATGCATTCTGAGGGTGCGTTTGTGTAGGCGTGGTCCAGGAGCGTACCACTTTCGGGTCGGGTGGGAAAGTCGATCAGTTGGGTGAAACCATGGACCGATAGTATGTCTTGGAGCGATTTTTTTGTTGAGGAGTTATCTGAGTAGTTTATATTAATATCACCCATAATTAATGCGGTTAACGATTCATCACTAATTTTCGTTAATAACTTTTCAAACAATAGCAGGTAGTCAGCGTTACTGGTTTGGTTAGAGTGGTATATTCCAACAATAAGCAAATTATCGTCCGTCAGCTGAGCCGCGCATACGTCAAAAACCTGTTCTTGCGATAAGTCGCAGTAGTCTTTCCTACTTATTATCCTAATGCCGGAGCGTGCGTAAATGCAGCTACCACCGTGTGCGATATGTGCCTTACAACTAAATGAAATAAGGTCGTAATTACAAATGATAACTGAGTCTAACTGAAAGCTGCGTAACCAATGTTCAGTTAATATCAGAACATCGCACTTTAGTTCTTTTATTAGTAGCACTTCAAGCTGTTTGGTCTTGCTGTTGATGCCCCTGATGTTTTGGTGGCACACAGTTAGTGGTATGTTCTGCGGGGGTGTCAAATTCCTTGGTACCTGGGCCAGCGCCGCTCGCGGTGGAACCGGGAGGCGGGGGCGAGCGAGCGCGGCGAGTGGGGGTGCGCGCGGACCTAGCAGGCGCGGGGCGCGCTGCCCGCTGCCCGCCGCGTCGAAACCACTTACTGACCTCGACTCTCGGTGGCCAGTTTTCAGGAGTCAGAAAAAAATCTAATGCACTTACTGGTACAGTGAGTACGAACGATGAATAGAAGTTATGTTTTAGTTCTATCTTGTCCACCTTATAATCGAAACTGGGGTTCTTACGTTTCATATAAGATTCAATTGATTCGGCGGTCGTCTCGGGCTTGAACAAACATGCGTGGATTTTATGCGTCCGTTCAACTGTCTCAATTTCGCTATCAGCGGTGCCGGTGCCGGTCACAACTACACGCCGCGGTTGTCGGTTACGTTGGCGCTTGTTTCGCTTGGGGACTACCTGCCATACTGATTCGTCGGTGTCGCTGAGGCTGACATCGTCGCTTTTGGTTTCGTACAGACTAGCCTTAGGTGCTATGGGAGGGACAATTACATCCGTTTGTTTGCTGTGGACGGCTGATTTGGCATTCACATTTTTTGCGGAAGCGATCTCGCTGAATGAGGCGCGCTGGGAAGTCACTGGTCGCGCACTGGCTGTGTTTAACTGCGCAGAGTTGCCGGCTGTTGCCGTATTCGCTACCGTCGTCGTCGCGGGTGCGGGTAGCGACCCCCTCCTCGCGCTCACCGATGAGCCACACCGATCGCTTGCTGTGATTCGTTCTTGTCGAGCGATACGTTGTGCTGATGGAATTTTTGCAGCATTGCTTACGTATTGTAGTGGTTTAGGTTTAGGCTCCTTTGGCTGGGCGCTTGGTCTTTCGTTCGCTCCGGATTCGGTCGTCTTTTTATTACCTTCAGTTTGGTTTTGATTTAATTTCTCTTCTATTTTCTTAAATTCTTGAAGCACACACTCTATTTTTTCTTCAATAGGTTGCAACAACTTTTTAACACTTTCTCCAAAGCTTCAATAGTAGATTTCGACATTTTAAGGTATTGTATTAATATAAACGCGGAGCACGATGTGTCGCGTGCCACGGTCGCGGTCTCAGTCTCACAGAATCACAGTACTCAGAATCAAGTACAGAACCCAGGAAAAATATTGAAAAAATCCGCTCTTCAATTTTTATTTCAGATTCTCATACTAAATCTAAATAGTGAATCGAGAATTTGTATGAAAAACTGCAAAAAAAAATTGAAGAGCGAATTTTTTCAATATTTTTCCTGGATTCTATACTTGATTCTGAGTAACCCCTTAAAATTTCAAACGCGCTTTTTTTAACACCCTGTATAGATAAATAGGCAGTGGAAAGTTCTCAAAGTAAAGCTTATCAATCTCAGTACTGTTGAACCAATAAATTTATTATCTATCTGTCAATACTTCGGTTTTCACAATTAAACTTATTTGACAGATCTAAACGTAAGTGTTTTATCTTTTTCTCTCTGTATCGAAAAGACAAGGATAAGATGCTTAAATTTAGTTTAGTCCTGTCAAATAAGTTTAATTGTAAATAGCAAATTAACACCAACATGTACATAATATAGTCCGAAAATACAGAAAAAGAGTACAAACTAATACATTAAATACTTACAAACTTTTTACAATATATTTATTCTCTTTCTAGGTGACAAACCTTACTCATGTGATCAGTGCATATACCGGAGCGCAGACCACAATGCCATGCGACGCCATAAGAAGACACACAGCAAGGGATGTCTCTACCAGTGCAAGTTCTGTCCCTATTCTACCATCCAGTCCACTGCGTACACATCTCATGTGATCTCTAATCATCCCAACGTCAATGCCAGCGATATCCACAAGTGCCCTTACTGCCCCTTCGTCACCGTCAGCAAAGATAAGTATGTCGTCCACCTAACAACACATACAGATAAGGAAGGCATACAGTTACTTATAGAAATGACAAATAAAAATAATAAGAACAAACCGAGCTGGACTATACCTAGTGAAGCCGAAAAAGTTACTGATAAAGACAAGGAAAACAAAGAACAAAATAAAGACAGTACTGATGATACAATTAATACTATAGATGTAGAAGTATATGATTGTGATAGTCTAAATGAAAATATTCCTCAAGATTACTCAACAAACTATGCAGTTAATCCTAATAGTGCGCAGCAGACTGAATATGATAATCCAGTCATACAAAACCTAAGCAGAGAAGATAATAATTCTGACTGTCTGATGTCTGAGAGCTCTAATGATACTTTGATGGATAGGCATCAGTATACACCTCAACTCCCTCTGCAAATGACATATGACAACAGTCAAACAAACCTACATGGTTTCCTCAATACTAATGTTTCAATGGGACAAAGTTTATTGCAGGATAATAACGTAAATTCTTTAGCAACTAGTCAGTCGCCTATCGTAAACAATATTAGCAATAACATACTAAGTAATTTTCCAATAAGGCTACCCCCTGCGCCCCAGATATCGCGTAGCAATAGTAATATAACACTTACCCCCGTTGATAAAATATCTATTCCAATGACGACTAAAGTTACAGGTCCTATTATTCTACCGGTTCCTTCACTAAGCAACTCTCCAGTAAATATATCCAATGAGCCCGAAGGAGTGCCTCGAAAGAAGCCAAAGATATCTGTTAAAAGTAATCTTATTCTTAAGGGACCAGACCAAGAGAACATGTTTCATTCACAACAAAAGATGGCATTTAAAAGACTAGAAGATAATGAAAGATTTGGATTGGGAAGGCCAGTGACGTTCAACAATTTGATCACAACACAATTTATGCAACTGCAGCCTGAACCAAATCTAAGCGAATCTCCAAACAATATAATGCCATATCCTCAAGAGACAATGTGCTCTTCGTCGGCAACACCCGTCAGTGCCGACATCAGCGAAAGCTCGCAAATATTCTCTTTCACTCAACAAATGAACGTCAGGCAAATCATGCTGCCCCCGCCGCAGAAGATACAGACCAACGACCCCAGCTACATAAAGCTGGAAGCAACAATAAAACAGAACACGCAGTCGCCAAGTTTAGAGAGAATGTGCAATGCTAATTTACTCAGCAATCAGGCTATCAATCCAGAATACAAGGCTTCCCCACCTCTAGAAGATATACATAAAAATATGAGTGTTATCAAGAATGAAGTTAAATCCGACGCGTACTATTCCATGACACTAAATAATAATGCAGCTAACCCATCTATAATAGATCAATATTTAATGGACAACATAATAGGAGAACAATATAATGGACACCTAGATTTATCGGCTGTGGTTCTTCCCGAAGATGCTGATCAGCAAAATGATGTTATAGAGATAGACGACAATTCAGATGATAACAAACTATTGCCGCGTTATGACATGAATTTCCCTTTAGAATCTCTGTACTTGATGCACAATGATTTTCATTTCTTAGACAACGATATTCAGCCTAACAACATTTTGAATGAAGTTGGTGAAATGAACAGATTGGTATCGGAAGTCCCTAATATCATGAATCAGAAAGATGTAGACATACCTTCCGAAGGTGCTAGCAATGACTTCCCTAACTTCATTCAAGGAAAAAAGGATCCTGTTATGAATACGTCTGTCAGACCTACTACAAATAAAATTAATGTAAAGAATATTGAATTAATGAAAAACTAGTTTTTAATGTTAAAATAATATTTATTTATTTAATTAATTAAGCTATAATGAATTTATTTAAAAGACTGTTCATTGTTATTAAAATTTGTACAGCACGTCATTAAAAAAATCAAATATAACGTAATTGGAATGTATATAAACTGTTTTATTTTAGGAGATCCCCTGTGGTTCATAAAAAAATGAATCTTTAAATTACCTATTTCGAAACTTACCTTTTTTCAAAAGTAAAAGTAAAGTACCTACTTTTAAAAGTAATTAACTTTATTAGAGAACTGAAATTGATTAATAGTTAGCAATAAGACCTTTTCAGTATTTTAAGATCATTTTATGTGATAAAGTGACCAGAAAAACAAAAAATTAAATTATCTTTATTAATAAAAAAAAATTTTTTGCAAATCAGTTTTTTCTCGGTTATTGTAATCAGTTTTTGATGCAGGGTGCTCTTATCAATTTTTACGATATACAGCTATGAAGTCCTTGCTTTGTCTGACTTCTTGGTGCTTGTAAAGTCTCCAGTCTTCGCTCACGTCGCCAAAGGGTTTCGGATCTGTATGTATTCCGTTTCTATCAGGTCCAATGATAATCAACACATTTCCTGAGAAAAACTTCAAATATTCTTCGAAAGCTTTCCTGTTATTAAAATAGCAGAATAATAAAGCTGTTGTATTGGAATTCTGTAATATCCTGATGATGTCTTTGTCTAACGTTGGCTGAGTGATAAGGAGAGATATAAAAGTAGGCGGAGCGTACTTGCACTGCCACCACGCTTGGTCTACCTCCACGCCTGTAACTGGGATACCTGGAAACGAAATATTTCATTAGGTGTTCTTAAGTAAAACATATAGCCTTTGCTGTCGCGCAGTCGGGTAATGGTAAAATGTGCATAGGGTCCTAATGAAAGTATATCTATACCCAGCGGGTGACCGTATCCGCTGTGAAAACTAACATGCTAATTATTTAGTTCTATATTAGTTCTATCAAAAAAAGTGCAATTTATAATTAGTTCCGTCCTATATTTAAAAATAACGGCATGTAACCATAGCCTCCAGCCAGCGGGATATTTTCAAATAACTAAGTCTAGGAACAAAAGTCGCACACTAGGTTTTAGTTCTAAGTTAATTACATTAAATAAACAATAAGTACATATGACCATAACTTGTATAACTGTAAAACTATTGTGAAGAATTTTTTACAAAGCTTGAGCTATGAAGATACTGAAAATATGCTGTTGGTAATTAAATAAATTATTTATTTTTGGTTTAGAAACGTTATATTATAAACTGTTCACTAATAATAAGTATATTTGTAGTTTATTATGATATTTTTAGTCCATAAGAAACTATATCTGCATCTTTTGCCTGAAGCACAGGTTTATCCTAGTTCAGGCACATAATACCTTGTGTATTTTTGTAAATCTCTAGCAATTTATGTTTAATTTGTACACTTTTTATTCAATAAACATTATTATTATTATTATATAATTTTATGATTTTTTTAATTCGTCATCCTAATTTATTGATTAACTTCATAAATAGCACCTACCTCCGGAAAGGGAACTCTGCTCAGCGGGATCTTCAATAACAACATAATTATTGATTTGGGTTAGTGCAATATTTTATTAATATCTCCAGCCGTTTTTTTAAATAACGTCGTATTTATGGTTGCCACCATAGTAAAAAAAACACTTACGATTTTTTTTCTCAAAAATGGCTCTAACGATTTTAATGAAACTTTGTACAGTACCATATTTCTATACCACCTTTTACATAAAATAGTCAATAATACAAAAATAAGTATTTTTGTATTTTTTCTCAAAAATAGCTGTAACGATTGTGATGAAACTTTGTACCTTTAATAACTTTATACGGCCTACTGTACTAGGTTATGAATTATTCCAGGCCATAACAGGATACGGTACCTCCTATAACATACAAAACCACATTGTTAATTTGTGAAGTCCATCACTAGCTACTAATTATGAGTGTTTATTGCTGATTTATGTTTAACAATGACAACATTATGTATGCCCGATGATATGTAAAGGATTCGCGAGAAAGTGTGCATAGCTTGGCTGTACAATTTATTTAATTTATTTTGTCCGTACTTCATCCATTTCTCGAGTTCCGTACCCAAAGGTCAAGGGGACCCTATCACTAAGCCTCCGCTGTCCGTCCGTCCGCCAGCGAGCTGTATCTAATGAACCGTAATAGGTAGACAGTTAAAATTTTCACAGAATGTGTGTTTCTGTTGTCGCTATAACAAGCAATAATGAAAATAAAAATAACCTGTGTGCAACTTTTGTTCCTAGACTTAGTTATTTGAAAATATCCCGCTGGCTGAAGGCTATCTTTCAAAGCTGATGTTTATAAATATTAGAATGGAACTAAATACAAATTACACTTTTTTGATAGAACTAATATAGAACTAATTAATTAGCATGTTACTACTATTCACAGCGGATCATGTCTACCCTAATTTTCAATGTGTTGTTATTGAAAATCCCGCTGAGCAGAGTTTCCTTTCCGGAGGTGCTATTTATGAAATTTATCAATAAATTAGGATGACGAATTAAAAAAATCATAGAATTAACTTAGAACTAAAACCTAGTATGCGACTTTTGTTCCTATTATAGACTTAGTTATTTGAAAATATCCCGCTGGCTGAAGGCTATGGTTACATGCCGTTATGTTTAAATATAGGACGGAACTAATTATAAATTGCACTTTTTTTGATAGAAATAATATAGAACTAAATAATTAGCATGTTAGTTTTCACAGCGGATACGGTCACCCGCTGGGTATAGATACACCTAATGAAATACCTGAAAAAGATTAGACCACGGCTTATACTCATGAAACTGAACAACTTTCCCTAAGGAACCTATGCTCAATTTGCAAAAAAAAATTTTGGAGTCCTCAGTATGATCAACGGAACAACCAATTTTGTATGGGAAGTCCAAAATTTTTTTTACGAAT
The DNA here is from genome assembly GCA_958295455.1 of Coleophora deauratella. Taxonomy (NCBI): domain Eukaryota; kingdom Metazoa; phylum Arthropoda; class Insecta; order Lepidoptera; family Coleophoridae; genus Coleophora; species Coleophora deauratella. The sequence continues at coordinate 17,985,749 of OY282393.1, forward strand.
TGAGTATAGGTTCCTTGGGGAAAGTTGTTCAGCTTCATGAGTAGAAGCCATGGTTAAATTTTTTCAGGTATTTTAGAAGGACCCTATACAGGTTGTAACAAAATTGGCTTAGGTAGGACCCGTTAACTGGGGATTCTACTCATCGCACTGAACAACTTTTGTTCTACGATTTTGCTGAAATCACAAAAAAAAATCGGGTCCTACACCAATTTTGTTACATCCTGTATAGGATGCAAAAAAAGGGCGTTTAAGATTTTAAAAGGTTACTCAGAATAAAGTATAGAATACAGGAAAAATATTGAAAAAATCCGATCTACAACTTTTTTTCAGTTTTCCATACAAATTCTAGATTCACTATTCAGATTTAGTATGGGAATCTGAAAAAATAATTTAAAAGCGGATTTTTTAAATATTTTTCCTATATTCTATACTTGATTCTGAGATGAGGGGGCCACCCCTTAAATTTTTAACACCTGTATACAGATGTAACAAAATAATTAAGTATAGGGACTTTTGATTGGGGCTTCTACAGGGACGTATTTTAGATTTTCACGCCCTGGGCGAATACGATCGGGCCGCCCCTCACCCTCCATAGCCAAAGGGAATAACAGTAAAACAGAAATATAGTAATAAATAGTTAAACGAATTTATTAGCTGATTACGATGAGCGACGATGCGACATTTGTTCAGAAAAATCATCACAATCAAGTGCGTTCGTTAAATCAGCCTCGAGGCAATTGTCCGATCGGCTGGGAACAAATACGGCTTTCAAATCCTGCCGTTTAAAAATAAGATCTCGGATCACACCAGCAAGCTCATAGAGGAAAGATGGAGCCTGATTATGAAATCTTCTGAAGATGTTGTCAGTATCGGCGACTAAACAGACAGGTCTCCAAGTCCTTGAGTCGTGATATACGCCAATTTAATACTAATCGTATTAAAGAGGCTATCGAGCGCAATAAAGGGTCAAAAGTATTGGCAAAAGACCTGTCTGTTGGTCTGAGCCAACTGACAAAGCTGAAGACTGTGGATGGCAGAATCGTGTGGTAAAACCCTGAGGTGTTAGAAGAGGTCGAGAAATTCTACTGACACTTATACACGACCACACGCTTACCTGTCAGTAATCTGGCTGAAGACCCGAGAGAAGACACATACAGAAGATATACCAAACATCAGCTTGTGCGAGATTAGAATGGCTCTCAAAAAACTTAAGAACAACAAGGCAGCGGGTGATGATGGAATTACGACTGAGCTTCCGAAAGCAGGTGGAGAACCGGTACTTATAGCTCTTCAGAGGCTGTTTAATTACGTTATGCTCGTGGGATGAAACCCTACAGCATTGCACAGAAGTGTGGTTACACCAGCAGAGACAAATAGTTTACACTCTAACGGTGCCAAATTGACTATCGATAAATCAAAGTATTAGAGTGCCTGTATGAAAACGCCACCATGTCGGTCCGCCTCCAGGATCAGAATTCGAAACAGGGTGCAGCGTGGGGTGAGACAGGGAGACGTAACATATCTCCGAAATTCTTCACCGCTGCCCTGGTAGACGTTTTCAAGCTTTTGGACTGGAGAGGACTCGGCATTAATATGAACACCGAGTACATCACTCACCTTCGATTCGCTGATGATATCGTGATCATTTGGTGATCATGGGTGAGACCTTACAGGACCTAGGCACAATTCAATGCCCGATGGACTAGAGCCTCCCAACAAGTGGGTCTCAAAATGAACAGGGATAAGACGAAAATTATGTAAAATATCCGCCCACTCCTAGGTTCAACTTCCAGAAAGAGATCAATACTCATCGAGACTCCCGCGCCCGTATAATTTCTACAGTAAGTACATGCAATTTTTCAGTCAGCTAATGAAAAAATTAGAGTTGTTGGAGAACTGGGCGGGCCGCCCCTTGGGACGGGCCGCCCCGGGCGTTCGCCCGAATGACCCTATGGAGAATACGTCCCTGGGCTTCTACCATAATGAACACCTTTGTTCTATATCTATAACTTAACGAAAAAATAATTGAACTCTCCATATAAAATTAGTCAATGAAAATCGGTGGCTACTTTTGCCAGTTAGGTTGATAGCATAGTTAGTGTTCAAGAAAGGTGCTATGTTTAATTACGTTATGCTCGTGGGATGAAACCCTACAGCATTGCACAGAAGTGTGGTTACACCAGCAGAGACAAATAGTTAACACTCTAACGGTGCCAAATTGACTATCGATAAATCAAAGTATTAGAGTGCCTGTATGAAAACGCCACCATGTCGGTCCGCCTCCAGGATCAGAATTCGAAACAGGGTGCAGCGTGGGGTGAGACAGGGAGACGTAACATATCTCCGAAATTCTTCACCGCTGCCCTGGTAGACGTTTTCAAGCTTTTGGACTGGAGAGGACTCGGCATTAATATGAACACCGAGTACATCACTCACCTTCGATTCGCTGATGATATCGTGATCATTTGGTGATCATGGGTGAGACCTTACAGGACCTAGGCACAATTCAATGCCCGATGGACTAGAGCCTCCCAACAAGTGGGTCTCAAAATGAACAGGGATAAGACGAAAATTATGTAAAATATCCGCCCACTCCTAGGTTCAACTTCCAGAAAGAGATCAATACTCATCGAGACTCCCGCGCCCGTATAATTTCTACAGTAAGTACATGCAATTTTTCAGTCAGCTAATGAAAAAATTAGAGTTGTTGGAGAACTGGGCGGGCCCCCCCCTTGGGACGGGCCGCCCCGGGCGTTCGCCCGAATGACCCTATGGAGAATACGTCCCTGGGCTTCTACCATAATGAACACCTTTGTTCTATATCTATAACTTAACGAAAAAATAATTGAACTCTCCATATAAAATTAGTCAATGAAAATCGGTGGCTACTTTTGCCAGTTAGGTTGATAGCATAGTTAGTGTTCAAGAAAGGTGCTATGTTACCTATTAACCGCCTCCGTGGTCTAGTACTAGTCCACTCGCTACACATCAGATGGTCGTAGGTTCTATTTCCGGCGAGGTTCAACTTTGTATTGTAGTACTCGGTTTGGTTAGTGGTAGGGCATTTCGCTCCCGACTCGTGGTCCCACCGCATTGACCCACTGGTGGGTCGACGAGTAATTGACTGTTTACTCGTGGTCCCATCGATTCACTCTTGGCCAGTAATCGTAGCATGCATTATAGTATGCTATACTGATACCACTTATCTAAGTCTTTCCGTCAAACAACAATAATAGTTGGGAAATCTCGGTAAACCCGCTTCCATCTTCGGCATCATCATCACTTTCCATCAGGTGAGGTTGTTGTTATTGTTTCTGTGTTATAAAATTCTTTACTCAAAGGACCATAATAAGGACCTTTACTACGGTGCACTTAATGCAATTTAGTTTTCAAATGAAAGAAATAATAAAAAAAAAAACAAATATGGCGGTGCCCTCCTTAAGTATTGTACTTACCCGTTACTTCAGTTATCATCCACTCCAGCAGTCCGCTTCCGCAGCCAACGCTCAATATCCTATCGCAGTTCAGCTCGTCCATACAGCACTTGATAAATCTGAAATTCTCTTCACAGGGGAAGACCCACAGCACTTTACTCCTATCCGGATGGTCGTGGTACTTATCAGCTATTTCCTTCCACTTACGCTCTCTTTGCAACTCTATTATAGAATTGGTGATATTGTCTCCCATTTCGCGGGGTATGCGTCTGCGCATTAGGGAAGTAACATTGACAATGAACAGGTATTGCGAGACGAGTAACCGATATAGATGTTACGTAAAGCCCGTTTTTTGATTGATCTTTGTGCCAGAGACGGATTTGGGATTGAAAGGTAGCACAGTCAATTTAAATAGGAGTTATCTTTAGCTTACTGCAATAGACCAATTTTCATAGAGTACTGCGGTTCAAGTCAAGAAAAATATAAAAGCGTGGTTTCAACTAATCGAATCATTCTGTTTTTCTTAACAAATTGGGTTTTTCAAAATAAATTATAAGCTGAAGTTTAAGATAAATACTCTTTATTGCACACAAAATAAAATACTAAAATAAACTAAATAATAATATACTAAATTGACTTTACAATAATGTGTAAACAATTGATTCCTAGAAAAAGCATTCCACCCGAATCCGGCACTCTCAATATTCTAGAAAAACTTGGCTCTCATCCAAACGGTAGATCATATGTGTTCAAAATGAAATAACTCTTTAAAATTCGCAAGATTCCATTTATTTATATTAAATTAGATTAATAATTATTTATAGCTAAGTAAGTAAACAGAGTTATGATTTTATAAAAATAACAATAAAAAAACACAAAGGATAAAAGTTCATAATTTGTTTAAAATATTACAATTGTTGTTACTTTGTTGTTGTTGGTAGGACAATCTGTTCCGTGATGTTGGAGATATAGGATAATAGATATTTGAAAATTTTTGGAGATTCATGGTCCAAAATTTTTTAAACAAATAGCATGATTGGCCATTTTTGTATGATAAGATTGATAAGTCCAAATATGTTTTGGAAGGGTTTGCCTTTCCTTGGCGTCATAATCACTATAACCACCTGAAAGAGGGTTTTCGATCAAAACCACACCATGTACAATTGTAAGTATAACACTGCTTTTGAAATAAGCAAAAAGTTCAATTGTATTTCATATCATTTATTAACATTTAATTCCAACATCACTGCACAGCACTCAACCAACAACGTTTGTTCAACTTAATATTTATCTTGAGATCATGCTACGAAGAGATCAGAGTTCTCAGTCCATCTTACGATAATTTACAAAATTTAATTCCATGACTGTTTATTATTTACGTATAAATAATTACGGTGCATTTTAAAACGCAACCGAAGGTGCACCGGATCCTTCTAAACTTGCGCATACGCCGGCTAAGGTCCGCTGCGGTGACGTGCATGTTATTCACAGATCACTCCTTATAGATTCCACATATAGGGCAGCCTGTTATTCATAGATAAAGCAGTGCTCAAGATATAATGGTTCTAACTAATAACAAAATTCAGTTACCACGTCTTGATTAGCCAATCACAGCGCCGCATTTTGACTTTGAGCAGGAACAAAATGTTTACTATGCGATAGGGGGTGATCTATGATGTTATAACATTATTCACAGTCCCAGCATTCATAATCTTTTATCACATTTTTTTTTTTGGCAGTCGATTTAAATTTCAAATCTTTGACAAAGTATAGGAGACGCCTATAATATGTAATATACAAATTAATGAAAATGTTAAACTTTTAGGTACCATTAACACATGTTAATCATATCATTCTACCTACTTGTTATACGTCAATTAAAAGCATAATTATGAAGAAATAAAGGTAACAAAGGAGATCTTAGAAAAAAGTAATTTAAAACGAAAACAGTTCGTTGCATAAGATTTTTTTTTACATACTTTTACTATATCTGTTTACATTGCATTCTTAAAAATATACGCCTTGGACGCTTTTTTAAAAACGCATCTATTATATTATTATTAATTAAGCACGCAATACAGTATATTGACTATTAATTTTACATAAATTACTTATCTACTACATATAAAAATATATTACAACCATGCCACCCACAAACACTTAATAGGAAGCATAAATGAAAGAAGATATCAACTTCCGATCAATTTTCTTAAAAAAAAAACTACACATCATTCACTGTAGTTTTACCCTCGAATTAATGGGTAAACAGGTTTGTACATTATTTATTTTGTAATTACATTAACATTTGAATTGATAAACCGATATGATTTTCTTTACTGCCAACAAAACGCCGGGGGTTGCCAACATAACGTGACAGTGAACAATATGTAGTTTTCAGGAACATTCCCGACGTAAGTCCGTACTTAACCTGCTAACAACAGGCCACATGGGCTGGGCTCCAAGTGGCCCCACTTTCAGTGCCAATGGTGGCCCCATCCGCAAAATGAGAAATATACGTATGTATGGTCTTTGGGTCCAAACTAAACCTTCAAACCTTTACAATTGAGTTAGGAAAAGCGCATTCTGCAATACCTCCTCTATATTATAATTACAAGGTGCTCTCAAAATATCTGGGCAATTTTTTTTGCAAATTGACTGTGTTCCTTAGGGAAATTTGTTTTTTGAGCCCTAGCAGATTTTTTGAGCAACCTATACAATATTTGTTCTACAGTCTTTAGTATTTTATCTAGTCTTGCAACGTTAGTTTTCAGAAACTTAATAGCTATTGTTGTTGTTAGAAAGCTGCTGCTTGTAACTGAAAAGTACTTTAGTACGTTTATGTCTAGTATTCCAGTTGATATAATGGGAGGTGGTTATCATGATTTCCATTATGACCAAATATTCTAATCAGTTTGATAAACAACCTATTTCCAACTAAAGTGTTTATTAAGTAAATGCAACAATAAAAAATAGAAAAGTCGCAAGGAAAACCTCAAGGCGACCAAAAATATTATGTCGAATCCAGAATTTTTGACAGTTTGCCCAGAACGGCCAAAATATTGACAATGTCGTAATTCCGTCAGCACAAAAAGCGTAAAGGACGAATGTTCAAAATGGTACAAAATTCATACCATTGTCACTACCAAAGTTCAAAGGATATAGATTTTTAAGAAAAATAAAAGATTTGCCAGCACCGCAAACAATAAAATTAATAAATCAGGCAAATATCACACTATTCGTGAATAAAAAGATATTTGCTCAACTGAAACATTAAGCGGAAAAAATGAAATTCGATGAGCACTTGTATGTCTTATATTTGATGATACATATAGATGCCCAAACACTGCTTGGTCCATGTACCCCAACTTTACTCGCTCAAAGAATGGAAAACTACAGAGTGTACCTAGTATAACTACGAGTCGGCATATGCCTAAATACATGCACCTGCCGCCAACTGCGAAAATTTTTGCAAAACGTTACATGCTCTTATCCTCACGGAAGACGAGGACTACAAAGTATTTTTTCCACTGAAGTAACTATCCTTGTAAGACCCTACGTACCTTCTATGAAACTAAAATTTTATGGTTATTAAAACCGAGACATTTAAGCCAGCAAATCCGACAGGGTTAAAGATTTTTGCACTGGCTGACCTAATGGTTTGGTTCAAAACTTTAATGTTTTTTATAAAATATCTGAACCACGAAAACGCAAATTTCGGATTAAGCTGTCCTAAATCTTACAAATGATATTGTTTTAGGTCACAAACTATATTTTGACACATTTTTTACTAGCACTAAAATAATTAAAGAACTCTCTACAGGAACCTAGTGGCTACTAAAACAGTTAAAAAAAAATCGCCTTCCGGCTGAAGTCAAACCATTAAAAGACACACATCGTGAACTGCTTCGAGAAGGTCGAGAAAACAGAGTAAAAAAGTCTTTATGACGGACGAGAAGTTTTGGCTAACTCTCCGGACGGAGAAACGCAAAAACCGGTGCGGTTCGGTGTCTCCGCAACCGCATGCGAATGTCGTCGTTCCGCACTCCGGTGTTGTTTCTGGACCAGTGTGATATTCGCGTAAGAAGAGAATTTCCAGCTGTTACAGCTGTACTCTCTTTCTCAGATGGGCAGTACCCAATACCTATAAACAAAAAAAAAACGACTGCCAAAAATAAATTCGAGGGTAAAACTACAGCAGATACGCCTGATGATCAGATGATTAGAATGTATGCGGAAGAAGAGCCGAGGCCAGAGAGAGAACAGAGAAGGAATAATCTTCTTCCAACGGATAAATATCAAGCGGCTGTTCTTAGCGCAATCCCTCCATCCCATCTTTTCTGCGAGACATAGTTGGCACTATTATTAAAGCAACCATCTCAGCAGACTTTCGTCACTCACAAAGAAAACCCTTGCTACCTATGCAGTATAAGTCTGTGTCATCCGTTCGTCAGTCCAAACCAACGCACAAGGTATCTAAAACGGCGAGACCTAGCAACCGATCACGAAGATCTAATGCCACCAAAGCGCATGAAATACTTAAGCGCCCGACCGCTTCCAAAAACCGAGATCAAAATTAGTAATCTTCCCGTGACAAGTCCTCTGAGGGCTTTGCATACAAAAAACATGCAATAGAAGTTCCTGAAACTTTCAGGGGGGGGGGGGCGACTTTTATCCTTTGTAGAGGAATGGAAGGGGGACGGAGCATCGTCAAACATTTTGAACATAATAAAAGGATACACTATTCCCTTCACGAATAAACCCCCACTTATGCAGTTTCATTAATTGAAATGGAGAACCAGGACACTGACGAAGACCTGGACCGAGACCGAGAGTGGAAGAATGTTTTGACCGGCATGACAGTGGGAAGATGGGACGACTTCACACCCAACCGGAGCCTGCGGTGACCCAACGACCGCAGCCTGCGGCCTGACCTGACCGGGGCAGGGGCAAGAGGAGTCCGCAGTCATGCCAGCCAGCACCCAGGAGACACCGGAGAGAGCACCCACGTCACCGAGCCGGCTGATCGCCGCAATCAGACGTTGCGGCCCTCGCAGCGGTCCTACAGAGCGTGATACGCTTATCGGCGGGAGGGCGCCGAAGTAACTCCAGGAGCTGTCTAGTTTCGACGTCGTACGAATAAGGAAGATCACCGGAGCGGCAAAAGAAGCAGCGAGTTGCCTACTCATCGGCAGCACGGACCCACTGCGCATAATGTAGGCTTTAGAGAGGCGCTTCGGGCGGGCGGAGGCGCTCTTTATGCGGGAAATCGAGAGAACCCGCGCGCTACCCCGCATCGAAGACGACCCACAAGAGATCTGCGTGTTCGCGAACAAGGTGGCGAACTTCGTGGCCACTGAAGAAAAGTGCGTACCTATACAACCCTGAGCTGTTTCGCACTTAACTAGACCCTGGTTGAGTGCAAGCGGTTCACCGGGGCGGATCGCTATCCGCGCGAGATTCAAGCGCAACACACACAGAGGCGGCCGCGGGGTGGCAGCGTTCCGAAGACGGACCTGCGGGAAGCGAACTTAGAGCGGACCCCTTCAAACAGAAACTGCCGCTTGCAAAGGCGTCGCGGTAGCGGTATATCTGAAGGCAAAAGCGTTTGCGGAGCGGGACGCATTTTTGTATTTGCATAGTCGATTTTCAATCATGTCGCTGGAATTTGATACTGATGAAGAGGAGCTTTTGCTATTGTTAGCAATGCGTCAGAAAAGGAAATGTAAAAAGAATAGGATTTGGGTCCATAACATTAATACAAAGAGGGAAACATTTGCGAAGTATCATCATCTATGTCAAGAGTTAAGATTTTACGAGTACCGATTTAAAAAAAAAAAACACATGAGTAGGAGCAGTTTCGACGAGTTGCATGACCTCCTTTACCCAGTAATATTAAAAAGTAACTACATAATTGGAGACGTGCAATTAGTACGAAAGAACGACTTACTATTTGTTTGAGGTTAGTATAATACTGAGCATTCAATATTGGATTATTACTTTTTTAAATACCTATAAAATGGCTAAGGAAACTATCTTGCCTAAATTGCATCAAGCGCAACACACACAGAGGCGGCGGCGGCGGGGCGGTAGATAATCCGGGAGTTGACTGCATTAAAAATAAATTCCAAAATATTATTCATTAAATAGCTCTTTTATTGAATTTGTTGAAAAACTTAATCACTTTCGTTTTTATTAAATTTTCAATTTTTAATTTACAAGAATTTCGTAATTAGTATGCAAACTACTATATTGAACAATGACGTCATCGTACAAAATTTCAAACATTTTTAGAACAAAATGTAGTTTTTGACATTTGATAAAAAGTAACTCAAATGACTAGCAGTCAACTACCGGATTAATCATCGGGCAAGATAACTAGGAGTTAATCGTCTCACGTGAGGTGCAATCGGGTGGGTGCTACGCGGGTGTCGGTCGTCGCTCGTAAACCCCATGCTTTTCTGGGACTACCTGACGGGGAAAGAAGACTCCTAAAGATGAGAAGGAAGAAATGATGAGAAAATACTTCGCCCTCGAGTCACTGGGGAGCGAGCCAAAGAAAACTTGAGACGACCCGGGAAAACAGGAGCAAAGAGCGCTTCGCATACTGGAGAAAACAACGACGCGTCTTCCCGAGGGCCTGCCCTGGCGAGAAGACTACGCGAAGCTGCCAGATAACTACCGGGATGCAAAGAAAAGGCTGCTAAATATCGAGAGGCGCCTCGATAAAGATCCCGAGTTTAAAATACGAAGAAAAACGAATGGCGGTGGGTCCCTACCGCTCACAACGTCGCCGACGACGACGCGACGCGAGCCACGCCGGCCAACTTCGATGCCGCGTACAGATGGTTCCGCGGCCCCGAGTTCTTCTATCAACCGGAGGAGTGCTGGCCGCGAGAGAGAGGCGCGGGCGCCGCAATCACCGGAGAGGAGCGCGAAACGAGTTACGCCACTACGGCCACAGATTAGATAATAGTACTACGTACAGATACTTCACTCTCATACAAACACGAAAATACCTACGCTATATTTACCTACAAAATATTATTATCACTTTCGCGGACACGATTCTATAGAATGCGATTTTACACCATTTCCAGTGACGCGGATTCTTGAGAAGTCGAGATGATATTTGGCGCGTATTGTATCGCAGCCGTCTGCTAATAGGAAATCTATGTAGAAGGATGATTTGTGTCACATTTTACAGAAACACCTAAAGGCAAGTGTCGCATACAACCTTATTTACACGCATACAAAATCTGCGTCTCGTCCCTCTCCCCCTCGCACGCATACCGACACGGATTCTATAGTATGCGTACTACTATGAAATTTGCTTCAGTCGGCCGCTTAGTGCGCAGGAATATAGACACGTTCGGAGTACTGAATTTTCGCATAAAGTGAGAACATTTCTACGATCTTAAGTAATTTTAATTTCTTATTTATTTGTTTTTATGTTAGGATATGATGCGTAATTGAGTTTGTTATAGTTTGAACTATAATTAGAACTATAAAAATAACTATTTTTTTTGTAAATTATTTGCAGATGCCGCGCAAAAAGCGTAATAAGACAATCAATGTCAACGAACAAGAAAAGTTGTTTACGCTTTTTGAAGAAGCGACGGATGACTCAGACCGCCAACAATCAAGTCAAGAGGAGTCGGAAGAGTCGGAGAGATCAGCTGATGAAAGACGACGGTTGCTAGTATCTGACGAAGGTAGTGATAATTCTTGTTATGACTCCGATTCTTCGTTTCACGATCCTTATAGCGACGTAGATGGCGAATACGGTTCGGATCAAAATTATGAGCCTGATGAAAACGAGGAATCGTCAAACGATGATGATGAATCGTCGAATGGTCGTAGGGTTGACTCACCTAGAAGCGAGAAAGGATGTGACATACGTGCCACACAAAAATCGGTACCGATTTTAAATATTACAACTTCTAAGTCACCTAACAATGTCTCTACAAATAGCGTTCCATCTTCTCCTGCCAGTGAGAGTAAATTAGACACAGAAGAACCAATAAGCCCTTTTGCCACATTGCCTGTCAATAGCGTTCCGCTTTCCTTTGCTGCTAGAAACACGGTGTCGGATCACAATATAGAAAACTCTGCCTTGCCTTCGACCTCACCATCAGTAAATGACGTCCCTTCTTCTCTCATACCGGAAGGTGTACTAAATCCTACCTCTGTCACCGTTCCCACTTCTTGGTTCTAGCTGTAAACGAAGAAGACCAAATACCGTTGTCTTCTACATCACGTACTCAGAATAACTAATCTTCAAAGTCGCCCCGTAAAGAGCACTCTGCTAGCGGAAAATCTACACCACCTAATGAATATTTACAAAACCAAGCTTTTTTCCTTTCATGATAATCAAAACAGGCACATATCACCGGAAATACAGATTATTTTACCTGAAAATGAAGACCGCGCTTTGAGCCCAGATGAGGAGATAATGGCAGTTCCCGATCAAAATGAGAATGAGTCGCCTTCAAATAATAATGCTTGGCCACCATCTTCTCCTCCAATAATTGAAGAGGTATGGGAAGAGACAATTGTACCTATTACTGACTTTGGTTTTGACACGGAAAATGTAGGTACAACTGTACCTTTAAACAACAACGCAACGCCAGTAGATGTTTTCCACTTACTATTTACCGATGAATTGATTGATCAAATTGTATCTTGCACTAATGCATATGGGGCCGCTTTATGTAATCAATCAAGACCACATACGCGAGGCTCTCAAAAGCGGGCATTTAAACCCACCGAAGCCGTTGAAATGAAAAAGTTTCTGGGCTTATGCCTTCTGCAAGCTCATATTGATACACCCAATATACGAAAATTGTTCACAGTCACGGATCCTCTTTATTATCACCCGATATTCCCCTTTATTATGTCCGGCCGCAGATTTGAGCAGTTGTTACGCTGTCTTTGCATTTCAGAAATAAATAGTAAAGGAATGAATAAAGTAAAATTGTAATGCTGGCATTCCGTGACGACTCTCTTTTCGGCAATACATAAAAGCAAAAAAAGCCAAGTATGGCATTAAATTTTATGTATTGGCGACTGACGATGGCTATGTTTTAAACTTCATTATTTATGAAGGAAAACTCGTACCTACTGAGGGCGACCCAAGTGCTTCAAAACTTGAACGACTTGTGATAAAATTAATGGATCCCTATTTACATAAAGGGCACGAACCTCTATATGGACAACTATTATAATAGCGTTGGTCTCTCAAATAAATTGTTACAACATAAAACGCACACCGTTGGAACACTGCGAAAAGACCGAAAGGAAAATCCGAAGGATTTTTGTAAGAAACCCTTGAAAACATGCGATCACTCGTGGGTGCGCAAAGGAAAAGTTTACATATCTATGTGGAAGGATAAGAGGCCTGTTTATATGATAACAACGAAACACTATCCACGTCTAGTTGTATCTAGAAACAGATACGGAAAAACAAAGAATAAACCCGTGGAGATCGTGGATTACAATACTCACATGTCGGGTATTGACAGAGCGGACAAGATGTCGTCCTATTATTCCACACCCAAAAAAAGTATAAGGTGGTATAAAAAAGTATGTTTCAGAGTCCTTGACATGGCCGTGTGCAACGCTTTTTGTCTTTATAAAAAGTACTGCAACGCAAAAGCAACACTGTTTGGCTTTCGAGAGTATATAATAAACTCTTATTTGCAAACCACAGAGCAGACTTTTGCTGCCATCAGCAAAATGACAATCAAGAAAAATGCGAGTAGACGCTTGAAAACTATGCAATCTTCACGAGATGCTGCAACTACTTTAGCACCTGCTGAGCCACTCTCTGCACATTGGCCAGAACTGATTCCACCTTCTGCAAATGCGAAACGTGATAAAGTATTTTTAAAGTGTCGCGTTTGCACTAAAAACAAAAAAGTAAAACAAACAAGCTATCGCTGCAAAGGATGCGTAGAGAAACCACCTCTTTGTCCCGGCTGCTTTGAATCGTGGCACACCAACCCTGTTTTTCAAAATCGCTAACATTTTTGATATTATTAGTATTGCAATTTACATTCATTAAAAACAAAATAAGTTACTGTTACTGTTTAATGTGGTATCATAAATGTGAAACCTAGTTCCTAAAAAGTTAGCTTTTTAATGATACAATGTACCTGCGATATGTGATAATTAACTGATATTAATAACGATAATTTGATAGTATCCGTGCTATAATATGCCTTCCTTATTATATTATATTTATTGTTGATATTCTGATAAGTGTAAAGATGTAACAAAATAGGTTTAGCATCCGTTAACTGGGGCTTCTGAAACTCACCAAACTGAAAAACTTTGCTCCAATCGCAAAAAAATAATTTGACTTCTCATTAAAAATCGACAAGTCAGCTTATCGATTTGTATGGAAAGTCCAATTTATTTGCGATTTTAGCAAAGTCGTAGAACTAAAGTTGTTCAGTATAACGAGTAGAAGTCCCAGTTAACTGGTCCTACACCTATTTTGTGACACGCTGTAAGTAAAAAGGCTGCGCTCTGAGCGTTTAATCGTTGATTCTTGTTACAAAGTGTTATATCTATCTTATCTTTGTTGTAAAAGCGCTCTTCTGGCCGAAAGGTGAGGTGTTCCGGCGGTTTCTAGGTCGTCTTTGGGACTCCAACTCCAGCATCGGCAGCGCAACAGCACAAATAATTTGTACTAACTTAGATTTAATTAAAATAAAAGCGTATTTAATAATAGCAAATGCAGTGTTCCACAATACGTATTGAATTAAATGAGGTGGAACCTCCACGTGATACTGAGAAAGGGTTGACCTGTCGAATAAACCTTCCGTTCCGTTTTTAACTTTAGGAAAATATTCCCGAGTAAAGTTTAAAAGTGACGGAAAAAATTTGCAATCAACCATCCAAAAAAATACGCTTCGACAGATAAATATAACTCCATCTGTCCGTTCCGTTCCGTTCCGGTGGCTCACTGACCAGAAGTTCTTCTGCAGGGGCGTTGAGGTCAGAGCATAAGGGATCATGGGCGAAGTTGTAACACCTGGAGTGAGTGGCTCGGGCACCGTGACGGTATCCAGCATTCAACCGGATCCTGAGGGTACGTGGGTGACACAGCCTCAGGTTCCGAGGCCATTTACTGAATCCTGCCGGCAGCACGGGAGACCGTTCACCTGGGGACGTATCAACTCGTCCTTGTGCCTCTATGCAGCTGAGATCTACCCAAGACACCAGTGGCCACGTAGATAGGATAAGGAGTGTAGGTGGCTTTTGCAGTCGGGATGGGGGCGGGGGATGGATAGGGCCGACAAGTATACCAGCAACGAGTCAGCATGTGGAAGATAGATACTATACTTGGTGTGTAATAGGTACAGGGAGGGAGGGTTGACTGCTTTCTTCCTTTGATGATAGCTTCAGTCTTCTGGGGTTTCTTGGTCTGCGTTTTCCGTGCTTTCTGGTTCGGATTCAGTGTCTGTTTCTGGTAGTTTGTAGAGTTTTTCTGCTTGATTATTCAGTACGTGTTTTTCTCTTGCTATGTGTTCCCAGTATTCAAAGGGCCTGTTTGTGTTCCTGAATATGTCTTGTTCCAGGGAGTTTTCCCATGTGAGGATGGGTCTTCCTACTTTTCTTTTCTTTACGTTTCTTTTCTTTATATGCTCTTGCTGCGCGTAATATGTGCGGTGTGTCGCGTCTCAATATGTGTCCGAGGTAGGCAATCCTTCTCACTTTTATTACTTTAGTTATGGTTTTCCCATCAAGGACTTCTTTGATTTTTTTGCCTTTAGGGCTTTCTTTGGGAATAGCTAGGAGTTCTCTGAGGATATGTCGTTCATATCGGCGTAGGCGTGATCTATTGGCTTTGGTAAGGGACGTTACATTGAGGCCGTAGGTCATGGTGGGTCTTATTACCATTTTGTACAAAACACTTGTGATTTTCCATTCCAGTTGGTTTTCATTTATGAATGGGGATATAATTTTTGTGTTCCTGGCCGCTATTTCGCATCTCTTTTTTACTGAAGCTCGCCTGTCGTGTTTGGCTGTTATGTACGTACCTAGGTATTTAATTTCTTTGACGGGGGTAATGGTTACTCCATCTTGTGAGACGGGAGAATAAATGGTGTCCGGGGAGAGTGGGTCGCGTATTACAAGTTTCGTTTTAGTTTCATTTATGATAAGACCTACTGTATGGAGGAGGTTTTTTAGTTTGGTAATTATTCTGTTAAGTACAGTTATGTCGGTGCCAACAATGATAAGATCGTCCGCGAATGAGAGAATAAGAGGCAGCGTGATTTGATGGTCTTGATCCAGTGTAACGTCTTCTTCTTCTTCCTCGAGGGTACGTAGTACGTCGTCCATCAGCAGTGTAAAAAGCCTGGGGGAAAGCGGGCAGCCTTGTTTGACGCCTTTTCCCTTACTTATTGTTTGGGTCTGTTGGCCGCACCATGAGATGAAGGTTTTTTCATTCATGCATGCCTCTATAATTCTGTTTGTGAGCGCGGCGTTGGTTCTCGTAGCGAGGACGTCTCTAAGAGCTTCTAGGTTAACCGTGTCAAAAGCTTTTTCCATGTCAAAGGCCGCGACATAAATTCTATTATCCTCCTTCCAATTGGTATCTAGTACGCGTCTAAGAGTGTAAATGTGGTCATCTGTCGATCTGTTTTCTAGGAAGGCGGCCTGGTAATTGCCTAGAGAAACTTTTTTGTCGAGTTTTTGTAGCAAGAAGTTAGCGTGTATCCTATAACCTACGCTACAAATAGAAATTTTTCTAAAGTCATTAGTTTGTTTTGGTCGGGGAATTTTTCTGATTGGAACTTGTTTAGTTACACGCCACTCATCAGGGATATTGTTTTTACTCCATACCTCTTCCATTGTGCGTACTACTTGTGTGGTGAAGTTTGTTGGAGCTGCTTTGTAAAGCTCTGGGACTATTTGATCTGTTCCGGGAGCTGAACCGTTCTTCAGCTTGCAAATTATGAGTCTAATGTCAGCTGCATCTGGGGCGTCTTCTTCTGACAGTTCCTGGATAGTTTCGTTTAATTTAGATATCGGTCGCCCCTCCATTTTTTGTAGCTCTTGTATCCAGCTTGACATCGGTATGAAATATTTGCTTTGGGTTCTAGCCACTTTAGTTTTGTATTTTCTAAAGAATTTGTATGTTACTTTCATTCGTTTTGATTTGTGTTGGCTGCTTAGGTTTTTGAAAAACCATTTGCATTCCTCTGCTTTGTCGTTTTCAAGGATTTTGTTTAGGTTTTGACGTAACTCTTTCACTTTTCTTTTGAGGACAGTGTTGTTTGGATCTCGATTACTGAGGAATAACTGTTTTTTGAGTTGGGCTAGAGCCAATCTTTGTTCTCGCGTACGTGTTCTTGGCTCAGAAAGAGTTTCCTGGGTGGCTTCTTTAAGGATTTCATTGAGAGTTGGCCACGGTAGTGTCTTACTAGAATTTTTCTCCAGTAAGTTTGGTTCAGTGAGGTTCTTATTGGGGTCCAAGTCCAATGAGACTGGTTGTGACAGTTTGTAGGTCACGTGTTCCAATCTGTTTAATTGATCGGTGAGTTTGTGATTGACGGCATCTTGGAATTTTTGAAGTGTATGTTCGTGTTGTAGTCTTTCGTAGTCGTAACTTCTGTAATCGTATGGGGGTTTGTGTAGTGTTTGGTCTCCGGTGGTTTGTGCGTATATCGGACTGGGAGTGTATTTACTTTTGTGTTGGTTTTCGAAATCAGATATGCGTATCGAGCCCCAGATTATTTTGTGGTCAGATAATTTTGCTGAGCTCCATTCACCTCTTATGTTTTGGAAGTAGATCTTATTTCTAATGCTTGTTATTATGTGATCTATTTGGGATGATTTGTTCCCTGATTTCCAAGTTGTTTTGTAGGATGGACGTCCCCAGGAGCTATTAATTTTTAGATTATGTTGCTGAATGAAACTAATTAGTAGGTCCCCGTTTTGGTTTGAGGTTTGGTGATAAAGTGTTTTTCCTACCATATGCCTAGGAATATCGCGTACGTCATCGATCCCTATGTGTGCGTTGAAGTCGCCTAGTAAAATTAAAAAACATTTACGTGGTGATTTTTTAATAGTTGCACCAATTTTCGCTAGACAGTTAGATGAGGTTGAGGGGACATGTGTTGTTATTATTAGTAAGTCGACAGGTGTGCTGATGTTGGATAACTGTATTTTTATGTGTACTCCTAGGGCGTTGCTGTCTATTCTATATATTTTTTCAATTTTGTGCGCTGCTTTTTTGTGTATGAGTATAGCAATCCCTCTTTTCTCAAACGCGCGTTTGCCTCCGGCCAGAATCCAGTTATAATTCTTACTTTTGTATTCCCCACTTGAGAGGTGCGTTTCTTGAAGTCCTGCTATTGTAATCTGGCGTTTTGATAGTTCCTTATCGATGCTAGCCCTGTCAGGTGGCGACGCGCAGCCTCGAACATTCCACGTTGCAGTTTTTAGTGATTCGCATCTGGCCTGACTATTGAGAGATAATGTCGGTGTATCTCTAATTATCCTTTGATATGTGGAGTCTACTGCAATATTGATATTGTTGTTATTGCTCTGAGATGGTTTAGAATTTACAGATAGGGTTTGGTAGGTACCGTTATATGGTGTATCTGATATTTCAGATATTTGTGACAGAGTCAGTTTTTCCTTATCGATCGAGTAAGACTGGTGAATTTGTTTTTTAAAAACGTTGGTTATTTTTGGTAACGTGATGCCGCTGTAGTGGTGGTTTTCGTAATACAGGTGAAGATTGATCGGTGTGGGTCCATCTGTGGGCGAGTAAGTGAGGGGTGTGGAAAAGTTTCCGTGAATGTGTACATTTACTAGATAATATTCGCATGCAGCTATAATGATGTCCTCTCCTCCCCAAAAGCCGTCTAGGAATTGCTGTTTTATGTAGTGATCGATACGTGTTGTTTCCGGATGTGAGTTGTATTGGTTACATCTTAACTCGTTGATGTTGTTAAGTAAGGCAAGGTTAATTCTTTCCGAATTTCGGTTATTGGATACGTATGTTGCTAAGTCTTTACGTATTTGCTTGTGGTCAAATGTTAGGTATAGGGCACTATTCAATTGATCTGCGAGTGCGCGGAAGAGGCAATTGCCGTCTTTGGCAGTCTCTGTTATTTCCATAGCTTTCGAATGGGTGCCAGATGTTTTATTGTTTTCTCTTGGGTTCTGTGTGCCGGTTAAACTACGCTTTTAAACAATACGACAACTTTGGCTATTGTTTTCGTATTTTAACTATTCAAAGTTTTATTTTTTTATTATTTTTTGGTATCGGTGAGGAACCAATAAATGTTTCTTTCGGGTTAGGAATGGTTGTGTAATGTTTATTGTTACTTTCCCGGGGTCGTTTCTGCTTTGCAGATGTGGTTGGATGAAAAAAGAAGACGCGTTTGCGTTGCGACTTAAAGTGGATGTTCGTGCCTGTTCTTGGAGGGATGCGTGATATTGCTTACATATGTGTGAACTCGAAGGTGCTGTCAAGTTGTAGAATCGATAGCTATTGTTTGAGTTTCGAGAACTGGACACTTGATTGATTTGTGGGTGATCGATTTGTGTTTCATACGAAATGAGTTTTTATTTTTGGGTGCTAATTTGGGTCTGTGTATTTAAATGTGATAGGTATGGTATGGTTTGTTGGGGAGGTGGACTTTGCAATTTTATAGAAAGTGATGACAGAGCAAGGCAAGTGGCAAGTAGGGGGCAAGTCTGGGTAATTGTAGATCCAGAGTGGGTTCGTATGTAGGTCTTGTATTAGGGTTTACTGTCGGTGTTGTTGTTCGAGTGGTTTAGGTATTGGCTGCGGTAGTATTTTGTGGCACTATTGTGTTCCTGCTTTCATGCTCCCTGCGCTGTATCTAGTGCCAGTATGTATTTAGGTGTAAATAATTGGTAAAATTGTGGGGTATAGTTTCACGCGTTTGTTTGTTTTTGGAAAAGTGCTTACTGTGTTCTAGCCGCCGTCGTTGTTTCGGCGCCGTCGGCGTACAGGTGTTGTTTCGAATTGCCGGCTGGATTGATAAGGATGATAAGGAACGATCTCACCAGGTGTTTGTAGCTTGTGGAGGTGTAGGTCGGCTGGGCCCTTGAGGGTGTGTTGCGACGCGATGCTCGAGTAGACTGCTATACAAACACTGTACACTACACTGCACTTATTTAAAAACTCACTGTAACTCGGTTGCAGCTCGGTTAC
This sequence comes from Coleophora deauratella, assembly GCA_958295455.1. NCBI lineage: Eukaryota > Metazoa > Arthropoda > Insecta > Lepidoptera > Coleophoridae > Coleophora > Coleophora deauratella. Next base: position 18,005,390 of record OY282393.1, read on the forward strand.
TTAGAAGATTTTCGCGATTTTCTAATTTCGTTTTTCACAAATAAGACGCGGGAAAAGTAGAAGAAAAGCAAATCATGATTGAGGGAGAATGAAATTACGTTAGCTTCGGGCGCGGCTATTGCGTAGGCGCACGCAATAGGGTGGCGAGCTGGGCAAAAAATATAAGACAAAGGCCGAGGATAGCCGCGTCGGGTCGCTCCTGAGCACGTCTGTTCTCGCCAGATGTCCAAAACGAACTCAGATAAATATAACTCCATCTGTCGAGGAAAAACCACGAAACCAGAAAGGAACAAAACTTGAGTTCTTTACAAAGAACTACCACCAGAAATCTTTACAGAAAAAAATAAAAAGAGAAAAAAGCGAAGACACGCCACGTAAAAATTATACAAGACCGAAATTATAGGTCTGTCCCCACGAGCCTGTCCCCGAATGGGGACAGACAGAACTTTTCATTTTGTTTGTCCTCGAATGCTTATATATTAGGACAGAACTGGTTAACAAAGAAATTCAGAAGAAGGTATGTGTACTTCATCTTAATCTCATTGTTTAATTTAGACTTACATCTAACAATAAAACTATTTCTTCGTTAAGTGATTGCTCAACACAAAAATAAATACTAAATAATTATGGTTAAAATTTTAGCCATCAACAAATAAATACATTTTCAATGCCTAAATTAATATAATTTGCCTAAAACATGTATGCTACTGTTTGTTGATCCTTATTGAAATTTATAAAAGAGTGACAACTCTAAACCAATGGCATCTTTTCATCTTAGTTTTTAATTTATTTACTTTACACATAAATATTAGTATTACTTTTTTGTTTCAGTTGCAAAAGCAGAAACAGTTATCAGCTAAACGTCAAAAAAAATTAAAAGCAGTACGCCAATCAAGAAGACGATTAATTAAAAAAGTAGCTTTGTTAGAAAATATCCTGATTGAATTAAAATGTAAAAAATTTATCAACACCGAAGAGTCGGTAGTATTGTCCAACTTAGGAAATGAAAATAAGGACTTCCTAAAAAGACTTTTGCAAAAAGATAACTGCCCGAGAAAATATTCCAGTTCATTGCGCAAATTTGCACTTTTTTTGCATTTCATAAGCCCGAAAGCGTACAATTACGTAAGAAAATCTTTCAATACCTGCTTGCCACATCCGAAAACCCTATGCAGTTAGTATAGATGTGTTGACTGTGAACCAGGATTCACACATGAATCTTTAGAAGCTATAAAAACCCTGGCTTCAAAATCATCCGACAAAATAGTAGTTGCTCTAAGCATGGACGAGATGTCGATTAGGCAACATCTTCAATGGGACGGCAAGCAAACCGTTGGTTACGTCAGTGTGGGAGATAATGTAGACAGTGACAGTTTGCAAATCGCAAAAGATGCATTAGTTTTTATGGTCACTGCTATCAACGGTTCGTGGAAGTTACCAGTTGGATATTTTCTGACGAATGGAGTTAATAGCGAACAGAGAAGTTCATTAGTAAAAACTTGTTTGCAATTGCTGGCTGATTGTAATGTTATGGTCGCCTCACTAACTTTTGATGGTGGTCCGTCGAACTTTGCGATGGCCAAACTACTGGGTGCATCTTTTGATGACCCTGCTAATATTAATTCTCTAATAAAAGTAGCGGGACAAGAAATTGTCATTTTTCCAGATCCATGTCATATGGTAAAACTGGCCCGAAATACCCTGGGTGATAAAAAAATAATATGTAATGGTGATGGAAAAATTGTTTCCTGGGAACTAATAAAAAAATTACACGAACTACAGGAGACAGAAGGCTTGCATCTCGCAAATAAATTAAGAAAATCGCATGTCGAATTTACAAAACAAATTATGAAGGTTCGTCTAGCAACTCAAACTTTCAGTAAATCTGTTGCTGAGGCATTGCGATTTTGCCAAGAACTTGATATAACAGATTTTCAAGATGCTGGTGCGACTGCCGATTTTGTCGAATATTTTAATGATATATTTGATATCCTTAACAGCAGAAAGCTGTTTTCCTATGGATTAAAAAAACCTATTTCAAAAGAAAACTACCCACATGCATTGAAAAAAAATACAGGAATTTGTTACATACATACATGGATTAAAAATTGATGGGGTATCTATTTTAAAATCCGGTAGAAAAACAGGATTTCTGGGATTGTTGATCTGTAACGGAGTCCCTAAAAACCCTTTATGACAAAATAATAAGTAAAGATAACGCTCGCCTCAAAAACTTATGTACTTACAAAATGTCGCAGGATCATTTGGAGATCTTCTTTGGTGCCCCATTAGATCCAAAGGGGGTTTTAACAATAATCCAACCGTAATACAATTCAAAGCAGCGTATAAAAGATTATTAATTCATGGAGAACTGAAAAACATAGATAAATGCGGAAACTGCATTGATTTCGGTGATATTAACATTCTTAATATAAACAAAAGTGATTACTTAAAAAAAATAAACACCACTTCAAACAAATTGAATGAAAAAGATGTAGAAGAGGACAATGAAAATTTACCCGTAGATGTTCCGGATTCGCACGATTATTTAGAAAATAACCAATTAACAGAATTTTCACGTGAAGTGACTATTTACATTGGCGGATTCATTGTAAAAAAAATGAAAAAGCAATTAAAATGTGCTGAATACATATTTGCATTGCTATCGACAGATAATAAAAATATATCAAGATTAATAGCACGTCGAGATGTTGGAGGGCTTAATTATCCTTCTAAGGATGTAGTAGAAATTTGTGTTTATTCGGAGAGAGTTGCGCGTACAGTTTTAAACTGCCAAGGGCCACACTATTTTGTAGACAAAAACAATATGCCCCGCATTATTTTAAAAGTTTTTAAATATTTTGTGGGCCGAAATGTCTTTTCATCCCTTCAAAACCATATAACAGAGCAAGGGCCATTTAACAATCATTTGACATTATTAATTAAATCCATTACAATGAGGTACTTAGAAGTAAGAGTACACCACGTGTTAAAAATGATTTCCCAAAGTGACTCGAGAATTCGAAACAAATTGACAAAACTGATTTTATTCAAAGGACAATAATTACTATTTTTATAATATTGTGTTGATTTATGTTGTTTTTATAGGAAATAAGTAATAAAAACTTTGTTGTTTAATTTCTTATTCTGTTGATCTTATTTACTTAAAATATAAGTCACATTTTTTAAAATTGAAATTGCAAAAAACTTCTATTACATCAGTTTTTTTATTACATATTTACGTGTTAAAAAAGTGAGTTTGAAATTTTCAGGGGTTACTCATGTATTAGCATACAGGAAAAATATTGAAAAAATATTAAATTTGTTCTTTTGCCTGCTAACAGCACTGGTTTGTGCCAACCCCTTGACGTAGCTTTCTTCAAACCCCTTAAAACTAAGTAGAGTCAAGTTTTGCTAAACTGGAAGACCAAAAATCGCGGGGTGATTCCGAAGGATACCTTTCCCCGTCTACTCAAGAAATGTCTAGATGAGATGACTGACAAAATGCAAGATAATGTGAAAGCTGGCTTTAAGGGATCTGGTCTAGTTCCTCTTAACCGTAATGAAGTATTAAAAAGATTGCCAAAAACTGTTGTCTCAACGAGCGCTGAAAATCCTCAAGAATGGGTAGACTCCTTGAAAGAGTATCTCAAAGAAACACGAGCAAAAGAGACGCAACCACAACGTATTATAAAAAAGAAGAGGCTAAATATAAAACCGGGATGTAGCGTGGTCAATACAGAAAATGAAAATCCTACAGAAAAAGACAAGCAATCAGAAAAAAATATTGCTAAGAGAAAAACTAAACCAAAAGAGTCCGATCAAGAAACAGATACTGATGCAACTATATCTTTAAGGGATTCAGATGATGAAGAAGACTTGATTGAGTTCTTGGATATTGACGAAGGGGAAGATTATGATAATAATGAGGACTTGTCAGTTTTGAACTCACAGTCACTACAAATATGGAATAAAGAAAATTGTGAACCATTGCCAAGTACTTCTAAGACTGATAAACTACAAGAATGCCATAAAAAGGTTGCACTTATTTATGGAGAAACAGATCCTTTACATGATAATAATGAGGACTTATCAATTTTGAACTCACAGTCACTACAAATATGGAATAAAGAAAATTGTGAACCATTGCCAAGTACTTCTAAGACTGATAAACTACAAGAATGCCATAAAAAGGCTGCACTTATTTATGGAGAAACCGATCAAAATCAAGGTTTTTGTAAAGGGGACTTTATAATTGCCAGATTCATATATAATAAAAGAACTAAAAAATGCGTAGAGAAAAGATTCATTGGCCAAGTCCTGGATAAGTCACCAGACACTCATCTATACGTAAGATTTATGAGAAAGTCAACAAAAATGGATAACACTTTCGTTTTTCCCCAAGTAGAAGACGATCAGCTTATTAGACCTGAGCAAGTGGTGGAAAAGTTTTTCCGCGCCAAATCTCAAGAGGACGTCACGTGTTCTCTAATTATATTCTAAAATTTAATTGTTCTTAATTTCAATTATTCACTTTTGCAAGGCGCTGTTTGTTTTATTTTGTTTTTCGTTGATAGTTTGTTTCTTTGTTTTATGTCATTAGAATTTAAGAAAAGTTTTAGGTCGAGCCTAATTAACGCTGAGCAAGACTGATTACGTGTGATAATAACTATATTGTTAGATTTTTTTAGTAATTGTAAACTGAAATAAGCGGTTAATAAATAATGGTATTTTTTATTTTTCTTAATTTAACATTTTAGTAAATAAAGAACGCACCCATAAATCATTTGAAAGGTAAAGAAAAGAGGCATTTAAAAAAGTTACAGTGTTGGTCACACTGTTCCAAATTTTTTTACCAAAATAATATTTGAAAAATTGTAGAACTTGATAAATTTTACCTTAAAAAAAGAGTGTTTTCGAAATTTCTGTGTTCATGTTACCCGTATCGTTTCTAACTTGGATTAAAACGGTCAACAAAGGTTTGTCTCATCTTACCCCACTATAGGTGCTAACTTGGGACAAGGCCTTTTTTTTTAAAAAAAAGAAGGAACCCATGGAAATATTGAGTGATCGTATTATGAATATTTTGTTATATATCGGCACTGAAGTCTACGAAAATCTAAAAACTTCATTTGATTATTTTAAATATTATTTTTTGTACGTTAAAGTTCAAAAATGTCCCAAGTTCCCCCGTTTGACAGTACCCTTCGGGACGTTGTGAAACACAAAGATTATGAAAAAAAAACAACTCAGGTAACTAGGTAAGTACCTACTATAATTCTGATTAAAAAGTGCGTTAACCAAAACTTCCCCCTGTGCAGGGAAGCAGGCGGGATTCCGCATTTCAGAGAGGTGCAGTCTTAGCTTGGTCGAGTAGTAGGTACCTAGGTTTTTTATCATCTATTGGTAGGCCCTTGACATCATTTCACCTGTTCGTGAGTGACAATGATGCCGCAGATGGAAGCGGAGTTACCAAGAATCCTCAACGCAATGAGGAACTGGCTATCTTATCTTACAAACATTGATGTTTGGCGGCAAGACTTAGATAAGATGGTGGTAGCTAGCCAGGTGGGCTTAGAAAATGCCCTACCACTACCACCAACCAAACCTGGTATCAACAAAGTCGGACCTCACTGGGCATCGAACCCGCGATCTCAGTGTGTAAAGCCAGAGGCTTAGCCACGATACCACGGAGCCGGTTACTTACTGTACTTACGTTTCCAAACTCGTTTTACACCCTTATTGATTTCTCCTTCCTCTCGATTCATTATTACCTTTATTTCACTCTTGCTTTTTTGACGCACTACTAAATAAATCAGTACTTCACTTTTCACGAAGACAAAATGGGTCGCGCGACAAAATGGGCGTAGTTGAAGTAAGAATGAGCTGAACGGTCAAAGAGAGAGCTGACAACGTCGCATCATTATCGAATAGAAATAACGTTATTATATCGTTATTTTAGTATCGTTATGTTAGTATCGATAATTTTATAACACTATTCTTCCGAAAACGTTATTCATCTTTTCGTTATATACGAGAAAGTTATAACATAACGAATTAAAAATAACGTTACATAACATTATGTTTTGTTATTTTTTATAACGTTATAAAGCTCTGCCTATTAATCAGACACATTATTGCTCGTTGGCCTGGATCAGTTCATAACTGTACAATTTTCAACAAATCGCACTTATGTATAGATTTACAAAATGGGAGATATATAGCAACTACTTCCTTTTAGAAGATGGTGGTTATTTAAATAAAAACTATTTGTTGGTGCCATTTTTGAAGAAACTCCTTTAGCGGCCCGCAATACAGTAGAAATATGCTTTGGTGTATGGAAGCGGCGGTGGCCATGCATTTTAAAGACACTGAAGATATTTTCCATTAAACTTTTTTAACAAAGCATCAGAAAAATGAATTTTTTACACGTTCACAGTCCACGACTCCAGGCGGAGTCGCAAGACGCATATGTTTTGCGACTCCATGGGTGGGTATGCGTGGACTTATGGTTGAAGCAAAGTCCACGACTCCAAACGTGGACTGTGAACGTATTAAATATTAATTGTATAAAAATAATTCACCAACTACACTGTTATAAGGAAATATATATGAATATTGGACACTGGACAGTCAGCTTAAATATGATCAAGCTTTACAGCGTTTGCTACGAATAATTTATTCTAAAATTGACAAAACTGAGATAGATGTCGATATTCATGATGAGACAGACAGTTATTCGAAATCATTATGATTCAAATGACTGTATGCAGTCATTTGAATTATGAAAAAGAAGAGGCACATATTTACACTGATACTATTAGTCTTCTCATAATGATAACCTGGCAAGGCCAAAGTGAAAAAGAAAATTCGTAGAAAAAAAATGCTGTTGAAAATACGAGTGTAAGCAGGCAATATTTTTTTTTATCGCATGGTTCCAAATTCCAGCCATGAAAACAAATATTTCCTATCCTAGGCAGTCTGAATTTCGCCTCCCTAGTAGTACCTCTAGGTCGCCTCCATTGCCGAGCTCTTTAAAGAGCAACCCGATCTCTATCCGACAGGGATCCCCACCGGATGTACCCTGCCAGAAAAAACAATAGAAGAACTGAAATGGTGGCTTCAAAACGCCCACAGGGACTCAATGATTCTCTACAAACAGGCATCAATCTTCATTACTACAGATGCAGCGGACTTTGGATGGGGTGCCATTGTAAACAGCCGTTAACTCGGGGGTAGGGTTTGTCAAGTCTCGAGGTTTTGAAAGTCCCGGGACTCGAGACGTCTCGAGCTAAATTTCCCGGGACTTTCGAGACATTCGAGACGTTAAGTAAACATGATATTTTTTATTTATACACTTTTTAAACTCCCAAATCGGAACCTTACAAAATATTAAAAGATGCGATTGTTTCTCGTTTTTCAATATCTTACGAGGAGAAAGTCAGGATGCTTCTGGAGAAGGAGCAGATCGGTGACAGAAGGCCTTCCTCCTTCCTGAGGCATCTGCGTTCGCTGGCAGGGCCAGCCTTCCCGGAGCAACTCCTCAAAACAATATGGAGTAGCAGGCCGCCGCGACCAGTGCAACTCATGTTGACCACACAGAGACAGCACGATGTCAATGACATCGCTGGACTAGCTGATCAGTTGACAGAGTTGTCACGGTCTAAGGTATGCCAAATCTTATCTCCTTCTTCGTCTGAGAAAGATGTCCTTGTGCAGTCTCTTCAAAACAGGTGACCGAGCTAACCCGCATGGTGGCAGCACTTACCACCAGCCAAAGTACTAGCAGAGATAGTCGTCCCCGTGGACGTAGTTCGAGCCGCAATCGCTCTCGGAGCCGCTCACGACTTCACAACGACCACTGGTATCACAACTGCTTTGCTGCCAAGGCCACTAAGTGTTCCCAGCCATGTAGTTGGTCCGCTGGCATCCAGGGAAACCGGACCAGCGATCGGTAGTGGCGAGTACCGATCGCCCGCACCCCGTTTTCCCCGGCGTTTACTTAAGGGTCAGAATGCTAAGAATAACTACGACCTCAGTGCAGCTAATGGCAGTACCATCAGCACCTATGGAAGCGCCACTCTTAATCTGAACCTAAGATTAAGGAGAGATTTCAGATAGAACCTCATCATAGCCGACGTGGTCTCACCCATCATCGGGTCTGACTTTCTGGGTCATTTCCATTTACTCCCAGACTGTCGTAGGGGCAAGTTACATGACGGACCAACCGGACTATCCGTGCCAGCCTCCTTCAGTAACTTGTCCCAGCCTAGCACAAAAACCATAAAAGTTAAAGAATGCGACTCAACGTTTTTTTTAAATTCTTCTATAATTTCTGGAGGTGATGCACCTGCTACCATAGACCGTATTGTAAAGCACAGCACGATTTATTACATCAAGACGACGGACCCCCACCCGTGTCAGCACGGCCACCGCCTCGCGCCCGAAAAATTGCGCGCCGCGGAAATGGAGTTCGCTGACATGGTGGCGGCCGGCACTGCGCGCCTCCCGATGAGTCCTTGGGTGTCTTCCCTACATCTAGCGCCCAAAAAGGACGCCGCATGGCGCCCCTGTGGCGATTATCGAGCGTTGAACGCTCGGACCGTCCCGGACCGTTATCCAGTAGCCGGGGCCACTATTTTTAGCACGCTGGATTTAGTGAAAGCATACCAGCAAATTCCAGTAGCTACCAGCGAAGTTTGCAAGACAGCGATTACAACGCCGTTCGGTCTTTTCGAGTTCCCTTACATGACCTTTGGTTTCCGGAACGCCGGACGAACATTTCAACGTTTTATGGATGAAATCGTCAGAGGACACGACTTTTGCTTCCCATACATCGATGACCTGCTGGTATTCACGCGCAACGCTGAAGAGCATGCTAACCACCTGCGTATTATTTTGCAGAGGCTCGTTGACTATGGTGTCGTTGAATACGGTGTTATCATTAATTGGAATACATATTAATTAGAAGAAGTCGTCTATTTATGTTAGATTTTATAATAGGGAAATTGTTAGTGATCATAGTTCATTTGCCTATTCTGTCTTTCGGGAAATTTAAAAATGTTCCATTATTGAGTTTAATAGAATTGTTATTGCTGATTGTTAAACCTTTTGATCTTTAATTTCTTACTTCTTGTAAGTGTAAGCTCACAGCTTTCTGGTGTAACTCATGATTCTTTAATGCTTTTAAGGAACTTACTCAAAATTTATATTGGTGGTCTATTTAATTGAACTATACTGAATTCAGCCAAACTTGGTTATGTGATTATGTCCTAGGGAGGTTGGGATCAAACATGGTTATGTCCACAGCTTGGGATCAAAACCAGTGACGTCTATTAGACTTTTTTTTGTTCTATGGATATGTTGAGTGTAAGTAATTCTAATTCTAATGCGTTTTTTTAATTTTCAAGACTAAGTTACATTGCGGTTTAGGGCTGCAGTCATCATAAATAAACTCCTGTAAAATTCGTCTCGAACGACGTAGCTTGTATGCATACTATACCCCTGTGTGTCATAGTTAATAGTTTAATAAGCAGTCAGTTTTATAAAAAAAAAATGTCACGTCACATTGCAAGTATAAAATATAAAGACTGTAGAACTTACAAAACTGTAAATCAATATTAGCTCAGCTAAACGGTTCTTAAAGTAAGTCAGTCCATTAATTACATAGGCAGACTAAATTACCAATATTGCAATTTTTACAAAAGTTTGTTTTATATCTATTATTAAAATATGTATATAAATATAAATACCTTTCCAAAACAGCACATCACCATTTCAGCCTTCCAGTTCACAAATCAATCTGAAAATAAAATAAAGGGTTCAACAAATTGGTTTGGAAAAATATATCAAATCATAAATTATATTTTGATTTTTTTAATTTAAAAATTAATTGGAATACCTTTGAGACAGTTCTTTATTATTTTAGATTTTACCAGTAAAAGCAATAAATATTTTCAATATATTTTTAAAATAGAAAAAAATTTAATAGATAGGTACCTTTCCAAACATTTTAGCATCACTATTTCAGCCTTCCAGTTCACTATCACAATCTGAAAATATATTATTGCGCATTATTGCTTTTTTCTTGTGTATAAGTGTGCTTTTTATGTGTTTTTTATTGTTTTTTATTCCATGTTTCTTGTGTGTGTTTTACTGAATAAACATTTTTTCTATTCTATTCTATTCTTTTGTACATTTTTTATCGTTCATCAAATTGAAATTATTGCGGCATGAAAATTTGTGGTAAGTGGTAACCGCCGACCGGGAGAAGTAGAGTGGGACTGCCTCCGCCAGATGAACCTGATGGTCTAGTCAGGCTTGTAGGAAGCCACTGGATATATGTAGCTCGGAACCGCGTTAAACAGAAGTACCTATAAGCTAAGCCTGTGTTCAACTCAACAGTGATGAAATGATGACAAATAGCCGAAATATGAAACTTATAAGTTAAGAAAAGATTAGGATACAAGCAATTTAAATAAAAAAAATAACCGAGTGTAGCAAGCTAGCCAGTTACGTTACTTGACGAAACTGAAAATTTTGCCGATTTTTAATTATGGTTTAGTGTGCAAGTTAACTTATTATTCTTACCAATTAATATTGAGCTTCATCTTTCTTCTCCAGTGCATTTTAGGACCCGCATCGCACTCCTGAATCTTCAATTCGTCCTCATGCCCAGCACTGTCCTTCTCCACTTTACCGTAAAGTATGTTCTTATAAATCTCTATATTCTTCGGTAACGGAGCCCCAACGTCTAACACATTGAAGTTAGTTTTAGTCTGTAGTTCTATCATCTTTCTCTCATCTATTGGAGGCAGTGCATCTTTTTGATTCCTCATTGAATTTGCTTTTCTGATCTTATGCACATATTCAGTTACCGGACTGCCCTCTTTTCTCTCCACGCATTTGCCTACAATAACACTTTGTCTCGCATTATTTGCTTCCAAAATATAAGACTTATCAATAACAGGTTTCTCAATAACAGTTTTATCAATAACGGCTTCATCTTTCTTAGGTGTTTCTTTTATATGTTCTTGAATAACTTCTTGCGGTAGCGGCGGCAACGGATTTAACATTTCTAGCTTCGTTTTCTCTTGTGATTCGTTTAACTTTTCTAATTCCATTATTGGTTTTTCACTTGTTGGTATAACATTATTTTGTCCGCTTAGCATAACTACTTCGACCATGGATTTTGGATCACATTCCACTGCTGTTGCGGGAACGTATTCGGGATGAGTATTTCGTATGTGACGTTCTAAATTGTCTTTACGTCTGAAGAAACGACTGCAAACTTTGCATCGAAAGGGTTTTGAGTCTGTAAGAAAATGTTAAGAGTAAGAGTTTCTATTATTAAAATATGCTTTTTATGGCCTTTTGTTAACCGACTTCAAAAAAAACGAGGAGGTTCTCAATTCGTCAGTTTTTTTTTTTTTTTTTATGTATGTTCACCGATTACTCGAAGACGCCTGAACCGATTTGGAAAGTTCTTTTGTTGTTTAAAAGGGTATACTTCACAGGTGGTCCCATATAAATTTTATCGAAATCAATTCAGCAGTTTTTGAGAAAATCAACAAAAACATATCAAAATTGGAGTTGTTGCGATTGAAGTCGGTTGTTTTTAACGTATTCAGCGTGGTCAATTATTGAGTATTACGCTGTGAGTTTTTGAGAAAATCAACAAAAACATATCAAAATTGGAGTTGTTGCGATTGAAGTCGGTTGTTTTTAACGTATTCAGCGTGGTCAATTATTGAGTATTACGCTGTGTTTAGTGCTTTGGGTAGTGTGGATCTATCTATCTATCTATCAGCCGAAAGACGTCCACTGCTGGACAAAGGCCTCCCCCAAGGATTTCCACACCGACCGGTCCTGTGCGGCTCGCATCCAGCGGCTTCCTGCAACCTTTACCAGGTCGTCGGTCCACCGAGTCGGGGGCCTGCCCACACTGCGCCTTCCGGTGCGCGGTCGCCATTCGAGAACTTTACTGCCCCAACGGCCATCTGTTCTACGAGCTATGTGCCCTGCCCACTGCCACTTAAGTCTAGCGATTCTGAGAGCTATGTCGGTAACTTTAGTTCTCCTACGTATCTCCTCATTTCTGATTCGATCACGTAGGGAAACACCAAGCATAGCACGCTCCATCGCCCTTTGGGTGACTTTGAGCCTTCTTATAAGGCCCATAGTAAGCGACCATGTCTCGGATCCATATGTCATCACTGGCAACACACACTGGTCAAAGACTTTAGTCTTGAGGGACTGCGGTATTTTGGACGTAAAGATATTGCGAAGCTTCCCGAACGCTGCCCAGCCGAGTTGGATTCGACGATTGATCTCTTTCTCGAAGTTGGACCTACCTAACTCTGTAGTGTGGATATTAAAATGTTATTTGTATGTAACACACACCAGACACTTCATGAAAATGTTGCGTTATTATGACAGGAAGACTTAAATAAGATAGAGATAGCTAGTCAGGCAGACTCAGAAAATACCCTACCACCAACCAAACAGAGTACTTCAAAGTTTGACTCCATCGGGTATCAGAGTCACAACCTCCTGATGGTGAAGCAAATTGACTGGCCACTGCACCACGGAGGCGGTTCAACAGCAATCGCAAGTACTGACTCACTTCAAGCCGGTCAGTTACGCCGATACCATCGCCGGTGGGATCAGCTCGGACTTACCTACCTCAGCATTTTGATCAGGACTGCATACCATTCAAACAAAGCCTTGATGTGAAGTGGGCTGACTGGCCACAAGACCCTAAACCACGGAGACGGTTAAAAAGATGTCATACCTGTATGGACCTGCGCGTGCCTCCTCATATCTTTATTGGAGTGGAAGGCCTGCGGGCAGCGCGGGCACTGGAAGGCGCGCCTTTCGTGCTGGGAACGCGCGTGGTACTGTAGAGCGCGTCGGGAACATACCTCGCGGCCACATTCTTGGCATGAGCATTTTATATCTGTCAGTAATAATAATAAATAAATTTATTTGGCACACACATTTTTTTTACATATTACAATTAAATTTAGATGAAAATGGGCAGCACAGGACCAGTCAGTGTGGAAATCCTTAGGGGAGGCCTTTGTCCAGCATTGGACGTCTTTCGGCTGATGGTTAAAAAACAATTTGACGGCTGATACCTAAAATAGGCTCACGGATCACTTTATAAGCCAATGCTAACAGGTTATTCATAAAATTATAATAAATACAGATTGTTCAAATAATGTTAATGAAGAAACCAGTGAATACATAAGAGGTTAAATAAGAAGGTTTTGGAGTGATATCTACATTTACATGTGGATGTGCGAGCTGGTGCGCCTGTGTGTGTCAATGTTTTCTAGGTTGTACGAGTTTTGCATAATAAGGGCGTCACACACGGGCGCTATAGTGTGCTATTTCATCTTACGATATCTGCAAGCTGATGGTATAGCAAGCTATCACACACGGCAGAGATACGAAAGTTGTATATTGCAACACCCCCGCATATCGCACCATTCCCCCACGCGTCGTGAACAAGTGAACATCGCTCATATCAAGGTCATATCTATGCTATATTTCTGTATCGCGCAGAGGTGTCATGTGATATCTTAAGATAAAGCAGTATAACATACCGCCCGTGTGTGATGGTCCATTTATTTCTATGGCGAGCAATATTTGATCTTACAATAAAATAGCACAATACTACTACTATTATAAAAAAAGGAATGGCAGTGTGTATGATATCACCAATGACATAATACTAATAGAGGTGAAGGATCCCGAGGATCAATTAAAATAATAAAAAAGAAATTAAAGACTTACGATAAATAAAGAGATAGTAAATAAAAACAAGAAAAAATAAAAAACTTAATTAAAGCTTAATGTTAGTAGTCAAAATAGAATTGCTGATAATGTAGATGAAGGGAGAGAACACTAGTTTTAGACATTTTGTTTGTGTTCAAAGTCCAATACCCACACACATTAGATTTTTGATTTTGACTTACCTTCATGTTTCAGTATATGCTTCCTATAGTTAGACTTGTCTCGAAACCTTCTGTCACACTTCTTGCAAGCATATGGTTTTTCTTCAGTATGAGTCAGTCCATGTTGTCTCAGCGCAGTTAGATTGTTGAACCCTTTGTCACATATTGAACATGAGAATTTTTTCTCCTCTGAAACAGAAATGTAATATAACAATATGGTAAAATGCCTAAATTTTATAGGTTTCTTTCTTAGTAAAGCATATAAAATTTTAATTATTAGTATCTATGCAAGATATTAAACTGTAATGTAAAGTACATAAGGTATAAGCGAGACGCCTTGGGTAGGTCAACGTCTAACAGTGGAATAATACAGACTGAAGAAGATGCGAGATATTTAATGTGTATTTAGACAGATTACATTATAATTTCTATTTGATGATGTTAGATGAACGGCCCACACTAAAGATTCCAATACTAAAGAACTTTTCAAAATCAGAATGCTCTATTATTATTATTATCCTCTTATTAGTCTCTTTTACTTACTAGTATGTTTAAGCTTATGCCGCTGCAGCTTGGACATCTGAAAGAAGCTGTCCCCGCAAACTTCACATGCGTACGTCCGCTCATTGCGATGCACCCGCATATGGTACTTGTAGTGTGAGTGTGTCGCAAAACTCTGCAATAAACAGCCACTTCGAATAAATAAGTCCATAATTTTCACAACTCTATACAAAATTACTAGAAACATAGTTTTAAATCAAACAGAAACAAAGTTAAGAATAAAATACAACCTTATTACACTCCAGGCATTGGTAGGGCTTGGGTTGTCCATTACAGTATGCATGGTAGATGACCTGACTGCGTGAATGGAACTTCTTCTCGCAGAGTGTGCAGAAGTAGTGCTGGCCACCGTCATCTAATGAAAAAAAGGAGTAGATTAAAAATACAATTACAGAAATGAAGGGTTAGTAACTGTCAAGATGGTGCTAGAATGCTTGATCTGAAATTTAAAAATCCAGATCCTTAGATGAATTGTCTTCTTAACCTGTGACTTCCTTAACATTGTGATCTTCACCTTAAGAAGTAAACTGGATTATTAATAACATGCCATGGAATAATGAATGTTAAAAGAGATTCTAATAGCAAATTGAAAACCTCTGTATCTATATAGATATGTCGCCATGCTTCCAGGGCAGATGTGTGACACCTCTTCTAACATAAGTAGGGTAGGGTGTTCTCTCTGATCCAATATTTGAATTATTATATCAATGTAATGTTTGATACCTGTTTCTATCCTTATATGAGATGTCTCAGGCTTCCGTTTTATGCTCAAGTCTTCACACTTCACAAGAACCTTCTCAGTTTCTCCCTTAGGACGAGACTTGTCCTCCTGAGAGCCGTTTTGAGTTATTCTTTCTACTGTATCCTCGTCGAGACCAAAACCATCGTCGAAACCCTGGCTCCTCTCCTCTATACAAGCAGAACAGCCAGACTTTTCTCGCAACAAACAGTCCATGCACTTCACATGACCACATCTTTCTGTGACCAAGCGATTGTCCGTTTGATTTACTATCTTTTTGTTGTCACAATTCACGCAAACTTTTTCGTTCATCGCGCAATAACAATTTTTTGAGGTTATTTGCGACTTGTTTTTGTTATTAGTTTGGCTTAAAGGTCGAAGGCTTTTATTGGAAAAATGTGTTTGCTACCGATTTTGTTTATAAAACTTTATAAAATACTAGAAAATCTATACTAAAAGATAATAAAAGCCTCAATCAAGCGGAAAGCGTATAAATACCACCAAATCTCAAATATCTCAAAAGCGCGGCGTAGGGTGACCATCAGAAAAATTTAAAATCCGACACCCTTCTGACAGGCCTCCGTCACTTCCTCAAGGACGCGCGCTATATACCTGCGTGCGGCTCCGTGTATAGTCTACTGTACAAGAATCAGAGGGCCGCCGCACGCCTTAGCGCTCGTACGGCGCACGGAACTCCTCCCGCGCAAGCTTTTTTTTCTATCTTTCTAAAATGTCAAAAAGAGGTCGCAATTATTGCGCAGTGACTGGGTGCAATAGTCAAGTTAATAAAAATGAAAAAATATCTTATATTGATTACTTGGTTGATTAATAATTTAGTCTTTTACTTCTCTTATGTTTGGTACCTAAATACAACCCTTGCGTATCATCATTTTATCGTATTCGGTGGAAGAAGTCATCATGTACCATTATCGTATCTTCGTATTTAAATCCTCGGCAACCCTTGCGTATCTGTGACATAACGCGCTCACTCAGAGGTCACGCGGCGGGCAAAGCAACGTCAACTCTCGATGTGCGCTTTTAAGGTACTTTTCTGCTCGTGTCGTGTGCGTAGCGTGTCGCAGCGAGCAGTCGGTTGGTATTAATAATAATATTTTGTAGGTAAATATAGCGTAGGTATTTTCGTGTTTGTATGGGAGTGAAGTATCTGTACGTAGTACTATTATCTAATCTGTGCTTCTGATTTAAACATACTTTAACTGGGAAAGGCGGTACAAAGCTCTCAACAGATGGCGCTAATATGGTTGAAACAACTCGTTGTCGTTATATTATGTCTTATTGAAAATGTAAATGATTAATAATTAATATCAAATAAAACTGAACAGTTTGTCAACTTCGTCTATAGTCTATTCAAGGAGACGAGCTAGTGCCGACGAAATTAACTTTTCTGTCATTGGCCGGAGTAACGTCGCTAGGGCTCTGTTCACAGTACACAACTTTTTAGTCTGTTCGTGCGACTCGTGCTGTTCAGACGTCTCCACCACTACCGCGTTGCAATCGATGTATTATTTCGGATTTTGTCATTACTTTGGACTGTTTCTTCTATTACTGTGTGACCTGGCTTGTGTATTGTGTTTGTGCTTGTGATTTCGAGATTGATTGCATTATCGACGACTTGGCGAGTTTATACCGGACGTGTACTTCGTTTATCCATTACTCAGTGGTAAGTTATATTAAATATTAATTTATATCTATTTTTATGTTGGATCTGTTTTAAGTTAAATTAACTAACTAAGATGGCAAATAAGGAGTAGGTAATATAGTAATGAGTTTTTGAGTTTTTTGTACTTTGTGTAAATGTAGTTCATTTTGTATGAACGTATTTTCTTTTATTATGATAGTAGTTTGAGAGTTATATTTATTTCTTTAATATAAGAAAAAAAAAACATTTTACATTGTGTAACAGAAAGGTGTGATAATATTTCAAGGTTGGCTTTCACCCATCAAACTGAACAACTTTTGTTCTACAACTTTGTTTAAATCGCAAATTTTTTTTTGGACTTTTCATACAAATCGATCAGCTGGCGAACCAAGTTTGTATGAAAAGTCCGAAAATTTCTTTGCGATTTCAACAAAGTTGTAGAACAAAAGTTGTTCAGTTTGATGGGTAAAAGCCCACCTTGAAGTTTTATCACACCTTTCTGTTACACCCTGTATAAAGCACCTGCTGTTAAGTGTTGCACAAAAACTATATTGATTTTTCTGCTTGTAGGATATGGCTGATATTAACAGAACTGCACCTGTTTCTTCTCTAAAGAAGAGACAACGACGTGCCTTTTCATCAACGTAAAAGGTCATGATGTGCAATATGTACCACACATTCAAGGAAGCATCACCATCGAATTCCACGAATGAAATATATAAAACCATTGCAGATTCAATGGGTGTGCACTGGGTCTCTATATACAGAGTTATGAAGGAGCAGAAAGAGAACAATGGGGTCACGAAGTCTCCCAAAAAACAAAGCTTAGGGTGTCAATCATAAACAAAATTGACGATTTTATGAAATGTGCCATACGAATTATGGTACATAATTTTTTTCTCCGCAAAGAGATACCAACAGTGGATAAAGTTTTGAAGGCGGTAAATGACGACAACAGTCTGGGAGTATTTAAAAGAACCACATTTTATAAAATTTTAAGGAAGATTGGTTTTAAATTTAATAAAAGAAGGAGGAACAGTTTTTTGAATGACCGAGATGACATTTTCTTTTGGAGGCGCAATTACCTTCGAGAAATTAAAAAAGCGAGAGAAAATAATAGACAAAATTACATGGATGAAACCTGGATAAACGAAGGACATACCACATCCAAGACTTGGATTGACACTACTGTAGGTAACGCAAGAAACACATTTATCTACGGGCCTTAAAAACCCTTCTGGTACGTTTACTAACTTATCTTTTACTTCCTATTTTCTTTTGAATTATGTATTCTTTTGTTTAATTTTGGCAAGCCGGCCGCTTTGCCGGCATACTTTGACTCGCAACGTCATACACGTGCGCAATCTCTTTGTTTGTTATCAGGTTCGGTTCATTTTTGTATTATGTACAAAGCTAATGTTTATATATTGTTATAGGAAAGGGGAAGCGGTTAATAATAACCCACATTGGAAGTGAAGACGGCTTTGTGAATGGCAGCCTATTGATGTTTGAATAAAAAAAACAAGGAGATTACCATCAGGATATGAATGCCCAGGTGTTTGAAAATTGGTTTTCCAATATTTTGGACAAATTGGAAGACAATAGTGTTGTTGTGATGGACAATGCCTTGTATCACTCTCGGAAATTTGAACAAGTCCCCACAGCTAAAAATGGAAAACAAGAAATCATCGACTGGCTTAAAGAAAAAAACATTCCTTTCCTGGAAGATATATTTAAAAGGGAATTAATAAACATTGTTAAAAGGTACCGAGACCGATAAGAGGCACGTGTAGTTGACGAAATGGCAAAGGCCAAAAATAAAATTGTACTTCGCCTTCCTCAGTATCACTGCGAGCTAAATCCAATAGAACTTATATGGGCTCAAATCAAAGGACACGTCGCTTCCAACAATAAGACTTTTAAAATGGCAGAGGTAAAAAAACTAATGATGGAAGGGATAGAAAAAATGTACAGTAGGAAATGGAAAAAATCCATACAACACGTAACAGAAGTTACTGAACCTAAAATGAATGAAATGGATAGGAATATAGAGGAAATGACAGAAAATTTGATAATAAATGTAGGAAGCGACAGTGGCAGCAGTGATACAACAGGGGATAGCGAATAATGAATATTTTGTTTTAATTATTGTTATTTTATCCAAAAATAATTTGCATAGTTTAATAAGCTTAAATAAAAATCGACATATTTTATCCAAATCTTCTTTATTTTTCCTCTGAATGTGTAAGTTTATAATTACTATATAAAAGCTTATACCTACTTTTAATTTAAGTATATCAAATGGGTATCGAAATTCATAGTAATAAAAAATAAAATCGTTTCTATTACAAAATTAAAGTTCAGTAAGAATATAATAGAAGCGCGAGGTATGTGAACGCGTCTTTAGCTTCGAAGCAAAAGTTGACGCCTCCTTCCTCGTGTGACGCAGTTTTCCATCCTTGTCTTTTATATGCAATTGTGTGATAGAGACAGCGCTCCACTAGTTCGTCTCCCTGAATGAACTATAGTAAAAACCATCGGTGAAGAACACGATGTCACAAGTGCGTCACAAACTCTAGTGGCGCCACCTAGTTTAAAGTTTGGCAGCCGCCTTTCCCATTGTCAAAAACATTACCCTCCTTCTGGCACAGTCGGATAAAAACATCATTTTTTCCTAAAAAATGAAGCATTCGTTTTCTGTGACGTCATAATTTTGTGGAGTTGTTAGGAAGATTTTTGGCCTATGGACATGGCTGCCATCTTGAATTTTCACAAAAGCGGTGATGCAAGAAAGTCTTGAAAATAAATCAGGGCGCTGTTCGTTTCAACATGGCAGTAGGTACTCGAGCATATTCAACGAATGAAGAATCAGAATTTTCAGGTTGTCATCAGAAATAAATTTAGTTGCAACAAAATCCGCTTTCAAGACTTTTTTGACAGACTGTAAATCGATAGAGGATAACTAAATGATCAAAAAATATAATTAGTCATTTTGTCGTAACATCACCGGTTGCAGAGATATAACCCAGTTGACTGCTAGTCATTTGAGTTACTTTTTATCAAATGTCAAAAACGACATTTTGTTTTAAAAATGTTTGAAATTTTGTACGATGACGTCATTGTTCAATATAGTAGTTTGCATACTAATTACGAAATTCTTGTAAATTAAAAATTGAAAATTTAATAAAAACGAAAGTGATTAAGTTTTTCAACAAATTCAATAAAAGAGCTATTTAGTGAATAATATTTCGGAATTTATTTTTAATGCAGTCAACTCCCGGATTGGCCGTAGTTATGCCATAACGATTCTACTAAAATAAAGTAAGTTCGAAATAAATTAACTTACTTTATGTCAGTTGGATCGTTATGGCACAACTACGGCCAATTGATTTTTATGATGCCTCCATATGGTTCTTTGTCATGAAATATCTCCGAAACTGGTGGTTTAAACACAAAATGACTTCTAATATTTTTTCATCATCTGAATGTTCCCTAGCGATTTGTAAAGGATTCAAGGTGCGATAGCAATTTTGGAAAAAAACAAGGTTGCATACTAAAATCTTACATCCCCTTTTAAATTCTATTTTTTTATTTTCAAAGCTAGTTTCATCACTGTAGTGTTTTTTTATGTTTGCTGAATATTGTTTCAGTAGTTTTGAAGTTATTCACTGATGATAGCGAGCGATGGCAAAATTTTCAGTTTATTTCATATTTTTCTACGCATTGTAGTCGGATATTTTATTTTTTATACTGAAAAGTTCACCTACACAAATAATATAAGTACAAAAACTTTTCCATTGGGAATTAGGATTCCCTCTGTCAGGAGATTTAGTCTTTTAGTCTTTTTAGATTAAGTTACACCACAATGGAAAACAACAAGTTTTCTACAAGATGTGCTTCAAAAAGTAACCTACCACGTTTTGAAAAAAATATCGTCAATCAATACCATAATCTGTCGTTCGTTATTGTAGTGAAAAAAAGTTGAAATCTACCCAAATCACAGAAATCTGCCACAAATGGTCACACTAGCGCTGTGTGGGGGGTAAGATAAGTACACATAATATAGGTCATACAATAAGCGGCTGTACATCAACTGCAGGTTGTTAAATAAAGCCATTCACGGCTTCGATGCTTCAATTACTTTTTTATTCTGTCTGTGGTTAGTCTGTCATTTACCAACCAGGGACTTTTTGGCGGGAACTCGCGGCAAGAGTTTGTCATTTTTGTTTTATTATCCGAAAAAATAGATATCGTGGTTTTTAATGCATAATATTGATAGTGTATTGTTCAATAAAGTGCCATTTAAGTGTCTAATATGTAGGATAATGAAATAAAAGTGTGTAAACTGTGTTTCGAGTGCTCTCAAGAAGTCCATGAAATCTTCATCAAAAGTGCTATCATTTTGTTGAAGAATAGAGAAAAAGTTAAAGACTACAGAAATTGATAAATGAGAACTCAAATGAAATAGAAAAATATTTAGAGAAGAGCAAACTACGTAAGAATAGGCTGTATGGCCAGAGAAGCCTTTGCCTTTTCCTTGCAAAAGCAGGAAAGAACCAAACAAAAAAAAAAAAATTACCAACCAGTCAATTTGTCAAATAATTTTCATTCGTTTTCCATTTGTACCTAGGTGTTTTTACTGGAAATAAATACACATAAATTGAATAATCCAATATGGTAAGTATTTAGAAATAATACTACTATCATAATATATATAAACTATTTGAGATTTCTCTGCTGAAAATTTTCTCCTTACAACAATTTCAACAAGTAACCTCAAACGCAAATTTGTTTGCAGGATGTTTTTCTAATGATTAGGCGAAAAAAGCTAACCATCTTCACTGATGCCAAAGATACTACTACTGTGCTAGAACTGAAGAAAATGATTGAGGGTAAGTCCTGTGGCCATGGGCTCCAAAATTTCTATTTTTAGTCATGAAACTATTGTGCATGTAATCTTAGATTATGTTTCGTACTTTGTTATTTGAAGTTATTTTTGTGCTGTTTCGCACTGATTTTCCATTCATTTGTCCAACACGTGGTAATATTTACTATCTATAAAATCAGGAAACCAAAACAAATAGAAACTTAAATAAACATAGTTTTATTTTTATTTATTTCATTGTAAACATTGTTCATTACTGAAATTTTAGGCAAATTTTCTAAAGTTGTCTTGAAGTACTGACTGTCAAGTCGATGACTTTCTTTATTGAAAGCATCTTACAAAATTTACGCCTCCCTATACATATAAGCACTTGGCAAGACTAGAATCCTGGAATCATCTTTTATTCATAGCATATCTATTGAAACCCTAAATTCCATGTTTAAACTGCTTCCTAAGGAAAATAGCACTAAATACATATTTTTAGGCTTATTAATTTTGTTTTAGTAAATGCTAGATGAGTAATTAATAAGTATTAAATAAGCCAGATTATGTAATCGAAATCAATTGCTTAGCATCCTTAGACTTGGTTGTTTATCAGATGTCACTGCTTTTTGTATAAACAATCTTTGTAAAGGTTGCGGGAAGCCGCTGGATGCGGGCAGCGCAGGACCGGTCGGCGTGGAAATCCTTGGGGGAGGCCTTTGTTCAGCAGTGGACGTCTTTCGGCTGATGATGATGATTATGTTAATAATAATGATAATGAATCTTTAATTGAGATTGTCATGTTTATAAAAAATATTTTGTGGTATCTATTTCTTGGTAAAGTTTTCTTCAATTTATAATTTTTTTAAGATTACCTATAGATAGATTTTGAGTCTAATTTTGCTTTACCAATCAATCAAATCTCCTTAATTAAATTGATTCCCTTCAATGTTGACATTGGCAGAATTATTGTCTGATACCAAAAAGCCAAAAATAAAAAAGACCTCATGAAAAACTTTTTAAATTTATGTTCAGGAATCCTGAAGGTGACTCCAGTGTGCCAGATGCTGTTCAACAAGGATAGCCAGCTGATGGAGGATGATAAGACCCTCGCTGAGTATGGGCTCACTTCTGCTACGGCCAAGGCTCAGTGTCCTGCACCTATTGGATTGGCTTTACGGTAACTCAATAGATGTACATTCTTCTTTCCTGTTATTGCAACTGAAAATTCTACTGCAGGTTAAGAATTATTTATTTTTGATGACTCATAGTATAGAAACCATGCTAGGAATGTCTTGCCATATCTTGGAAGACCAAGTCCAGATTGGTGGAAAATTTAGCCCTCCAGAAGTTTTCAAATATGAGATTGATTTGATTTTTTTTTCACTTATGTAATTTGAATTTTCTTGGTAAATAATTGATATAAATATATACTTTATATTTGTATGTATATTTGAGTAACTACATCGAAATAATTATCATCACTGCTATTCAATTGAAAATTATAATAAGGATATTATTAAATCGGACTGATATGATAACAGTAATCTTAGCATGAGTAATGTAAGATAACATAATATTCTAGGTCTTTGCTCATGGAAATTATTTAAGAACTAGCTTATGCCTGTGGCTGTTATGGCTGTTGTTGAGGGCGTTGAGGAATATGTATGCTGCTTGCGAGTAGGGAAATAAGTTTCAGGATAAAATAATTGTATATTGTTCCCCACTCTCTATCTCAGTTGTTTGCCAAAATGAAATCAGTCGAGTAGTTATAGCAATAAAATATGCTTGCATTATTGTTGGAGTTCCCGGTGTAATTCCCTAAAAGATTCGATATTTTTACAGCATAAAATGTAGGCAGTGTCACTTACCACCCTGCCAACTATGTCTGTGCAAAAAACCATGTCAATCCATTGCTCTGTTGCAATGTGAAAGGTCAAACAAACATCCAAATTCATTTGCGCATATATGTTATGCGTAATAGCAATTTATGAGTTTACTGAACTTATAAATATACATATGTAACTATAAACTCAAGGAAGGGATAATTTGTTTTTGGCAATCTGGACTGATTGCGCTAGTTTCGCTTGACGGACCAATGTCTTTATGAAATTGTAAAGAAATTTATTTATTTGGCTAAATAATAGCAAATATACATGATTTGCCAAAGGAATAGTATGCAAAATCTCCCATTAGAAGCGGCTGCCGCCTCTAATGCGAGATCCACCTAAAAGCAAGAAATTAAAATATTAAGTAAGAAATCTTAAGAAATAAGAAATCAACATGTTTCACCTGTATAAAAACATCGTCATACAAACACAATCAATCAACCATACCAGCCTAGCTCGTCCAAAAAGTCCAGTATCAAACTTTGGTAGTTGGAGCTACCTTGAGAGTGTACACATCGTGCCAGTTTACAATGGGCCAGCAGCCGGTCCGCGCTGATCTAGTCGAATCGAAATCGGAATTTAGGAATCGAACCTCTACTATCCCGATTAAGTACAAAGACTTCATTGTTATGTGTGCAAAAAATAGAATGGTGTATAGATATTATATGGGTGTGACAGAGCAAATAAATCTGCTTCTCTTAATGTTTTTCCCAAGAAAGTGTGTTAGGAGTTCCTAAAGTTGTAATATTATGTGTGCAGGAAGGAGAACGGTGAATTCGAGGCGTTGGACCTGACGCCATACTCCTCGCCGCCAGACCTGCCCGATGTGATGAAGTCGCAGGAGGCCAATGGACAGGAACAGGTAAGGACCAATTCACACTGCTCCATTCATTGTTGGCCTTTCGTGTTTATAACAGACCAGTAATTCAATGTTGGAATTTAGAATGGTTCGAGACACTGTGGTGCCTGAGACATAATTAGGAAGCGCTGGGTTGACCTAGACATGCCTCACTCTCCGCCCTCACTGGCACAATCAGCAGGAACAATGACTGAAATTTCAAGCTGTACCCTACTTGCGACTAAAAGAGTCCCCATGATGTCCCCGTTCTGGGCTTCCATTGTAAAGATTAATATTGTAATTGTTTGTTCCAGATGGATCAACATTAAACTTGGTATTGGCTTCATTAACGCGATACACACTACATCCGTGTATGCCCACATTTAAGCATCGTAAACAACATTACACAGTGGTGTTTGCTATTTCTACAGCAGCTAGAATTTCGAACTTCGTCATCTGCATCTGCAAGTAACATGGACGAGAAATAAAATAAATTTACGGCCAGGAATATACGATGACAGAAACAAACAAAGTAAAACCTCCTTTGAAGCAAGAAGACGCTATATGTACTTGCCAATTGATAAGTGAATAACGCATGACTTCTGATTTCTTTGTATATTTCTGGCCAGTCTTTTACAGTGGGAGTCCGGTTATGCAAAAGAGTTTGTACTGGTTTGTTTTTAATATCACAATAAAAGTGCAATGCTAATACTGTTTTGCACGAAATTCTAGGTATTCTAGGTATTCTAGATGAAAATTTCTAATAAATAGAATCTGTTTTGCAGTTTGTATAGACGGTTCCTACTGTAAAAAGATTAAATACTTTTTTTTTTGCATATGAACATATTTTGTTAATAATTTATCAGTGATTTGTGTTCGTATTACCGTTGTTCTCTACACATTTCTTTGTAGTATTTTTGTGATTCTTTGTAAGGAGAGAGGGGAATTTAGGGAGTGTAGCGCTTTTTGTAATTATATCACTTATGATGAAGCTCGTTAGGTAATAAATTAATAAAAAAATAATAACATCGACTGTGAAACTGGGTGGTGACTCGATGAATAAATGAACGAATGTTCTAGATTTAAGAATGAAAATTATACAGGTGTCACTATCAGTAAATAGTAATACTTTAGCATGGGTTTCTATTAATTAAAGTGACAAACGATTGTTCTACAACTTTTTCGAAATCACAAAAAAAAAACAGAAACGAACAAAGTAAATCCTCATTTCTAAGCAAGAAGATGCTATATGTAAAAAGTAAAATATCGGTCAACTTAGAATTTTGAGAACCTAGAATAAAATGTTTTCAGTAGAAAGCCAGTCTTTTAGTGTTATTATCAGACATTGTAGTTTCGCCCACATTTTATAATCAAATATTCGTTTTCATTGTGTGAACATCCAGTTTTTGATGTTTAGGAAAATTTAAGTGATACGAACTTCATTTAAGTACAGTCATCCAAACATTATATGGGTTATACAACCAGCATAAGCTGAATCACGCTTTTGAGAAACTTCATACAAATTGAGACCAACTTATTCTGGTTGTGTTACAAAGCGGTTTCGTATGTACTTTTTAAACTATATCTATGTAATTTATTTGTTTTTACTGTAAACCTCGTTCGGCCAATAGTGTCGCACCCTTAACAGAATCCAGGGATTTAATCTACTGTCATATGTAATTTAACATATTCTAGCATACATAGGGAATCAAAAAATATGTCGTGTCAATAAAATGTTATTTTAATACCGAGGCGTTATCCTTTGAAAATCGGCGGTACACACACACACACAGTCTGTCCCGAAATGTCTGCATTTATGGCGAGGCGATACTATTTGGGCGAACGGACTTTAAGGCTAACTAAGCCATGACAGAACATGCTTATAAATGAACATCCGTTTTTAAAGTAAGTTGGATAATTCCCTCTAAATTAATATTTAAATTCGCACGATATCTTTTTCGATACGCTGTCTCGATGAAGTTTTTATTTCAAGTTAGCATTGTTTCTTAATGTTTGGTTTGTTACACGAATAACGATAATAGGATTTACTAAAAATAAGAAATATAGGGTTTTCGTGAAATAGCCGAATAAATTATCGTGGAACTGAATGGCTTGTCTCAAAGAACGAAAACTCAATTTGCTTATGAATTTGGACCTCCATGCAAAGTTCGCTTACCAAAATGTGTACTGTATTTATGAGAAGCATGCCGAATTGTTAATTTTACTTATCTAGTATCATTTCGGAACACGTTTACAAACAAAAAAAATTGGAGTAACGAAACGCAAAAAAGCTCAGTTTTGTACCGATGTTTTGTCACAACCGGTTAGTATTTAAAATATATAAAATTTGCTATCTTGTTATTTATAAATAAATAACCATTGACCCATAAAATTGTTAGTAGAAACAAAAATATTTAAAGCTATGTTAGTATACAAAACGGATAGAATCAGACAGGCAGATAACGGTTTAGCTAGCCCAATGCATCGCTCCATCCAGTGATTCTGGATGGGACAGTCCACTCGGTCAGCCATCATCCTCAGGATGCTGTTGCTGCTGCCTCGGAGCCTGAACAGCTATGAGGAGGCTTTTTGCGCATGACTGCATAGAAATCCGCAGTGCGCGCCTCCGCAAACATCGCCGATGCGCTACAGAACCGTGGCCTCAACAGCATCCTGCACGGGTAGCATGAGGCGGAGACAAAGCTGTTTGTCGCGCCAAACGCGAGAAAACAGCTCAGCTGTCTCTTTCATTAGCTTAGCGTTAGAACGGAACAAATGCTTTTAATACTTGCGTCGCACGCGAGATATGTCGCCATGCGCTAGGGCTGAAGGCATTTTTATATTGTACACGCAGGACGTTGTAGGCCAGTTGCGTATTATTCATGAAGGTCTAATATGTTTAATTAAACATAGATTCCTTGAGGAAGATGTACAGTTCCATGAGTATTTTTCAGCTATTTATAATGTCATTTTTTGTACCTATACTTTCGCCTAACTAATTAAATATTTGCCTGTAAATTACTTAGAGCCAGGTTACACGCTCAGTCTGGCGTCAGTCTGGTCCATGAATGATCGGAGGATGATCGTGTAACCCACTGTCTGCCGTCGGTCTAGATTAACCGTGTACCGAGAAAATCATCCATCATTCTGGCGTCAGTCAAGACTGATGGACCAGACTGACGCCAGACTGAGCGTATAACCTTGCTCTTAAATCCGTTTTTTTTTTAAATGAAGTGTTAGGAAGTGATAGGTCTCAAATCAATCTAGACGGTTTATCTGTTACGTTAATTAGCTCGAAAGTACCATAAAGTTTTAGTAATTATTATTTTCATGTACTTTCCACTTGATACTTCGTCAAAAAAAATTTTGTTAATTTTTTTTACGACTTACGTTAAATAGTACAATTCCATAGAAGAGATAAATTTACTTCCAAATATATTTATTATGCAGGTGCCTTTTTATTCAGTGAAAAGTGGCGATTAGTGAATTAACATTTTGGGACATAAAAATATTTTTCTTTACAATTTTTTTAATTGGAATGTTCAGTTTGTGATAAAATTTTAATGCGAAGTTAAATTTTTGCTCCGCTTGTAAACTCCTTGGGGGTTTTATGGGTAGCAAAATACAGTTTGCCGCGTTACGCTTTTCTGTGGATAAAGAGCCACCTTGTAACGTAAATTATAGCAGTACTTTGAGGTAGGACTCTCCTTAAACTAAATAACTTTGTTATGCTGACATAAAAAAAAAACATGAACTTCACAAAAAAACTTGCCTTTTTCTATTCGTATTAAATGAAAGTAATCGTTTTTCTGTTTCAACAAAACGCGAAGAAAAAGTTGTTAGTTACATAAGTGGAAACCTACCTTTAAAGTTTTGACACACCCTTTATACGATATCATAATTATATCACCGCCAGCTTATTACTGTAAACTTCTTAGAAAAATATCACACTTAAAACCTAAAATCCTTTTTTTATAATGATATTATAACTGAGGTATATGAATTAAATATTATAGTGTAACCTTTTTGCTTGGTTAAGAATGATAGTGTGAAAGAGACAACTATACGAGTTAAGATTACTAATATAAGCCTGTCTCTTTTGCACCGTTCTTAAGTCGGCGACAGGTTTAATAGCTAACTAATAGAAATTACAATAGGGGCTTTTTATATCGATATCAACCCTCTACTTGGGTGATTTCTTTGAAATCCTTTAACAATGAAATCATCATCTCTAGTTTCATTAAAGCAGTTTTTTTTACATTTTTCTATTAACGCACGTTTGTAATTAAAATGTTATGTATATTTTGTTTTGGGAACGATCTTTTACCGACAAAAATATAAAAGTTACTTGTATCTTGGCGTAGTTAGTAAAAAGAAATATTTCGCTTTGATAAAACAAAAAGCCTGATAGTTAGTTTTAAGCTAGGTTCCGATGATAAGCGTTAGCGCTCGTTAGTTTTCTTGTTACGGCTAGTGTCGTACTAAATTCCTCGAGTTATAAACGCACGCGTGCGGTAACAAAACGCGCATGCAGAGCTTGTCATGTGAACATACCTTATCTTTATGAAATTAGGGTTTCGCCAATTACTAAATGTAACATCTTCACCTGTGAAAATAATTGAAATTCTTAGAATAATGTGTGGATGCGTTTTATAGCATTGTTAGGAAGTAATTTCCAATCATATTGCCATTTCGTTTCGTACATTTTCGAAGAGCGAGTCGCAATAAAATACTTTCACGGTGTTGGAGGAATCGGAACGTATTTTTAATATTTTTGTATTTATTATTTGAGGGGCATATTTACAATACTCATGAAACCCAACAAATTTTCTGAAAACGCAGTAAACTTTTTAAACTTCTCATACAAATTTTGCTGATTAGATCTGTAAGTTTGTATGTGATATCAAAGTTGAAAGACGAAGGTTGTATAGTTTCATGTATAGAAGTCCTCCGTATAGTAATTCAAAATACAATAATTTTGCATAATAGTAAAAACTCGTTTGCTCTTCTCAGGTTCCATAGAAGTCGTTATACCATAAAGTGAATGAACACTCCCTGTTATATTGTCAATATCTGAACAATGATAACTTCCTTTTGTAAATCCCCGACCAAGCCGTTGTAATAATTTTCACGTTTCCAGTTAAAACCCACGCGAAAACTCATACACTGTACTTTTAAAACTCATACAGATTTTTTTATATCGTTCCCAAAATCCAGAGCCTGATACAGCAAGCGTCAGATGTAAGCTACTTTTCACATGTACAGTCTCCACGGGCGTTGTGCCTTGTACATTTATGATGTATGAGACATTGCGTGACGTATCTTATACGAGCACGCAAACGTGTTGTTACCGTGTAAACGTGAAAAGGGCTTCGGGAATGCGACGGTGCGAGTTTGCCTCCTAAAACTGTATAAAATATAGAGGCAAAATTCCGTTACTGGCATTTCTACTCACCATGCTCAATTAGTTTCCTCTAACAACCGATAGTCGTTGCAAATCACTTTTCAAACTCTTTTTCCTAATCTTTTTTTTTCAACTTTATTCTCGTTAGTACTTTCTTTTTAAATTGTCTATGGTTTCCTTGAGTAAAATAGATATGTATAGTGATAGAGATGCCAGTAACGGATGTTACGCCATTCGCATTTTTTTTATCCTCTAATAGGGCACAGGCCGTACGTTTGCGCTTGCTGCATTAAAGCCCTAAAGATGTTTAAATTATCATTGTAAACTACTTCATGTGCAGATATGGGAAACCTTTAATTGAATCAGCAGGAAATAAAGCTGTTTTGATTTGTAGTTCTGTTTTTATTCCTCAACTCCTATGTGACGTCACGTCAAAAATAAAGGTTTAATATGCCTAAGTAAGTTATAATATGTTCAATGGTCCATTGCCGCATCGCGCCCATAAATACTATGACTGTTCTCTTTTTGCACAGACTTGAACATGCAATATGGACGAAAATAAAAAAACTACAGGGTTTGCAAGCAAATTACAAACAAACAATACATTTTGTAAATAGAATTTATTTCAGTTACGATTGGAAGCATATAGCTTACATTAAAACTATAAAAGCATTAAGTACATACAATATAATAATTATTTTAATCCATAACTTCATAGGTACCTAATTTCTACTCGATTTTATCATAATTCACAAATAGTAAAAAAATAACAATAATAATTAAAAAGAACGAAATTATTAAAAAGATATATCTTTAAAATTAGAAATGGCTGTTAAACAAATCGTCGCCTACGCGACTAAAGGGCGAACCTCATTCATATTTTGAATGAGGTTCGCCCTTTAGTCGCGTAGGCGACGAAATGTTTTGTAAGGGTCGTATCAACCAAGAAAAAAAACGCCATTAAAAATACTTATACGTGAAAGTTGGGGGTTTATTCATTTTCATTGAACTTTCCTTAAAAAAAAACCATTACATTTCATAAAAAGGGTCTAATTAATCATACTGATAAAGTTAAAAGGAAGACCGAGGAGACATTTTGGTTGGAACAGTCTTCAATTCCATAAAAGAACCATTAAAGTAGGCAGATAATTAGTTACCTTACGAATAGTAGATGTATGTATTAAACAACAATATTTTATTGTCAGGGGTTTTGTTTTTTTAGAAAAATACAACGATCGAAACGTTTCAAAAAGCGTAAAATCACGTTTTACAATTTATCACAGTAGGGTATTAAAGTTTTTAATTTTATAACTATGCAGTAAGTTTGTTAGGAATACAACTGAATTTCTCACGTTACGTTATAGCATTTATCTAACCCATTTAGATGACTATAAACCGAGATCTAGATTTATGGATAATTAGCATATATGGGTATGGGTTAGACAACTAAGTAATATGAACCTAAAATGATTTCTATAATTTACTTAGTATTTTTTCTTAAAACAATCGAAACTAGATCTGGTTGCAGTTGACTAAGTGTTCCTTGAATTACGGCTTAATGGTAGACATATCATAGCAGTAGCTCCTTCGGGAAGAGATTCATAGATGCGTAGTCCTGCAAGACCTGTGAAGCATAATATTACAATTTAAAATAGAGTAAATAAATATATTTTTTTTTGGGGTTAAAGGAATCCGTGTGTGTGCGTGCTTACGTGCGTGCATATGAATCCAAAGACGACGCTTCAAAATACTACCAGCGCCATCTGCCGACTTCACTACGTAGCTACAGTAAATTGTCAGTGGTGTGGAGCGGCATGTTCAACTACAGCGACATCTCCGACGCTTCAAAATACTACCAACGCCATCTAGCGACACGTAACTGCAGCAAGTTGTCCGTGCTCAAACACGACGCTTTAAAATACTACCAGCGACACGACCACGTACCTCCAGCAACTTGTCCGCGGTCGGACGTGGCACATCCAACTGCTCGGCGCCGCCGCACTGTCCAAAAACGACGCTTCATAACACTCCGAGCGCCATCTAGCGACTTCACTACATACCTCTAGCAAGTTGTCCGCGCCGCGCCGTTCAAACGCGACCCTTCTGCTGGAGCCAGATATGAACGCGAATATTCGTGTCGCGTTATCGCGATAAAACTTCGTCTACGGTCTACGACGAAGTACAATGTCCACATCATCGGGCGACAATAGCGCGAACCCATTCGTCTTCGCGCGAATGATTCGTGGTACAATGAAGTGCGTGGCTAGACCTATCACGATAACGCGAATATTCGCCGAAGCCCGCAGATGTAGCCGCAGCATTCAAAACAACAACGCTCCAAAAACAATATCCGCGCCATCTAGCATCTAGCACGTACCTCCAGCTACTTGTCCGCGGTCGGATGCGGTACATCCAACTGCATCGGCAGCGAACTGCATCGACAGCCTGCTCCAAACACAGCTGCTTGTTAAGCAATTGCTCGGAGCCTCGGAGCCGCCGCACTGTCCAAAGATGACGTCCCATAACACCACCAGCGCCATCTAGCGACTTCATTACATACCTCTAGCAAGTTTTCCGCACCGCGCCGGTCAAACTCTACGCTTCAAAACACTACCAGCGCCATCTAGCGACATGACCACGTACCTCCAGCAACTTGTCGGCGGTCGGACGCGGCACATCCAACTGCATCGGCAGCGAACGCAGCCTGCTTCCGTCCAAACACAGCTGCTTGTTGAGCAACTGCTCGGCGCCGGCGCACGGCTCGAGCGGCGTGTGTTCAAGCCGGTACTTGCGGCAGATGTCCGCCCAAGCCGTTAAGTGTTTGTCGTTAGCATCTTCAGCTACAGAGGCGATGTCGTTCTGGAATAGTAAGAGTTGGGGAGGTTTTTAGTTTAGTTTTGAGGCTCTATTCGAGTCGTAGGCTGTTTTACTTCGATAATAACTATTATTTTACTAAGCGCTGTCTAAATGAGATCGCTTTTCATCAATCATTCAATCAATCCGGACTTGGCCCCCGTGTGTGGAGTATGCCCTAACCTTCCCTTCCTGACCAAGAAGAGGAAACCATGTGGGTTGTTAAGATAACGTCATTTGAGTTACTTTTTATCAAATGTCAAAAACGGGATACAGTTCTAAAAATGTTTGAAATTTTGTACGATCGATGACGTCATTGTTCAAAATAGTAGTTTGCATACTAATTAGGGTATTCTTGTAAATAAAAAATTGAAAAAATAATGAAAATTAAAGTGATTAAGTTTTTCAACAATTTCAATTGAAGAGTTATTTAGTCAATAATATTTTGTAATTTATTTTTCATGCAGACGACTCCCGGATTGTATTATTTTTAATCACAGTTGTCAGCTTGCTCTTATAAGACAGGCCTCAACAGGTGGAAAAATAAAATAATCTACTCTTTTAGATTGCCCTAAACAGGTGAAACAATAAAACAATCACTAGAGCAACATCAACATCTCTCACCTTAGCCAACGTCGATATAGCCGTCCCATAGTAATCGTGGTTTATCTTGAATATCTCCGCTACTAACTCGGCCAAACTGCCTTGCGTGCTATCCGCATCGTCCACCACATTGTACGTCTGACCAACCGCTTGTGGGCTGGTACCGAGCACCCAGATGGCTCGGCAGACGTCCCTTACGTGAACTGTGTTCATCTTGAGATCACCCGTCCAGAGGAGTTTCATAGTTTCCCCTAGGTGTTTGTAGATGGCGCCGTAAAGGAGACGCGGTGCTAATAATGGTACAAAAAACTATGATATTAGCCATAAAGCTAACCTAGAGGAACAAAAATATCGTAATAAAAATCAACAGTATTTAAAATTGTTACTGTTTCCAAATTTCATCAAAATCTGTTGAGCGGTTTTTGCATGCTTGAGTAACAAACATCAAACATCCTAACTTTCACATTTACAATATTAGTAGGTTTATTATCCTATACTATAAGATCATATAGACAACATTTAGTGTCAATGAGTTCGGCGTTCTTTTAGTTCAGTGTTTTTCAACCTTTTTTAATACCAGACTTCTGTATAAGTTAAAACATTCTTGCGACCCCCCTAGAGCCATAAACATGCAAAATGTTAGTGATTTGAAAGACTATGTTTATATTGGCGCATAATTTTCTTCAATTAGAAAATGATTTAGTCATTATATTAATGTCCCCGGGGGGTCGCGAACCCCAGGTTGAAAAACACTGTTTTAGTTATTTAAAATTTAAATAACCCTCCTTTGTGCCTCGCCGTAGTCAGGTGAAAAATACTATATTTTACGCGATTGTGACGCTACTGTGCGATTTATTTATATAAAATTGGCTGTATTTTTTGTATAATTACGAGTAAGTAGACTCACTTAAGCTCCTCCTATCACCAACTCCGTACACGATAGCTGGCCTCAGTATGGTGTACCTAAGTTCTGGAGCCAAGCTCTTTATCTCCTTCTCGACCTTCAGCTTCATGCGACCCTCGACTGTCCACGGATCTGTGGGGCCGTCTTCTTTGTGTGGCTGTGGAAGAATACCTCTAGTTCAGACATACTGTAGAGAAATCAGAAGATACATAGTAGCTCAGGACTATTAGGTTTTAAACATAAAATCTTTTATGACTAGCTGATTTTTTGCATACGTACTCAGAATACTGACCAGAATAACCTGCTAAAATTCCCCGCCTCTCCTCCGCTTGCATTTTGAGATATAGCCCCCTCACCCCCTACCCTGTTCTTTGTCCAAGGAATGTTGTATAGGATGCGGTTTATTTTGAATAAAGCTCTCAAACTTAGCACAGTGGTTCCTCAGGTGGTCTTAAGTGCATTCAGACCGGGAGACATCGGAAGGCACCATGGGGGTGGCGAGGGGAGGCGGGGAAAGTTTGATTCTGTCGCGCCTCCCTTTGAGGCTTATATTTTCAGAATTATAGGTACTAGGGCAAGTATAATATGATTTTCGGATAATTCAAAGATGACGGATTCATTTCTAGATTTTAAAAAAATATTTTCCCTGGACAGAAATTTTACTATTTAAAAAAATCCGAAAAACGTGATTTTTTTTTCTTATACAAACGTCAATATTTCTTTTACAACCAAAGATTTTAGCACGAAAAAATATATGTGAAAGCCACACTTACTAGGGTTATTGATATATAATTTTATTTTAGGGAGGAACATTGTAAGTATTGACAAAAAAAAAATCAATGCACGGCAGCGTAGTATAAAATGTGTTGTTCTAACTTTATCACTTATTTATTCGTAAATAAATTGATTGTCTGGTACCTAGGTAATTATTTTGTACTGTGGGGAATGTGTAATTATTATTGGAACAAAATCTTTCCATATATTTATTTAATCAAAATTTGTAATTTAATAAAATTCGTACAACAGGAATAAGATTTATTCACATAATGATCGGTTACTTTTTAACCACTAGAGATATACATTATATATTGCATACATTATATACATATTATGAAAGCTACACTTACTGGGATCTGAAAAAAAAAATATTTAAGAATTCTGTGCTAAATACTGAGCGAAAAAAGAAATACAATTAAATGCGAGACATAAAACGCATAGTTTAACTTTTATCGCTATATTTCTCGACAAATATTTTTTTACAATATCAGTATAGATACTATAGGTAATATAGTTCTAGTAGTATTGTTGTTACAGTGATGTGTCGGTAATTTATATCAATTTATATTGACAAAAACGACAGTTGTCGAGGGCAAATTGGTAAACTGCAAGCGACGCAATTTCTCCGCTGCCTGGACTGTTCAAGAAGACTTTCGGCTCGGTTCCCCATTAATGGTTAAAATGGTTTAATAGAGTTAAAGAACTGTACAACATTGACAGTACAGTTAGACACTTCCTCGATGCACGTATGAGGCAAAGGAGTTCGACCCTTAGTCTCTATGATCAGCAGTTATCGAATGCGGCAGACCGGATATGGATAAAGACATGTTAAACCCTAGGCGATTATCTGAGTTCACTTTGGTTTTGCCTATCCCTGGGATAAGCTAAACCATCTGGAAATCATCTGGGAAGGGATTTTAGTTTTAGAAGCCTGCATATGACTCACCTTTTCTACATGAAAGATCCCAAGCTTCATATGAAGAGCTGCTGAAAACTTGTGATTGTCATTCCGTACTTATGATCAAAATGGAGCTGGTGTATATGTCGTGGCCAGATCATAGAATTGATCATTTATTATTATTATCATTTATCATTAAACGTTGACGTTTAAACGATATGGTCAGTTTTAGCTGGCCATTTCATGAAATACGACCATTTCATGAAATGGTTGGCCACATCATGAAATGATCAATTCTATGATCTGGCCACGACATATACATATAAGTGCGGTATATAGTTTTGAATAATATTTTTTTTCTAGTTACATTCATTCATTATACCAAATTTCAGCTAGTTATAATCCATTTGGTGTTTTTCATCAAATTTAGACTTATAATCCTGAGTTAAATTTGTCGTCATTATCTTGGCTGATCATGTGAAAATTGTCATGTTATTGTTATACATGACTATGATTGATAAGATATTTTATTTTTTTCTTACAAATCAGTGCTGTTTTAGTCTTCTTTTACTGTTTGAAGTTTCTTTAATAAAGATATCGGTCACAAAAATATTAAAAAATATATATATTTTATATGACCCCAACACCCTTTATATCTCAGGACGCAAGTAGAGGAAGTATTCAATTTTACATTTTCAAAGCTCTTTTAGTCTTATTTTAACGTCTGAAGTTCCTTTAATAAGGTTTGCGGTGTAAAATATATATATATATTTTTTTATACAGGGTGGCCAGAAGATTGACGTCAAAAAAAAAAAATTAGGTCCCTCGTATCGTGGGGTATCCGAATCACCCCCATGTATGTTCCGCGATTTTTCACGGTTCTCGAGTTATGATTTTTTTTCTGAAATTTCAACATTTTCGACCTGACCAACTTAAAAAATTTCTAAACAAAAAAGTAGAACCCTTTTCGATAAGTTTTTTTTTGAAACTTAATCCTCATAAATTGTACTTTTAAGCATAAAATAATCAGCTACGTAACTTTCATGAATATTAAGTAAATTTTGGTCACAAGAGAAAAAAATACGTTTAGTGAATTATGACTTAGATTTTCAAATTTAAATCAAAAATCTAAACAGATGACTTAGTGGTTCCTGAGTAGGCTTAAAAACTGCACCATTCTCTTAGTTTTCGTAATCATTAAAAAAAAGTAGTACTTAATAAGCTAGTTTTGTTAATATCGGCCTTGAAAGATAGGGAGGTCATAAATTTTTAAAATTAGCTATCTGATGAAAAAAAAGTTTGGTCATTTTATCATTCCTAAGGTTATTTAAAGATAGAGAATCATTCCTTAGGTTATTTAAAGATAGAGAATGCTAGAAACTAACATGAAAAATGCCGTAGAAGTTGGTTAAAAAATGTTTTAAGTAAAAAGTGGTTTTGTCAATAAATCAAAGATGATAAAGTAAAAACAATATTTATTTTTAACATTTACAACAGGTTTTCAAAGTGGCCACCTCCAACAGCAATACACATTCTACACCTACGTAAAAAATTGTCTTTTAATCGTCTAAAGGCTTCCCTGTTCTCTGTCACAACACGTCCGGCTTCTGCAATCTTTTGCCTTAATTCTTGTTCACTCGAACATTCTCGAGCGTATGCTATTTCCTTGTAATAACCCCAAATGAAAAAGTCAATGGGGTTAAGGTCAGGTGAGCGTGGTGGCCACCTAATTGGTCCACTGCGTCCGATCCATCTGTTGGGGTATGTCTCATTTAAGTGATTTCGGACTTGCGTCGCATAGTGACACGGAGCGCCGTCATTTTGAAAAACCATGGTTCGTCGAAGCTGAAGACTCACATCTTCCAGCAATATTGGAAGATCATTTTCTAAAAAGTTTCTGTATGTTGCTCCATCAAGTCTAGATGGCAATTCAAATGGACCAATCAGTTCACCGTTGAGGATACCAGACCACATGTTAACACTAAAACGATGTTGAAACGTTGAATCTCTCGCTTCGTGTGGATTTTCAATCGCCCAGGTGTGATAATTATGGATATTGAATATACCACATCGCTCAAACCGTGACTCATCTGTCCATAAGACTTTATTAAAATATCCAGGATCTTCTTGCTCTTTTCGTAGCATAGTTTGGCAAAATTCCACGCGCAATTGGTGGTCTGTAGGCAGCAAAGCTTGGACACGTTGGATATGGAATGCGTGGTATCCTTCATCGCGAAGTATGGCCTGGATAGAACTTCTTGGGATATCCAGAGCACGAGCCATTTTTCTCGTACTCGTAGACGGATTTCGCTGAACTTCTTCGAGCACCATTTCTCTGCGATCTGGATCAGTTCTAGGGATGCCTTCACGATTACCGCGTTGTCCAGGAATGCGGCCTGACATTAGGGTATTGTGCGTGTTAGTAAAAACACGATGGTCGGGATAATTCTCAGGTTGCGGCCCACCACGTCGTAGAAGTTGTTCGCGATACAATCGTGCTGCTTCAAGGCCGTTTCCTTGTGCAACTCCATAAAAATAATGCATTTCTGCATATTCGCTTAATGTGTAACTCATCACTTACACTTTCACAATAAACAAAGTCCGAATCAGAATGCAAAACAGTCGAGGAACAGAGCAAAGTAGTCAACAAGTAAGGCGAGCGAATGTATTCAACTAAAATGGCGGCGACGCGTGTAGCAGTAAACACAAAGTGAGTACGACTGAGGCAGGTATTTGTTTCGGGCTGGCTAGAGTGGCGGCCCCTTTCACTACCTAGAGTGAGAGAGATGGCAATAATTCTATCTCTTATCATCGCCGCCTATTGTTATTGCGGGTTTATTCTTTGAATTGCGCCTAAAAGTACTTTTACAACCCGTTATCCACCAGAATTGATCGAAAAGTGAATAAATGAAACCTCAAAATGTTTTTCTGCAGTAATTTTTGGTTAATTAACAGACTAATTTAACCTAAGGAAAGATAAAATGACCAAACTTTTTTTTTCATCAGATAGCTAATTTTAAAAATTTATGACCTCCCTATCTTTCAAGGCCGATATTAACAAAACTAGCTCATTAAGTACTACTTTTTTTTAATGATTACGAAAACTAAGAGAATGGTGCAGTTTTTAAGCCTACTCAGGAACCACTAAGTCATCTGTTTAGATTTTTGATTTAAATTTGAAAATCTAAGTCATAATTCACTAAACGTATTTTTTTCTCTTGTGACCAAAATT
Organism: Coleophora deauratella; assembly: GCA_958295455.1. Lineage (NCBI taxonomy): Eukaryota > Metazoa > Arthropoda > Insecta > Lepidoptera > Coleophoridae > Coleophora > Coleophora deauratella. The sequence continues at coordinate 18,044,576 of OY282393.1, forward strand.
TACTTAATATTCATGAAAGTTACGTAGCTGATTATTTTATGCTTAAAAGTACAATTTATGAGGATTAAGTTTCCAAAAAAAACTTATCGAAAAGGGTTCTACTTTTTTGTTTAGAAATTTTTAAAGTTGGTCAGGTCGAAAATTTTGAAAATTCAGAAAAAAAATCATAACTCGAGAACCGTGAAAAATCGCGGAACATACATGGGGGTGATTCAGATACCCCACGATACGAGGGACCTAATTTTTTTTTTTTGACGTCAATCTTCTGGCCACCCTGTATATATAGAACCCAAACACCCTGTATATCTCAGGACGCAAGCGGCGGAGGAATGGGGAGTTTTGAGTAATTATTTACTACCACTTACAGAGTCAGTATACAAAATTTCAGCTAGTCCTGAAACATTTTATGTTTTTGGTCAAATTTAGCCTAATACCCCTGAGCTATAGGAGAATCAAAGTAACTTGACATAGCTCTTAGAATCGCTAAACTGAAGTGGCAGTGGGCGGGGCACATAGCTCGTATAACAGATGGCCGTTGGGGCATTAAATTCTTGCGTTACGACCGCGTATCGGAAGACACAGTGTAGACAGGCCTCCCACTCGGTGGACCGATGGCCTGGTGAAGGTTGCGGGAACCCGCTGGATGCGGGCAGCGCAGGACCGCTCAGTGTGGAAATCCTTGGGGGAGGCCTTTGTCCAGCAGTAGACGTCTTTCGGCTGATAATGATGATGTAACCAATTACAAAAACTATTGTCTTGTCAAACAATGCTACCAAAATTAAGATTCACGCAGTCAAAGTCGCTATTTTGGACTTAACCAAGGAGCATGCATGAAAGGAGTAACGAAATGAATGTGGAAGAAGCAAGGGAAGTACATATGTCATAATAGGAGTGAATGGTGATCCGTGGATCCTGCCTACTCCAATAAGAATAAGGCTTGAGTAAATGTACTTATGTGAGTGAGTGAATCATCCGACCGATTTCGGTCGTGGCGACCACTTCGACTCCTAGTCGACTTGTTGGCGCTGGTGCGCCCGAAGATGGCTAATACAGCCAATCTTTGCTGGAAACTCCCATATACTTGAGGGCATGTGTTACCGCATCTACATAATGATACTGAAAGGCGGCAGGTGCACGGGTTTTCGGCTGAAGGTTCGGCAATTCATTGATAGCACCCCTGAAGTTAGATATGCCCATTGGCTTCGGTAACCACTTTCTATCAGGTAGGCCATGAGACTTTGCCATCTTGAAAAAAAAAGTATGTAATCACCCGCTAACCTTGTCACTGCTGTACATATGCGAGCTGGACAGCTCAACCAGTCGCGCGCCCAGGTCGGCGCACCGCCGGGCCACGTTGGCCCCCAGGGTGGCGATGCCCTCCGCGTACACGGCCTCGGTTTGCCCCGTGCGGGTCTCCCCGGCACAGTTTACCACCAGGCCCCAGGGTCCGTCTCCCGGGTCGAGCGCTGTGGCACATGATGCTGGGAAAGGTTAATATTGATAAATAAATGGAGAGTCAATATTAAAATTCTGTTTTTATGAAAAAATAGGTACGGTACGATATATGATGTATACGTACTTCAATAGAAATTCCTTTAATAAAATCCATCCCCTAAAAAAAGATACAATTCAATGTGGTTTTGATGGAGAAAAGAAACTGCACAAAAATTGTATTAGGGAAACGCTTACTAATAGGTATTTACCTGCCTATACGCTTATAGGGAATCTGCAATCTCACTATTATTCGGTTGTTATGTCTATGCAATCACGGTTTAATTTTCAATAAGTAGGAACACATTTAATGGAAGCATGAAGCGCTAAGCATGCAGCACGCATACAAACGTTAAGAACAATAGTTGGCACGAATCTTTGTACCTACTTCACGAGTGGTTCCCCATTCAAATCGGGCGGCGTAGGGTATTGTTACAATAAAATAATATTTACATTCATACCTACTATATACATCCACGATCCATATTCAAACACGTTATAACTTTTGTAAATGCTACTTAGGTATATATGTATATGTTATTGAGGAAGGAGGAATACGAAACGAGGAAATAAACTAAAGTCACCGACGTTTTGTAAAATGTAGAATAGGCACCTACGGTGAAGTACGAGTAACATGGGTGAAGCGAAAACAGAGATATGTATATAAGGTGCTACTTTATTAGTGCCCGATATTTTAGTCAGTGCTTCTAATCCTGATTCTGATCAACTTTCCCCAAGGAACTCATAGTCAAATCGCAAAAAAATTTTTGGACTCTTCATACAAATCGATCAGCCGAGCGGCCAAATTAGTATGAAGAGTCCAAAAAATTTTTTGCGATTTGACTATGGGTTCCTTGGAGAAAGTTGATCAGAATCAGGAGTAGGAGCACTGACTAAAATATCGGGCACTAATAAAGTAGCACCTTATATAGGGTGACTTTAAATTAGTTCTTGATACCAAAGCATATGCATGTGCTCATGATAACAAACAACTTTCCCTAAGGAACCCATAGGAAAATCTCAAAAAAAAATTGGACTCTTCATACTAATTTGGCCGGTCCATTGACCGATTTGTATGGAGGGTCCAAAACTTTTTTTTGAGATTTGACTATGGGTTCCTTAGGGAAAGTTGTTTGTTATCATGAGCACATGCATAGCCTTTCGTATCAAGAACTAATTTAAAGTCACCCTATATAGTTTGAGGCCAATTTAGCCCATTTTGCTCATGACGGCTTGGTGGCAGAAGAAACCTTAGAAATGATTTATCGAACATCATAAAGCAGAAGTGAAATGGGGTGTTAAAATTATAATAAAATGGAGAAATCATATTTTCCCAAATATATTAACGAGTTTTTTAGTCAATTTCTCTTATCTGAACCTGATAGACATGTTTCCTGAACTTTAAAAAAAGGCTCTCTTCTTTTTCTTATCGTGTGGCATAGACGGCGGTTGCCTGGTGTTGCACTTAGCATCAACCTAGGTTACGTGTAGGGCATTTTAGATTTCCACCTACAGAAGTGTGCAACGCGACCTTCATACAAATCTAGTTATCAGATGTGCAGGTTTCCTCATGATGTTTTCTTTTACCTTTAAAGCAATACACATAAAGCATACATTGGCTAGGATTTGAACCCGAGACCTGTTGGTAAGGAGTCCGAGTCACTACCATGGAGCCACCGATACTTTTTTTAATAAAGAGCCTAAAAATAAGCTAATACTTTCATAAATAGCTAAAAACGGAATTTTGCTTTTTCACCTTGCTATCAGCCGCCCTGAAGCAGGCCGAGGACAGAAATGCATGGCGAATAAAAACAACCGACTTCAACCGCAACAACTCCAATTTTGCTATGTTTTTGTTGATTTTCTCAAAAACCGCTGAATCGATTTCGATAAAATTTAAATGGGACCACCTGTGAAGTATACCCTTTTAAACAAAAAAAGAATTTTCGAAATCGGTTCAGGCGTCTTCGAGTAATCGGTGAAGATACATAAAAAAAAAAAAACAAAAAAAGATTCCGACGAATTGAGAACCTCCTCCTTTTTTTGAAGTCGGTTGAAAATAGTTAACACCTCCACAAAGGCACTTCAAAATGGGCACGACCTTCAGAAATTTAGAATACGACTGGATTGATGACCTACTGAAAGTCGGTAATTATGAAATGGACGTACGTACAGTCGAAGACATTACTATCCCCTTGGGCAGTTGGTTTAAAATTTAATTCACTTGTTTCTAATCAGTAAAGCAGTATTTACATCTTGCAATCTATATTTGCATATAACTGTAGCTTTGGTAGGTACTGCAACTAAAGCCAATTACGCGTGAAAAATGGTCTTAATTTATGATCACATTCATTTTAATATCACTACTAGGTATCTGTTATTGCTTATTATTGTGTTAATGTTGTTTGCCTGATAGTAACTTATGAACAGTTTCGCTCGTTTTTCGTATTCTGAGCTAAAGGCTTAGGGTAATAGGAGTAATAGAAACAGGTTATACATATACTTTTTCTTAAAATTAGCAGTATGAGTTTTGTGACTTCCAAAGTCCGGGGTCAAATCCTGGCCAATGTACCACTGTGATTTAAAAAAAACGTACATTCTTTACATATAAATTAGAAACAAAACATCAAGCCTGCGCGTCTCGTTACTAGATAGTTATTAGGTGTAAATGCCCTACAGTGAACGCGGGTCATGCTTAAAAAATAAAACGCAAACAAACAAGAAGAAAACACAAAGAACTGGGAAAACACTAAGAAGTTATACTAAGATTAAAATTCTTGCACAAAAAAATAATTAATTAAGATTGAAATTGAAACGAATCTTACGAAACCTCGCCCTCAGGCGTGCTTTCAGCTTAATGAACAGAAAAAGCCGAAAGACCTTTCATATCGGGTAAAATAACCAATAACCACGCGGGCAACATCACTGCAAAAGCCAATAAAGCCGGTAATAAAAAACCATAATGCATGTAAAACTGGGCCGTCACATCATTATGTCATAGTGTATGCTGCCTGAAGTTTTATCAGTATATTGATAAGGATGACGCAAGGACATGCTTATCTACTGCACAAGCTAAACAAAATATCCTTGAATTTGACACATTTTTTTTCTTAAATTAAAAGCTTTGTGTTAACTTGAAATGTACTAAAACAAAAACAGTATGAGTTTGAAAAGGTTTTTTAATGGTCGGCAAAGCATTGATAACATAATAATAATATAATAATATCCGGGACAAATCACACACGGTCTTCTGGCCCCAAACTAGGATTACCTGTATCTTGGGAACCAGAGACTGATATACATACACATATATATTTAAATACATATATATACAGGGTGTAACAGAAAGGTGTAACAATACTTCAAGGTTGGCTTTTACCCATCAAACTGACCAACTTTTGTTCTACAACTTTGTTGAAATAGCAAATTTTTTTTTGGACTTTTCATACAAATCGATCAGCTGGCGAACCAAGTTTGTATGAAAAGTCAAAAAATTATTTGCGATTTCAATAAAGTTGTAGAACAAAAGTTGTTCAGTTTGATGGGTAAAACCCAACCTTGAAGTATTGTCACACCTTTCTGTTACACCCTGTATATAGATATTATACACCCAGACTCAGAGCAAACAATTCTGCTCATCACAGAAAAGTTAGCCCTGTGTGGGGATCGAACCCACGACTCTCGGATCAGAGGTCAGGGTTGCTAACCACTTAGCCACCGAGTCAGACAGGTATTTTACAGGTATTTCAAATGTCTTTAGGCAGCAGTTAGCATTTTCCATCAGGTGGACTACCAGCCTTTTCAACACCTTTTAATACGATAAATAAAAAACATACATAGCTTTATGTAATTAACCCAAAAATAAATACACTTCAAACAAAATTGTGCTATATTTTTAGGAATAAAAACTTTTAAAAATCATATCCTAATGCCTTTTTGAAATACTTTGAACACATAAAAATAATTTAATCATCATTCTCATAACCAACCTGAAGAACATACTTATAAAAGCACTAAACCCAACTTTAAATTCTTTACCTCACATTTAATTTGCATTTTTTAAAATATCTCATAAAGGGTTCAAGAATCAGCTAATCAACTATAAGAGAAGCACCCACAGAAATGCACCTCGCTCCTTGAAACTTCTTTGGAAGCACCTAACAACATTCCTCGGGGAATGTTGTTGAGTGTTTCTTAACAGAAACCACACTTAATTTTTTCAGACATTTAAAAGTCCCTATATGTATGTCTATTAGAAAATCAAATGCATAATAAAATGGGACAGAACTAGGCTTGTATCAACTACATTTTCTATTCACTGACAGATTTTGTCTCTCTCATATGAACCGTGCAAGCAAAAGAAACAAAATAGTAGCCACGAGTTAGCAACAAAATATGTAAAATGACTCATATAATATTAATTATAAAGTCCAAGTTAAGTATGTGATAATAATAATACTATAATATTTTAATTTTATAAAAATGAATCATCGCAGTGATAACATATCGCTGTGCAAAGAAGTCAACGACATAACTGCAGCAAGTTCTGTGGTCAACAGTACTTACTATACTATGAGTACTATTAGAATATCTACTTGGCCTAATAATTAATAATATCATATCATATTTGATAAGTAAGCAGACCCAAATGTTCTGTTTAGGACTTGCCCGTTGGCACTGACAGTGCATGCTGCTTGGTTGAGATCAATTGGAGTACACAGCTGAGTGCAGACATGCAAGGGGTCTCCTATGCTGACTGATTCGGCGCCTCAATGGTTAGCTCTCCTAACTACTGATCCGAGGGTTGTGGGATCAATTCCCACCTAAAGCAAACATTTCTTTGATGCGCAGATTTGTTTGCTGTGTCTGGGAGTATCATCTATAGGTATATGTATATATTTAAACTTATCTATGTATGCATTTCAGTTTCTTATTCCCATAATACAGGGAATCCTAGTCTGGGGCTGGATGACCATGTCTGATTAGTCCCAGAGATTTTTTATATATTTATACAAACAAACTTTTACTTAATTCAAACTTAAAAATGAATAGATTCTTATATGTGACTGATACTTAGTACTCAAGTGCAAATTGCAAAGCAGATTGTTCAAAAGTTTAGCTCTAGCAGTTTATTTTTTATCTTTATGGCAGAGCTGGAAAACAAGCAGACGGATCACCTGATGGTAAGCGATTACCGCCGCCCATAGACACCCACAACACCAGAGGAATCACAAGTGCGTTGCCGGCCTTTGACATGGGAGTACGCTCTTTACAGTACAATGAATATGTCAATAACTTATTTCGAATTGATATATTCAATTTTCCTTAGAAAAAAATGTGAACCCCAACAATTTTATTGTGATTTTCGCTATTGCTCCCACAAGTGTAATATTTCTGAAACTAAGCAAAATCCATTGTATTTTTTCCATGGCTTCCAATAATTTAATTATGACCAGAGACCTCACAGGTAGGTAACTTTGTAAAGATGCCTTTGAAACCATAAACTTTCAGTAAAAAACAAACACAGTAATAATAATAACACAGTAACAATAAAACAAATTTCCAATACACCATTCGAAGTTATAAGCATTATAAATTCAAAAATGGCTTCATTCCTAAATAAACCAACATTTAATTTCTTATTACATAAAAATAAGACTACTTACCAGGGTTAATTAAGTTTGCACTCTTGTATTCCACGCGGGGGTCCTCAAAGATCTTCGCGTGCCGTGGATTGAGGAAAGCCAGCTGTGGCGGAGTCTTGTCCACGACACGTACGTAGCTCACCAGATCGTTGCTGATTAAGTATTCCACGAGGTTCCGCCCGATAAAGCCGCATCCTGCATCAATAACCACTGATCGTAGAGAAAAAACCAGCACGCTCGATGACTAATACTTTCTAGCTGGACCGTTAAATAAAATAAAAGAACAAAAAAGTTTCCGTAACTTTTTTGTTTTGGCAAATAACTGGAACTTATTAAACGAGATTTAAAGAACACGTCTGGTAGGTTTAATTAATAATTTACCTCCTAAAACAGCGACTCGTAATTTTGAAATATCGCCGGGTGCTTCACACATTTTGCTTGCGCGATTTTGATTTTTCACAAATGTGAATGAAAATGAAATGCCAGTTTGACAGTGACAGTTGAGAAGTGACGGTGTTGCATGAATTTAAATATTTTCTGTTTTGGTAGACATTGGTTGAAAACGTAACTTGAAAGAAGAAAAATAGTTTTATGGAGAGGAGAGTAAAAAAATTAAAACGTTTATTTTAATCGAACAATAATTGACACATTTGACCCGAATAATATAGCCTGGATATGTTCACATCCGCCAACAAAAAATCAACTTGTAATGTATTGTTGCTTTTATAAAACATTTTGTTAATAATAAGTAATTGTGGTGGTATCCCTACGTTTGGCTTCACGCAAAGTAGTTATCTAGAATAAAAATAAAAGGGATCGATTTTAACGTTTATAATTTTTTTATTGTTTCCACATAATAACAGTTTTGTTAAATTGCAGTTTTCTTGTTATCCGAAGGCAGAAAAAGCGACACCAGTAGCCCAGCTGAAATAAAAATTTCAGAATTTTAAGACAATTCAGCGTATAAAGGTATGTATTATAATTATGAATTTCAACCGCCCCATGGCGCAATGGTTGGTTTCCACATCCACACCATTATACGATATTGGGTTCGATTTTCTAAGATTTGTATGTATGGAGTGTTAAACTCAAATTTTCTGGCATCTTTCGGCTGTCGTCCTTTCATCCTGTCGTCAGAAATTAAAAGTTAAACGAAAAATCGTAACCTTACTTATAGATAACTTGCGACTGTTTCTTGTGCACAAACCTGCCATCTTTCATTCATGTTACGTAAGCATATTATCATACAGGAAAACGTCGATCAAACAAATGTTAATGGACTTCACCTCCTATAGGTACGAGATCTCCACCCTAAATTATTATTTTTTAGTATCAGCTTTTCTTTATTCAGCTTAGGTAAATTGCAATCTTTGTACATATTTTTTTTTTGGTTAAAGAAAAATTTTATTCCTCTTAAGAAATTTTACATTTCATTTAACGAGTTTATTTGTAATAATATACTTATTACATAGATTGGTCGGCGAAACCTTTGTACATATTAACATTTATTTTACGATTTTATCCATGTAGTATAACTAATGTTGTTATGAATATTACGAGTATGTATCAGAGTAACAGGTCGTATCATTTTAATACAAACATATGACTAAAGCGACGTATCCTCCAACCATTGGAGTACAGTAGTCACCCAGAAGTTCTGCTATGAGCTGCACGCTGAAGAATCCAAATCCTCGCGCCACCACCACTGAGAGACACGTCGCCATGCCCCTGCAGGAAAGAGAGGCAAGATTATGTATGTAGCAAGTTCGAATGAGATGGAACAAGATCATGAGCAGCTCTCCACTGAGAGGCATGTCGCCATGTCCCTGAGGGAAAGAGAGGCAAGATAATGTTTGTAGTAAGTTTGAAAGAGATGGAAGATGATCACGAGCATCTTGAGATATAGAAAAGCAGTATTTCAAGCTGCCCCCGCGCGTTGTTGCTAGTCTGGTCGCTTCACTCTAGATTCTCTGCTCTTTCCAACTTTTTAGGACTCTGTTTGATTTTGCTAAAATTAATCAAAAACAACAGAAAACCTCACCTCAAATGCGTAGGATTCAGCTCCACCAAAAAAGTGTTAACATTCCCCAGTATAAGGGCCACGTACAGAAACACGTAGAACAGCACGATGCTTAGCATTGGGACCCTGACGAAAAGCAGCAGGATGCCACAGAGTGCCGATACAGAGAAGACGAGCAGAGTGACCGATCTCTTTCCGAGGACTGGTACGAGGAATGACAGGAGTATTGTGAAGGTGCCCGCAGCGGCTGACTGGCACATCACTGCGTAGAGCGTAAAGGTTTGGATCGCGTTGTCGCAGTCAGTTGTTGACTGAAAGGAGATTCAATGTGTTACAATCAGAAATTTGAAACCTAATAACAAGAACGAAATGGAGCTATAAGGCCATTGCATTTGGAGGGTATTTATTTTTGCACACACGGTCATCTGGCCCCAAACTAGGATTCCCTGTATCTTGGGAACCAGAGACTGATATGCAAACACATATACTTTTTAAATATAATACACCCAGACTCAGAGCAAACAATTCTGCTCATCACAGAAAAGTTTGCCCTGTGTGGGGATCGAACCCACGACTCTCGGATCAGAGGTCAGGATCACTAACCACTTAGTCACCGAGGTAATTATTTGAAACGCAAACTGTATAATTTATGTAATCTCAGCTGTTATACCTTTACTGTTAAACTACTTTGCCCGATCCTTAGCCCCATACATCCAGTGGGTTTCTGCAAAATTCACTAGATCATCAACCATATAAAAAAGCGGCCAAGTGCGAGTCGGACTCGCCCATGAAGGGTTCCGTAGCAGCAAGTTACATAATATAGAAGTTCTTGTAGTTCGTTGTAACTTGAATGAAAGGTAAATTGCGGTTTACGATTTATGAAATATTAAAAAAAAACTACTTACTAGATATCGTTCAAACCAATTTTCGGTGGAAGTTTGCATGGTAATGTACATCATATATTTTTTTTAGTTTTATCATTCTCTTATTTTAGAAGTTACGGGGGGGGGACACACATTTTACCACTTTGGAAGTGTCTCTCGCGCAAACTATTCAGTTTAGAAGAAAATGATATTAGAAACCTCAATATCTGAAGACCTATCCATAGATACCCCACACGTATGGGTTTGATGAAAAAATTTTTTTTGAGTTTCAGTTCTAAGTATGGGGAGCCCCCAAAATTTATTGTTTTTTTTTTCTATTTTTGTGTGAAAATCTTAATGCGGTTCACAGAATACATCTACTTACCAAGTTTCAACAGTATAGTTCTTATAGTTTCGGAAAAAAAGTGGCTGTGACATACGGACAGACAGACAGACAGACAGACATGACGAATCCATAAGGGTTCCGTTTTTTGCCATTTGGCTACGGAACCCTAAAAACGACTACTTACTTAGACAAAAAAATGAGTTGAAGTTTTTGAATTTGAGCTTAGCTTATTTTGGGTTGTAAGCAAACCAACAACTCCATTTTTACGTAGTTAACTATAAATACATAATTCAAGAAGCTTACAGAACTATTTTTGCCAAAAGATGCAACTGTGCTCGCGACCTCGCAGAAGGTCTGGCCAGATTTGTCGTCACCATTAAAATAGGCGTTCGTCATTGTCGGAATCCACATAGTGTAGCCAGTCGACCTGAGAGAGAGAAAGAGTTACAGGGTAATTGTTCTATTCGCTTACCAACAATAATAGGTACGTAGCGTAGGCAGGCCTTCAACATGGTGAACCGGTGACCCGGTGAAGGTTGCGGGAAGCTACTAAATGCGGGCAGCGCATGGCCGGTCGGCTTGGAAATACTTGGGCGATGTGGAAATCCAGCTACGGACGTACTTTAGTTGATGATGATGACAAGCGGCAAATTGGAAGAAGCTCTTCTTGAAAATTAAACACCTTTTCTCCTCTTTTTAATAGAAGCCAAAAAAGTATTAATATTTGGAAATCATCTGTTTTTTACTCACGTCATATAAGCGCATAGCAGGATGTAATATAGAATAAGAGAGTTCTTTAGCAGTGGTGGTTTGAATAATGGTGCTGTTTGGCTCCAAATTTTGCCGAGGAATGTGGTGCTGACTGAAACTTGTTCCGTCGTATCATCAAGAACGACTGTTGAAACCTGAATGAATTAAAGAGCTTCTTTTTTATTTATCGAGTGTGGTTACGATTAAATGACCTCGGTGGACCGATGACCTGGTGAAGGTCGCAAAAATAATATCTCTTATGTTTAACGTTCAAAATAAACTTACCGGGAACGCTTCCTTCTTCAATCCCGTATTGGAACTGAAGATTTCTCTCATGACTTCCAAAGCAGCATCATCTTGACCTTGGCTTAGCAGATACTTCGGGCTCTCACACAAGAAAGTCATGCCGATGATTCCGATGACTCCGGGTAAACTAATAACGAACATCAGAAGTCTCCACGGCCTGAGCTCCAGTGATAGCCAGGAAACGGGGATTCTGAATGTTAGCTGGAAGATTGGTAGAGCAAATACTGGAACAAGGGGTTACGTAAGTAAGTATAATGAAATTTAAAAAAATTGAAAGCCCCGTAACTGCCAACGTTTCCAATGTTTAACCTGATTTTAGTCTCAATTTTTATTTCTGTTCTAATTAGCCTGTCTACATTTTCATATTTCTCTAGATAACGATTTCTTGCTTCATTAAGGTTTTGTCGAATACCTATTAGGGGCAGCAAAAACGTAACAATATCCTTTTAAAAAATAATTAAATTGTCATCAACCGGACCTCTAATTTAAAAAAAAATTGTTAATCGGCTCTCTTAAGTGGTCTTAAGGTTACCCTATCGAAAAAAAAAACAGTAAATAGGTAATCCTCATTCGTTGGCAACCTATTTTTTATACAGGATGTAAAAATAAATCCCTCGGAAAATATTGCATCTACTAGTACCTAACACTGAAAAATTTTCCGCGAGGAACCCGTGCTGAATTAAAATTTTAAAAACCAGAGACACTCACAGCATATAACCAGCTGCACGAACATCGTGGTACTGGCCATTATGAACATAACGCTGCTGCGGTGACTTCTAGGAGCACTCTCGCCCATTAGCACGAAGGCTGCTGCGTTTGCTGATGATGTGCTGGAAAGGAAGCGAACTTCTCCAGCCAGCCATCAAATAGCATCCCCACAGTTGGGACACGGCTTTAACGAGCCTTATAGGCAGCTTGAAAACTTCTGATACAGAGGCTGGGCACTATCCGTACTACTTTTCCTATACCTCGGGAAGGTGAGGCCAATTTCCACAGACGGGGGCTAAGTCCGAATCGGTAGAGGTTAACCCCAGAGTTAGAAATTTTCAAGCTGCTTAAAAGGCCTTTGACATGGCTTAACGATTGTCATCTAATGAAAGCAACCACGCAACTTATCTAGCCGTAAAGCAGAATATACGTTCGATACAGGTGTGATTTTTTGCAAAGATATTTGCAGATAGCGCTATGGACGCCTGACTCATAACAACTTTCAATCAGTTCCGCGATTTTTATTTTTAGTTAAATGGAAAATGTATGCCACTTGGACTGTTCCTCAGTTAAAGGCGGAGTTGAAAAACCGGGGAGCTTCATTAAAAGGGCGAAAAGCTGACCTCGTCAGTAGGTGCATAATTCATAATAAATATCTGAGTGTATCAGCTTTTATTACTGCAACCAATCGCCACACAACGCGGCCTTTTTTTAAAATAAATGTAATGTTTAGTTCACGTAAACAATTTTTCTATACGTTTTGACAGTTAGTGATGAATGTTATGAGTCAAGCGATATCCAGCCCCTCTATCGGCAAGTTTTGTCAGGTTCTTTCCAATTTTTTTACTTTTCTTAATAAACGACAACGCTGAAAGCGTCAAAAAACCGACTTCAATCGTGTAACATACGGGTCAAACTAAGAACCTCCTTTTTTTGAAGTCGGTTAAAAAACTAAAACCTTCTCCTAAATGTAACAAATACTTTTCCGAAAACCGCATTAAAATCGGTTCAGCCAAAAGCGAGATAATCGCGGACAAACATACATACATACAGGTCAACTGAGAACATCCGTTTTTTTTGAAGTCGGTTAAAAAGTTCGAAAATTGACTAAGTCGTAATGACTGACTGGCAATATTTACTCGTATGAAATGTATGGAAAAGGAATTCGTAATAAGGAAAACTTGTTCAATTTCATGTCATTATGAAGCGTCTTTCATTTGCCGTTTATCGTCGAATAAAATATTCCTTCGTATAATATAAATATTCTGTGACGGCTTAGTACATTTCCGAGATATGAGAGGCGACCCGTACACTAGAAATAAAGCTTATGAGTTGTTTAATTAATTGAACTAAGCAACAGTACAGTACATACTTACAAAGCAGCAGACAGTAACTTCAGAACCGCTAGTGAAACGTAAGTGGGAGCGAAACTCGCAGCTATGTTCCAGAAAGCTCCGATAGGCATAGCTAGGAGTAAGGTCCATCTCCTGCCCTTCGTGTCAGCGCAGAGACCCCAAGCATAGGACGATATCATCACACCTAATAAACGAAGAAAGTAATCATCTCACCCGAAACATTATCGTCTCCATTACTGACTGTTCACTTGCTTCACATCAGGAAGTTAAGGGTTCGATCCGCGGTAGGCTCCAATTTACAGAACTCTATTTGGTTGGTGATAGGGCGATTTCTGAGCCGACCTGGCTATCTACCACCATCATATCTGTCTTGTTGCCAAACATCAATGTTAGGAGCATTTATGTTTTATGACATTAAGTTAAGACAGGCATTTGAATTTATTTTAATATAGACTTTAGACTTACCAATCAGAGGTACAGCCGACAGTACTCCTTGCTGACTTATGCTTAACTCCAAGTCGCAAGCAGCTGCCGGCATCGCCACAGAGAACCCGAAGATGTCCAGATACATAGCCAGGATCAGCAGGCAGCATGACGCGACCATTCTTATATTGTATTTACCGAAACCACATAGGTCTAATGAATCATCGAAACCGTATTTAGAGGTATTCAGTTTTTCACCATTCTCTACAGTAAACACCATTTTTACTCCGTTTTGTTTTTAAAAATTAACTTTATCGAATATTGACATACTTAGAAAAAGTAATAATTTATTTTCTTTTTTTATTGTTTATTTTTTTTAAAGGATGTAAGTACGTATTTCACCTTTAACTATAGATAATAATTTCAATTATTATGATTATGTCTTTTATTAAAAGCTAATTTTTATACCTTAAATTAACAGAAGCAACAAATTAGCCTACTTTTCTGTCCGACTAATGTAGTCAGTCGGCAACGCGTGTTCTTTACTGCATGAAAACATAAGAATACTTCCCTCATTTATCGCTTGAAGTGACTAATGCATACCAAAAATTACTATGGACGAGTCTTTTCAAACATTAAAATGCGTTTGGGAGGCGCTCAGCTGTGTAGTAGTTAAGCCACTACCTAGCCACTACATTTGGCCCATGGGCGTATCTTGTTGTGATGCTATTCCCCCTAAAGGACTGCGAGTAGACGATAAATCCGGAACTCTCAACGGCGCGTCTTTTGTGTAGAGTAATCCAGAAAGAGTCAAAATCAAGTTATAATACTGGAACGCATAAAAATAACGAACAATCAGTAGTTTGAGATTTTCCTTTGGGCTCGCTTCGCACGCTCTTTTTAACCGACTTCAAAAAAAGGAGGAGGTTCTCGATTCGTCGGAATCTTTTTTTTATGTATGTTCACCGATTACTCGAAGACGCCCGAACCGATTTGGAAAATTCTTTTTTTGTTTTTTTATTTTTATTTTATTTTATTTAAATTAAACATACAAACAGATTACAGTCATTAAAAGTATTCACTTAATTCCCAGATAGCATTTTTTGGTCGCAAAATATTTAAATCAGTAACAAATTGACAAAGTTCCGTTATTGTTTCGAAACAATGCAACTATGTTTGTTTCGGTTTATATGTGTGGTATCAGTGTTTACACAGTTTGACCGGAACGTGTTTCAGTAACTCTTTGTAGTCATTGTGTCGACAAAATATGTATAAATTTGTGACGACTTTAGTTTGGTTTACATGTGTTGTAACAGTGTTAACACAGTTTGACCGGAAAGTGGTTCAGTAACTCTTTGTAGTCGATGAGTCAACACGGTATGTACGGATTTGTGTCGATTTTATTTTCTACACATTGCGTTGAGCTTTCAACACACGAAAGATCAAAGATTAACTGTGTTGTAACGGTGTGGCAATTTTGTTACTGGAATAACATCAATGTACACAATGTTTCGTAATGTTACGTCATAGTTCCGAAACAAAATTTTACCAAAATAAGCTTAAAAATATCAACCAGCTGCACCTGGTTCTCAATTATTTCTGAATTATATGCCAACTAAACATGAGTAAGCAGCCTAAAAAACGTAATTTCCGGACCACATCAACTTACTACAGGAAAATCAACGATTTATTAGTAAGACACAATGAAGCTCCAAGTAAGTAATTGCTTAATTTGTAATATAATATACGTTGATCATCTTTTTCTTCTTAAAACATAATAAATTAAAATTGTCTTGTAGTTGTTTTTTTATATTTGAGGATATTTACAGTATAGGATATTTATAGGAAATTAAATTTACGTATTGTTTCAGGTAATATATCAAATGCACGGTCTTCAGCATCTGACAATCAGAATAATAATACAAATAATTCAGGATTACACGATAATATTTTGATTCCTTCTAACGCCGTTGTTGATGCAGCTTCTGTAAATCCAATAAATAATCCTGAATCAAGTGGTGCCGAATTATCAAATATTTCTGCCGATGATGACGGTTCCGATTCCAACAGCATATTGCGAACCACTGAAAACATAAAAATACATAGTCTCCATTTTGTAAAAACAGTTTGTCTCGACACAATGAACCATGGATATCATTTGAGACGAACCCTCTTCAGTAAGGACAATTGAGAATGGCATTGTCAACAGTTTGAGAACCGCTAGAAAGAATAAAGTGAGAGACACCATATTATAAATTCAGTAACTTTGTGTCTGCAAGTCGACGCAGTGTCGTAACTTTTTTACCAAAGACAACTAGAATAATTTTACTATAAAAACAAATGTTTTTGTAAGTTTATGGATTATTTTTGATTAAATATCATATTAGTAGCATGAAAAGTGCACAGTTTGATTAAAATATAAGGTCCGGAGTACAGAAAATAAACAAAACTTGTAGTGAAAACCATGTAAATATTTCAATAAACTGGTTAAATTGCAATCATATGACGGCCCATCGATGATTTTCAATATATTTTGTTAAGTAATACGACAAATTTCTTTTCCCACTAATATCACCATATCACAACACATTTAAAACTAATTAATTTTAAAAATAAACTTACGCTGTGAAAATAATAATGGCGAACCTTTCAATTGTACGAGTTTCCTTTGACATTTTACTTATTGTTTCTTTAGGTTGGAAAGAATGAAGAGAATTGACGAATGAACGAATGATTTCTGAAATAGTAGGAGCAATGTTACCACACAGCATCGTAACTTTAAAACCAAATGTTACCGTGTCGAGAAGTGCCCCACTTTAGTAGCAGCGACCGAAACAAAGTCGTAGCAGCGACCAAAAATGTTACTGGTGTCGTCTTTTCCGTGTCGACTGGTTTCGTAACGGCTACCAAAAAATGCTATCTGGGTTATAACATCGAGATTGGTCAAACTGTAGTCCAGCAAAAGTATACAAGTGGAAAACATTAAGGTAGTACAAACGAGATTACAGGTTTAGTTTGCGAGAACAATGCAATACAAATGTTGGTAATTAACACTAAACAAAGGTGGCTACAAGGTATAAAAATAATTTGTATAAATATAAATATCAAACTAAATACAATAAAGATATATAAATAAATGAAGAAATGAGACGATATGCAACTACGACATCATCTAAGAAATTAAGAGAGTAAGCTGTTGACGAAAAACATAGAGTCTGCTATCAAAAATGTCAATGACATCGTTGGTAGCAGATAGCTCATTGTATTGACGACACATTCGAGTAAGGGGATTATAAAAGGACGTATTATTAAGATACACGCGAAGCTGAAAAGTTTTAGGGTGTCTGCACCGATAATAGGTATTTAAGTAAACTACAGAAAGAAGCGTAGGAGAGTCAATGTTGTAATGAATAATCTTATGTAAAGTAATTAGGTCAAAAAACGTAAAGTAATTAGGTTTAAATTATACTTCACAGGTGGTCCCATATAAATTTTATCGAAATCGATTCAGCGGTTTTTGAAAAAATCAACAAAAACATAGCAAAATTGGAGTTGTTGCGATTGAAGTCGGTTGTTTTTAACGTATTCAGCGTGGTCAATTATATAATCTATGTTTCCTATAAGTTTTGACGATCTCAGGATAGTGAGCTTATGCCTCTGGTTCGGGAAATTGGATAGTGAAACTTGATTACTTTTTAACTCACTCTTTTCAAAGTGATAGCATAGCTAGTCCATAGGTTATCATCTCATTGCTAATAAGTATCTATTATAAACTACTGAAATGGGTGTTATGTTAACTTGTCAGCTTTCTATGAATGAACCTATTTGTGGAGATACCTGGCTCGTGTGTT
Source organism: Coleophora deauratella (assembly GCA_958295455.1). Lineage (NCBI taxonomy): Eukaryota > Metazoa > Arthropoda > Insecta > Lepidoptera > Coleophoridae > Coleophora > Coleophora deauratella. The sequence continues at coordinate 18,062,334 of OY282393.1, forward strand.
CTTTGTTTGTAGTCGACAGACAGGGTCGTATTTAGATTAGAGACGATTATTATTTGTAGATGTAGAAAAAAGGAAATTCAACGAGTGGTATTCCTCCTGTGGCGACACTAAGTTAGCCTGTACTGCCATTATTTTTATAAAAACGTCAATGTTAAAATGTCACCGGCGTATAATATATTGTTTTTCCATTGTTTTTTGCAGTCGAGGTGAATCACATAAAATAACGCATATTTCTGTACACTGTTTTCTGTAACGAACAATAAAATGTGTAACTTTATTTCCTCCCCAAACTCCTTTATGTTCTTTTATGTTTTAGCACATTATTACAAGGGTTCCGTAACCAATGGGTGCCGCCGCCCGGGACCGGCAGTAATCCAACGGCCACTGTGTTCTAGTGAACAAATTGAATCGATTATTTTATGACAGTAACATACCATATTCCTACGTCATTGTTTCATATCCTCTAAGAACAGTCAAGAGTGAATCGGTGGAACTACGAGTAAACAGTCAATTAGGTACTCGTTGACCCTCCAGCAGTGGGACAATGCGGTGGACCACGAGTCGGGAGCGGTCTGCTCGCTTCACATCAGGCTGTCGAGTGTTCGATTCCCGACGGGGCCCTATTTTGTAGGAATCTGTTTGATTGGTGGCAGGGCATTTTCTGAGCCTGCCTGTCTACCTGCCAACATCTTATATCTAAGTCTTGCTGTCAAACATCAATATTAATAGCATTAATGAGTTCCGGTATGGGCATAAGATGGTCAGTTCCCCACTGCGATGGGCATCACCACCAGGCAAGGGCTTACCAATTGTCTATAAAAAATACCGGACAAGTGCGAGTATGACTGGCGCGCCGACGAGGGTTGCGTAAAAAAACAATGTAGAGAATTTTACCATCTTATTTTAAGCTTCTTCTAGCTTTTCCTGTAATGTAATCTAATAGTTACGAACAATTTTCTGTATTTTTTTCAAAATTTTAAGCTCAGTAGTTTCGAAGATAAGGGGAGTGGTCAATTTTCGTTTATTTTCTTAAATAATTTTAAAACTATTTATTTTAAAATTAAAAAATATATAATTTAAATTGCGTAGTAGGTAGTTCAGTTCCCACGATGAATCAGTGCGTCAAGTAGAATATAAACCCAATCTGTCACACACTGATATAATTATCGTGTTGAGTGCTTTTAAAGTGCTGCTATACGTACCTACTTAGATGTTTACCTCGGAGTAAATAATATAGGTATATATATGTAATCAATGGATCTGTGGTAGCGATAATTGCATTTATGCTAGGCTACCTAACTTCTTGTTGCGTATCTCCACTTACTTCCTTTTATATGGATTTTTAATAAGGTTCTACCGATTGCTTCAACGGTGAGGGAAAACATCGTGATCGTGCAGGTTTCCGTACATCTGATCACTAAATGTGTATGATGGTCGCGTTGCACACGTCCGTAGGTGTAATTCTAGAATGCCGTACACGTGACCGCGCGTGATGCTAAGTGCAACACTAGGCAACGACTTCAAGCCTATCACCGTCAGTCGTCTCTCCATGGAATGGCTCGTCGACAGAACGTTTCGTTTATTCCGTCTATCACTTGTCACCCCTTGTGATATCACGGTCAAATTACACACGATAAGAAGAAGTAGATAAGGCCCTTCTACAATACGTGTTTTTGGGGTTCCGTAGCCAAATGGCAAAAAACGGAACCCTTATGGATTCGTCATGTGTCTATCTGTCTGTCCGTATATCACAGCCACTTTTTTCCGAAACTATAAGAACTATACTGTTGAAACTTGGTAAGTAGTAGAAAAATAGAAAAAAAAAACAATAAATTTTGGGGGTTTCCCATACTTAGAACTGAAACTCAAAAATTTTTTTTTTCATCAAACCTATACGTGTCTATCTATGGATAGGTCTTCAAAAATGATATTGAGGTTTCTAATATAATTTTTTTCTAAACTGAATAGTTTGCGCGAGAGACTTCCAATGTGGTAAAATGTGTGCCCCCCCCCCCGTAACTTCTAAAATAAGAGAATGATAAAACTAAAAAAATATATGATGTACATTATCATGCAAACTTCCACCGAAAATTGGTTTGAACGAGATTTAGTATGTAGTTTTTTTTAATACGTCATACATCGTAAACAGCAATTTACCTACAACTAACTACAAGAACTTTTATATTATGTTACTTGCTGCTACGGAACCCTTCATGGGAGAGTCCGACTCGCACTTGGCCGCTTTTTTTAATGGCTTATATTAGTTGAGAAGTCCAATTTTTTTTCGAATTGATAATACTTAGGTTCCTTGGGGAAAGTTGTTTATGGTCATGGTAGCCGTGGTTAATTTTATCAGGTATTTCATAAGCATCCTATAGATGATCTATTCGCTAGTGCTTGGCATTTTCTCACCTGATGGTAGGACGATGTTGAAAAGTGCAACGGAGAGGGCTAAACATTTCCTAACCTAAAGTGGAACTGGCTATCTTATCTCAATGTTTGTCATCAAAATTAATAATAAGATTTAAATAACCTTTTACCAACCAAGCTGACACCAAAAAAGTTGTCCCCGACGGGAATCAAAGCCGCAATCATCTGACAATATGAAGAAAGAGGACTACCCAGTGCGTCACGGAGACGGTTAACGGATACCTATTCATTCACATATTTGTTTTAAACATTTTTAGTAAGTTTAAATATTTCCATTGTTATTTTAGAAATAAAAAAAATTTCGGCCAGTACTCAGTATTAAGAATGAAAAGAAAATAAGGTTAGAAAGTTAACTTCTATTCGACAGCCCACCGCCGCGCCGCCGCCGCCGCGCCGCCCGCCACTACGTTAGTGGGTATTTCTCGCAGTGGGTAGGTACTTGTCTCGGTAAATCGATAACCTCCCCTCGCACTATGCGATCCTAGTACTTTTGACTAAAATGGCGGATCCGTCACGGACTTCTACCCTTAAAACAAATGGGGTGAGTTTGCTCACACCAGCTGACTCTTTGCTGATGCTGACCAATGGTCAGTAAATTGGTCTTAGAACTATAATAGTGAGAGTTAGAGGTTTCTACTGTGTCTTTTTTTAAGATTAGGAAGTTAATTTCGAGTTTGCCTTATAGGTAGGTACGTAGTAGTAAACGGTTGATAGAAGTAATTTAAATTTAATTCCAGGCACATGGAATAAAAAATAGTGTTTATTCCATATTTCCCATGAGAGTATTAAAATATAATTATTAAAAAGAGCGTGAGATCTTTTCAGACACGTTTCCACGACATCTCGACTACCAGGCTCGCATAGGGCAAGGGAGACGATTTAAGTGAAATTCTTTTCAACATGAAGCTATTAAAGACATTCCAGCAGCATATTTTTGGATACGCTGAAAATGAATATTACACAATAGTTATATTATACCTCTATAATAGAGTTATTTAAGTTCTTATTGATATGATAATTTGCTCTGTATGTTTTCCTAAAATGGAATCAAATTATTATCTACAAACCGTTATACCGTTATACCGTTTCCATTTTTGCATCCCATTTGTTTATACGTAATCTGACAGAAACAGTTTTTGTCTGATATTTTAGTTGTTATGTCAGCCCTTTATCGTATCGCCTAATCTTCCCCTTTTCATACATCACTGTTGAGGGGTGCGACTCGCGCCGTTGAGGGTAAGAAAATCAATGAACGTTCGCATGCGCGGCACGATTTCGCCCAATACGTCTTATACACCCCCTACAACCCTTGCGATCCTGGTACCGCCGCCCACAAGTCTGAAATTTTCCTGCCCTCCTCCAGGGTTTCCCGGATGTGGAAGCGTCCGATATCCGCTAGTTAGGGCGGGCGGGAAGCCGGTTCCGTTTCAGCGTAGAAATTTTCAAGGGAATTATGAAAGAAACCTAAGAAAATTCTGCTTGTTCGGTGTGATTTTGACGTATTTTTCTGAAGCTACTGCGCATATATTCTGCGCACCATATAAGCAACAAGTGACTGTTTCCAAGAAGGAAGACTGTGTCGATTGGATTTTCTGTATTCCTGGTCAAACAGCCTTCGTAAGATGGAAAAGGGTAGTCTCACTTTGATAGAAGAAGAGACTGAATTTGAAAAACCGGCCAAGTGCGAGTCGGACTCACGCCCCGAGGGTTCCGTATAAATTCATAATCACACATGTCTTGAACTCAATATTTTTTATATTTGAGTTGATTGAATGAAAGGTAATTCCATTTCCATATTATTGGACCAAAAAATTCTAGTCTACATAATAACAATTTGGTTTACCAAAAAGTTTAATAATGTTGTTTGCTCCTATTTTTATGGGTTCTCCTTTAACTTAGCGTCAAAGATGATCCTTAGAGGGTCTTGGCCAGAGCTTCGTTAACATACATAAGATAAGATAAGTGATCATCTACTAGAATTGACCTCGACTTCATATCACTGAGCAAACAATTGAATTTTCGACGTTTTAACACTTTGTATTCAAAATCAGCGTTGTAAAAACGCGGGTCGCAATGAGTTAGTGTTTCCCACGTTATGGTAAGTGGTTCTTGCCGCCTATGGGTATTTCTTTAAACATTTTTCATGATTGTAAAAGTGAAAAAAAAATCAGAATAACCCCAAAGGACACTTTTCATTTTGTGCCTGTACCCTGTACAGAGTACAAAAAAATATAGAAAAATATAGGCTTTCTAGGAAAAATTATGAAAAATATTAGAAGCAGGGTTGCGTAGCACAAGCGTAATATTTTGTCAGCACTTTTTACAGTATAAATGGTAACACCGAGGTTTGCAATGTTCGTAACCATGGTCACGTTCAGAAATTACGGCTTCGTCCATATATGTATTCCTCAGGTGCTTTCTCTTTTATTGTCATTAATAAAGCGACACTGTGCTGAGTGGAGACCCTTTCTTGGTAGGAGGTGCTTGAAGCAGCACCGGTTAACAGCATAACGATTAAAATAGTGTACATATGTATACGTTTCCTTTGAAATGGTGTTGTTATATACAATGTGCCTCTTACTACGAATCAAGTTTTTCTATTCTATTCTATTCTCTGATTCTGACTAAACTGTTGGTGTACGATTTTTTAAATCTGCGGATATGCATTACTTTTTTCACAAGCATAACATCTGGTCTTCCGAGTTACATCTAAGTCATTAATTAAGCTCATGTAAATGTAACATAGATGCAATTATTGAACAAAATCTAGTTTCTGAACGTAAAATGGTTAAGTTCGCCATGTTTGATGATTTAGGTATGTGTTGCGTTTGTTAACTCTGAGAATCTAGATGTCCCTCGCAACGAAGGTAAATCAAAGAAGGAACGCAACGAAGGAAATGTACAGTTAGAAAATTCTAAAGTTTCTAATGATCTATCTATGATGTTTTGTACACAAATCGGACCCAAGCTCCATAGTCCCGTGAAACGTCTCCTTTACATCTCGCTCCCCCTTTGCGTCGAAATAAAACTTCTTTGGATGTAAACTATCACGGGTTTATTTGTTAGGTACAAAATTATAAATAACTAAGGCAGTTGATTGTTAGTTCTTAAACATAATAAATACATTACTATTACAACAGCCGGTTATTACGAAAACGTAAAATTCTCAACGAAACCTTTTATAAAGGCAATTGTTTTGTTCAGTACAATTTAAAATGAGGTTAGCCTAGTTTGTATGGTAACTTATAACAAACGTGATCAAAAAAAATGTTTTGGGATCAAGCTGTTATGTTAGCGCCTTTTATGCATAGTCGCCACCCCTTGGATAGGATGCTACGTTCCCATATCGTTAAATTTTTCTAAATAACATTAAACTCTTGTTGTAAGTACTGTACCCAATGACCTTATAAGTGCCTATAATAAGTAGTCATAAGTACATTGTAATTTACTAGAGGATGATTAAGTAGATTCTATCTACTTAAGAATTTTCCTTATTAATTAGTTAACTGCGGTTGCTCTACCGAAAAGAGCTTAGCTCTGAAGCATAATATAAGTATTTAACTAATTCACAATCATGGAAACCTTCTAGGTACATCACAATTGTCATATCATTTTACTTAACTTGATATTAATGTGCTTTATGCGTCTAATAATCTCAGTCGTTTCAAAATTAAAAATAGTATCGACGTCTCCAGCGCTTTATCCAGTTATGGCTGGGATGAAAGGTGCCAGGTTGGTCTGGCTAGGGTCGTCTCAACGGTCCGGATCGAGGATATTCACTCAGGCTCGTGCGTCTGGCATTGTGTAGGTTCCACTGTAGTATTCTTGTCTTTTTTGCTGTTCTTTCTGCCCGGCAGGAGTAGGCAGACCAGGCCGTTCACTGAAAGTAAAGAAAATCGCATTGAAAACCTAAGTTTCGACAAAATATGAGGGAGTTCTTGGGGCTAGCAGCCGTATAAGGCCAGCCGCAATAAATGTTACTAATAGTCGAACTCATCCATGCTATGACCGTGTTTGTAATCAGTTAACTTGCATGATCGACGCTGCACTGAGCCACGCCAGGTTCTATGGTTTCGATGGTTCCAAAAACTTTATAGTTATTAAAATACTTACAAACAATGATGCTACCGAAGAGGTAGAAGCTGACTCCGCAGTTGGAGTTGAGGAGGTAGCCCAGCAGGTTGGAGCCGACCATGGAGCCGACTCGACCCATCATCATAGCTAGGCAAATAGCCATGGCTCTGGAACAAGATTTAGACGATAAAAATTTTGGCTCACCTATTATAATTTTCTTTATGCTAATTACCCCCTGGAAATTCAGTTGTATTGACTTTGATAGATTTATTTTTACTTTTCCTTTTCAAATGTCTTATCATACTAAGAACCCAAAAATTATGCAACATGCAAAGAAACACTATTTATTGCGGAAAGCCACTGGAAGCGGCTAGCGCAATTTGTGGCAATTTTTGGGGGAGGCCTTTGTCCAGCAATTGACATATTTTGGCTGATAACGATAATGTACCAACCTGAATTTAGTGGGAAACATCTCAACAGTAACAGCATTCATGAGACCAATACACGCTCCGCTCATTTGGAAGACAGCAAACAAGATGACGGCGGTCTGCTGATCGTTGGCGAGATGAGCTCCGATACCACACAGACCACTGATCAGCAGGATCACGACCAGTATAGACTTCTTGCCCACAAGGTCCACGAGAAAGCCGACAATGATGTACATGGATGAGAAGACAAGCCCGATGTAGATCGAACGTTGGAAGGTGAGGACGTTCATTGAGTCGTTGCATTCCAGCTGAAAAGTAATTGATTGGTTGTAATACTTTACATTCGATATTTAATTTCAGAGTCAAGATATTTCCGACGCTCGATTTGACGGGGATAACACGCTCCGGAATCCGCTCCGATGTGCGGTTTTACATCACAATTTCCATAGTAAAAAAACTGCCGCACCGCACACCGGAACGGATTCCGGAGCAGTGTGTTATCCGCCTGAGAGTCCAAAAATGTTTGATGTTGTTAAAAACGAGTAGAACAAAAGTTTCACATTTAGCCTGGATTTGTTCATTACTTGGTAAAAGTCTGAACTGGCTAGTCCACGCCTATATCGTGTTTTTCACTTGTGGAAGGGAAGGTCGCATGTTTCTGGCAGAAATATTCGGAGTTTTTAAGTCTATTTTATATTACTACCTGAGGCACGGGTTCATCCCAGGTTCAGGCACCCATCAATGTGTACTTTTTAAAACTTTACCGTTGCAATAGGGTAAACCTCGTTTTGAGACTGAACCGATATTCGCGACCCAATTTCTATTAAAACTGAGTTCTACTAAAAACGCATTAAAATTAGTTCACCCGTTTAAGAGCTACGATGCCACAGACCGACATACACACACACACACACAAACAAGGTTCAAACTTAGGTATAACACATTTATAGCGTCAAGTATAAAAATACAAGTTCCTCCTACTTACAGTAGTCCCATTATCAGGCGCTCTGTCAGATTCGAGGATGGAACAGATGCTGGTGGAACCGCCTTCGTGGTTGGCCAGCGAGTTCAAAATGGTGGGGAACCACACGTAGAACCCGTTGCTCCTGGAAACATTACCAGTTTCTTTATTCAAGGTCTGTTGTGAGTAAACAATGTATTGGATGTGTAGAGAAGAAGACAAGCATTAAAAGTTTCAGTTATAAGGTTTTTATGGCATGGATAGTCAGTAGCTGCTCTTTCTTATCTTCACACTTCTTATTGGTTAGTCGTGATAATATTCCACAGGACAGACCGTAGGACATACTTACGTGGCAAAAATGCCAAATTGCACAAAGCAGGTGAGACACGTCCAGGGTAGCAACGGCAGTTTGAACAGTGGGACTGTCTGTTCCTTCATGGATTTCAATAGCGCAGAAACAGCGCCACGCTTCCCGTTCTCGACGTCCTTGGTTTGAGTGTCTGGGATTAGAGCTTTAATCTGAAAATTGAACAGTTATAAACATTCTTCAACATAGTCATTTACTGATGGTCCACGGTCGCTGTCAACGTATATCTCCTACATGAATAGCAATTATAAAACAAATAAATATACAAAACTACGGAAAGCATTCAGGTGGGTACAATGCAAAAACTCTCCATCGATAATTTTCCTAGAACTTTTCAAGATTTTCAGTACATTGTACGATGAATTTAAGCCTATGATGACAATAAAAGTATATTTTATAATAAGCTTAACTTACTGGGAAAGTATCAGCGGGCAGCCTCTTATTGACTGTGTAGATAGTCTTCACAACTTCAAGACATTCCTCATATCGGCCCATAGCGTTGAGGAATTTCGGGCTTTCCGGGGAGAAGATGAGGAATACAGCTCCTAGCGCATATGGTAGTGCGCAAGCGACGACCAGCAGTCGCCACGGGCGGTAGAGAATGTTGAGGAAGTCGATGGGGTATGCGAAGTCGCGAGGCAGGATGAGCCAGGAGATTGCTGTGGATAAAGATATAGTGACAGTGAGGTACTAGGCTTTAACTGATAAGATGATACGAAGGATAATAGTATATTTGAACGTAAACATTCCAAATCTTCAGAAGCAGATATTTTTAATATAGAAATTTTGCCGAAAACATTTACAAGATAAAGGACACACTCCGTATTATGCAAACCAGAATTCTATTCATCGTAGCAAGCAATGGAACAACAAAGAACATAACGGTTATAATCTTCATACAAATCGACTAGCTTTTATAGAAGTCCTATTAAGTATTTTTGTGATGGAAAATGGAAAGTATTAAAAATCATATCAATTCCTATCAATTATGTTACGCCCATATAAATACCTGGTAAAATCACAGTTCCGATGCCTACGAAGGATGATCCGAAAGCGACCATCTTGTCCCTATGACGAAGATTGTTGAATTCCCCAGTAAACGTGTAGACGATGGCTGTTGGTCCCGACATGCTGTAACCAATGTTAATGCAATAACTATTTTTTATATCTTCAAAACTTATGTGCATTTTCATACCGACTGCTTTAACGGTGAAGGAAAACATCGTGAGGAAACCTGCACATCTGATTTCCAGATGTGTATGATGGTCGCATTACATACATCCGTAGGTGTAAATCTAAATGCCCTACACGTGACCGCGGGTGATGCTAAGTGCAACACTAGGCAATCTTGTTAATAGAACGGTTAAATGTGCCACATGATAAGAAGAAGATCTTCGAAAATTATCAGATATGTTTACAAATTGTGAATGTTAAGCATACAAAATAGCTTATTGAATCTCCAATTCTCCAAACTAAGTGTAAGGAGTGACGACCACGCATCCGAAAACGCAGCGTAGACAAGCCAACAAGACAACTCCTCGATGGACTGAAGGCACTAAAGGTAAAGATCGCGAGAATAGGGTATTTGACTCTATCAAAATTAAATTGAAAAATACGAGTATTATTTACTAAATAGCATTTGTCCTAGAATAGAAATTTTACTTTCATTACAATCAGAAAATAAGTTCGTCAAAGACTGTGACGTCACATGCCAGTAACACGAACAATTTTGGAACAAAATGTCGTTTTTGGCAGTTGATAAAAAGTCGCTCAAATGACTAGTAGTCAAATACCGTATTGCTGAATGTGGACAGCGCAAGTCCGGACTTTGTCAAAAACTTTGAAGGAGGTCTTTTGTCAAGCTGTGGACGCATTTCGACTAATAAGTATGATAATATATGCTAACAAAATTGAGAAGAAACTTCGGGGCAGAAACTCTCTTGAACACATTTTTTCATTGGACACAATAATGTACTCACAATATGGCAGAGATGAACTGCAGCACAGCGAAGGAGATGACGTTAGGGGCGAAGCTGGCGAAGACTGAGAACACGGCGGAGACCATCATGGTATACTGCATGACTGGCTTGCGCCCGCGCGTGTCCCCCAGGTAACCCCAGAAGTATGACATCAGGATTATGGCTGCAAGAACAATGAGAAAATATCGTACATAGAACAATGGGAGAACACATACAATACATATCTATCGTGCTAAAATCATAACCTTCCTTTTTAACCGACTTCAAAAAAAAGGAGGAGGTTCTCAATTCTTTTATGTATGTTCACCGATTACTCGAAGACGCCTGAACCGATTTGGAAAATTCTTTTTTTGTTTAAAATAGTATACTTCACAGGTGGTTCCATATAAGTTTTATCGAAATCGATTCAGCGGTTTTTGAGAAAATCAACAAAAACATAGCAAAATTGGAGTTGTTGCGATTGAAGTCGGTTGTTTTTAACGTATTCAGCGTGGTCATAGATTTGTGATAATCCTGTAAAAAGGTAAGAACTGAAAATATAGGACTGAACATTAATTTGTTTTGTCTTCGTTAATTGCGGCTTCTACTTGTAAAACTAAACCAAGGAATCAAAAAAATTTTTTCTGGGCTTTATAAAAACTGATCAAGTGATCATGTTCATTACCCAACTTTGTCAGTCAAACATTTTGCTATTCAGATTGTATTGCTTCTTTAGGAAAAGTTGTCCAGTTTTGTGAGTAGAAACCACAGTTAAAGGGAGCGAAAGAAAATAACCGTACTTTTTAAAGGCGGTTAAAAAATATTACGACCGTACTTTATTCGTTTATTCAACGGGGCTTTTGACGCTTTTTGTTATAGATAGAGGGTCCACAGTGCTCACCCAAAAACGGTATAGCAGCCAGGAGTCCCTGCTGCTGCAGCGTCAGGCCCAGATCGCACTGGGCAGCTGGAAGCACGTAGCCCAGAGCCAAGCTCTGCATGATGACCCCGAGCAGGATCACTCCGTTCATCAACATGTGCAGCATGTTGTAGATACCGAAACCTGAAAAATGACAAATTTAATATAACAAATCTGTACAACTTTAATACTACAATTTTATTATAGTACAATATTTCAAGGTCATAAATCTATATAATCTGTTTGTCATTCTCATCAGCTAAAAGACATCTGGACAAAACCCTTCCCAAGGGTTTCCACACCGAAGGGTTTCAAAAATAACCCTGTATGGTTACTATTAATTTATTGGTAAAGTCAGCTGTACTTTTTAATTAATTTTATTTTTTCTCAGGTTATGAGGAACCATTTATTTATACACATGGTTTCTTAATCGCTAACAAGTGTTACTTAATAAACTAAGCAAGTGTTTTATTTTCAAAACAAAGTGTAAATTCATTCGGTTATTGACAACCTACAGGATTTTTTGTCTTACTCTAATTGCCAAGTTAAGCATCTACTATTAATTATGCCATACTATATTGCGGGTTTTTGGAATAATTATGATTATGATATGTATCTTGCTACCATGACAAGATGCGTTGGATTACTTACGGCTTAAAATTATCTACACATAAAGTTATATTACCGTATCATGTAGTAGTAAATTGTAATACAGGTGAAGAAAATGTGGTAATATATTTACGACAGCAGAGAACGTGTTATCGTGACATCCAATAATACGTAATTTCATGAATTTACCTACGCGTAATTTCATGAAAAACCGATTTCAATCTTAAGTTCGCGTTAATCGTGTGATGTGCTTATATCCGAACGTTAAATGAAATGAACTCTATTTTTCGTCATTTTTCGTTTTCTGTTTCCTTTTCCTTTTAAAATTGCAATTTCATTCCGTAAAATCACTTGAATTACGCATTTTTCCGGTTTTTTTATGAAATTATGCCTATGTTTATGAAACACAACTACCTATATTACGGAGACAGGTATTGTTCTCCTATATTTTAATCTTTTACTCCGAGTAAGAAGTACAATACTTCAAAGGTACGATATAATTATACCAATCAAGTTTCTACACACTGTATAAGAACTGTTGTTTTCCAGATTTTCCCAAACAGTGTTTGCTTGTTTGCTTGCAAAGTGTTATATGGCGGAAACATATTATAAAACATCACCTGCTAACGTCTCAAATAAAATAGCTGTTTAACTTTAGATTTATTACGTTTAATAAAACGACGCTAATAGAGTTATGTATGTTGGTTTTCTTGACGTTTTTATCGCGACGTAGTTTCCTACTGAGCGTGTTACTTACTTAAGTGGGTTTCAATTATAAGAATTTAGTTGTTTTATACTTTTTTGTCCACAGTTGGTATCTCACCTGGTGGTAATTGTAAGTGACGATGAAGCCGAAGATGGATGCGGGCTTACCAAGATTGCCTAAAGCAATGGGGAACTGGCTATCTTATCTCCAGACCGAACACATCAATTAATTTTTGGCAGCAAGATGGTGGTAGCTAGTCAGGCGGAGTCAGCAACTAGACCAAGTCCTACAAAGTTAGAACCCTGCAGGGAATCAAACTCGCTACCTCCTGATGTGAAGCTAGCGGACTAGCCCCTGGACCACGGAGGCGGCTGAATACTTTGCTTTCTTTATTTTTTTTACTGTTTTTTTTCCGATTGTCCATATGTCCATTATGTAAAGAAAATGATCAATTTTGTCGTAGGAACTCAAAGTCAGTTCTTGAAATTTTTTTAATCCCTCTATACTAAGCAGGCCGATCAGCTGATCGATTTGTTAAAAAAAACATAATTTGACAATGGGTTCTCTGGGTAACGTTATATTCAGTTTAATGAGTACAAGATTATAGTTTCAATTACTTATGTTACAATATCTACCGCCGTTCACTGTCAGCGCCTGGAGAAGCAGTTTGGTGGATGTTTTTGTGCGAGCTAGGTATCTCTAAAGATACTTCTTTAGATGTTGTTTTTTCTTATTGTGTAAAAAATAAACATATGTATATGTATATCTCATAATCAAAAACATCTAAACAACAAAGCAAATTTTTCCATTAAATTATTAAAAAACAAAATAAAATAATGTACGATAAAATTACGTATTCTGTGCTTAACGCGTACGTTTGCAACGTACGTAGATAGTTATCTTACAACACAAGACGAATATATCAAGAGTATATGCACAAACACGTGTTCAGAACTGCGGTCCTCTGACCTCAGACTTCAGTCGTCACACAAAATTTTGTTTTGAGTGAGATTAAATCGAACTGGTGGCGAATGTTCGGTGTAGGACAGATTCTGGATTGGAAAGAGTCGTGGATTGGCCAGATTCGTGGATTAGATAGAATCGTGGATTGGAAAGTTTCGTGGATTGGATAGAATCGTAGATTGGACAGATTCGTGGATTAGATAGAATCGTGGATTGGAAAGAATCGTGGATTGGAAAGATTTGTGGATTGGATAGAATCGTGGATTGGAAAGATTCGTGGATTGGATAGAATCGTGGATTGGACAGATTCGTGGATTAGACAGAATCGTGGACTGGAAAGATTCGTGGATTGGATAGAATCGTGGATTGGACAGATTCGTGGATTAGATAGAACCGTGGATTGGAAAGATTCGTGGATTGGATAGAATCGTGGATTGGAAATATTCGTGGATTGGATAGAATCGTGGATTGGACAGATTCGTGGATTTGACAGATTCGTGGATTAGAAGGATTAGCTATAAGGCAGAAAATGAAGCCACCTAGTCGAGACGACCATGAGTCTTTTTCTTCATATTGCGTGTGACTATCCGGTCCCCAAGGTATAGACGGCCGTTGCCTGGTGTTGCACTTAGCATCACCCGCGATCACGATAATTGCATTTAGATTTACACCTATGGACGAGTACAATACAACTTACAACGCGACCTTATTACCCGACTGCGCCAGAAGCAGGGTTATGCTTTCGAGTGTATGTATGTATACAGGTTGTAACAAAATTGGTGTAGGACCCGTTAACTGGGGATTCTACTCATCACACTGAACAACTTTTGTTCTACGACTTTGCTCAAATCACAAAACAAAATTTGGACATTTCATACAAATTGATCATCTGTTTTGCCATTTCTGTATGGAGAGTCCAAAAATTTTTTTGCGATTTGAGCATCGTTTTTCGAAACGTTTGTTACTGTAAGTAGGTAGTTTTTCTAGAATTTTCCGTATTAGGTAGACTTAAAAAATGCCTTCGAAAAGTTCTAAAATGTACTTCGAATCGAATTAATATTTTTTCATTTTAATTTCGATCGTTCACTTTCGTCGAATGTGTTCGACAATTTTCGTATTTCAAATAGCAAATCTCTAAACAGGGGCATGATTTAAGGCAACTTTGTCAAAAAGGTAAGATATATAATTGACCACGCTGAATACGTTGAAAACAACCGACTTCAACCGCAACAACTCCAATATTGCTATGTTTTTGTTGATTTTCTCAAAAACTGCTGAATCGATTTCGATAAAATTTGTATGGGACCACCTGTGAAGTATACCCTTTTAAACAAAAAAAGAGTTTTCGAAATCGGTTATTAAGGCGTCTTCGAGTAATCGGTGAACCGACGAATTGAGAACCTCCTCCTTTTTTTTGAAGTCGGTTGAAAATCAAGGATATAATAAGAATTCTGCTTATCGTAGGAATATTATCGAATTCGTAATATTATTCTCATTAGTGAAATAGCATAAACTGTTTATAAGTTTTAAAACAAGAATTAAGTCATCATAACATAATTAATAGAGGGTTAAACAAAAGCAATAACATGTTTAAGTTATTGAAATGTCAGTTTATAATTGCATTAGAATCTGAAATGGAATAATTATTGCAAAAACAATTAGTGTGTCGCGGGGGTCGGTGTTATCTCGTACTTCAGTAGACAGATTAAATACATCGTCTTACTGTTTACTGCGTTTATCAAATGAAGTCCTATATTTGATTTTAGATAAATATGCCGATCTATTTTAACAATGAGCGCTTTGGTTTGGGTTTTTTTTAATGAGGTTGGTAAATACGTTTTTAGGGATTCGTTTAAAAATCGCTGCGGTTCGTCTAAATTATCTAAACAATTTATTGAGGTAAAAAAATATTTACCAAAAAAATTACCGCTCCTAGAAATTTCTGCTCATCATACTGACAACAACTTTTACCAGGGAAAACAAATTGAACTCTCAAAAAAAATCGACTTCCTATACTGGCTGAGCAACCGACCGTTTCGTATCGGAAGTCCAAAATTTTGAGAACTTCTATATGAGCGCTAATCACTTTGTAAAGCTGCTTTTCCAGCTTCCAGGGAAGAGAATTTTAAATTGTATGGGAAAAAATAAATTCTCTTTTTGCAGATATTCGGTGAAAATAGTCTTCTTCTTAGATATTTCAATTCTCTTCACTCCACTCCTCGCCTCGCCTCGCCGGTGGAAAAGCAGCATAAGCGAGTCACTCAAAAAGATGACTACGTAGTAAAAGTTATATTTTGTGCTCAAAACTAATGTTGATCTTGAATTAGGAAAGATTTACTTTTCTTTTAAAAAATGTTCAGTATAATATGTAAAAGAAACATCTTACATTACACATTTCTTGCTATTGAACCTTTACTTAAATGACTATACTAGATAACACAATTTCATCATTTTCGGCCAAACAGACAGTAATTACTTACTTTAATATAAATACTTATGTTTTATCTTTAAGGTCGTAGTGGCTTTAGTTAGATAAACAAAAAGGTATTTAAACATAAGTCGATGCAATGTTTAATCGATGCACTTCGTGTTACTAGCTGGAAATAATTCTATAATATTGGAACATAATTTATTGCTTTCAGATATGTATAAGTATATTAGATCCCTTGGTGAATCATTTTCATAGAAGTCACCAAATCTTTATACCTATGTATTATATTAATATCGTATTAAGACTGACAGATAACACAAAGCCCCAAAACAAATTATAAACTTGAAAATCCGGGAGTTGACTAAAAAGAAATTATGAAATAAACAACTCTCTTGTGAAATTGTAGTGAAAACCGAATTTGAATTACATTACAATTTTAATTTATGAATTAATTCGAATGTAAACTTACTAGCTGTGCTACTATACTAAACAATGACGTCATCGTCCAGAATTTCAGACATTAATAAACCTTTTCGTTTCTGAAAATTAAAAAAAAATGTTGCTCAGATGCGACTAGTAAACTATCGGATTGGAACACACCTGCCTCAGATGGCGTAAAAGCACTATTTTTAAAATATCGATCCTAAGATGAGTGAAATGGGGTGAGTAAGTTTGAATGGAAGTTATATTTTTAAGGGGTTCAACGAAATTTTTATATTCAAAACCTAAGCAGAAGACTAAGTGGGCACACCAGTAGAGACCTTATGTGTTCAAACATGTGTAAAATATATACAATAATTGATTTATTTCTTAGCATGACAGCTAATACAAACATAGTTAAGACTTCCTAGCAGGTAAGTATGAAAATACCTGTAACAGGAAGCTTATGAAGCCTCACTTTTCCTTATCGAAAGTAAGAAATAAAAAAATACAAGATTCTTTATTATGTCTCAAACTACTTTTTCCCTCTATATATCTTGATCAATCATTTAATTTTGACATGGAATCGAACTTGGTGTCCCCTTACTAAATTTGGTGCCCCATTACTTTGTATTGAGGTGCAGTCCTAAAAAATTACGGTCATTTAGGATGAGAAAAACATGTTACGTTTAGAAGCAGCTTCGAAGAATAGTGTGCACTGAGAAAAAAATACGTATTCGGGCTACGTAATTTACATAGCAAAACAGTACAGCATGACAGTTGTAGCCGGAACCGTGTCGTATACGTAGCTAGTATTAAGTAGGCGGTGCCATGAAGTTTGTCATTAACCGGCATACGTAAATTACTGCTGTGTTGTTTTGCTACATATGTAAGTAGCTGGTAGAATGGTGTTTACTACGTACATAGGAAGATCTATACAGGCGTAGGCTCCGTAAAGCATGGAATTTCCTACTCATGTACAGGTGATGGATGCGTACAATACCGGTAAGGGATCCGTAAAGCATTGTGGTGCCTACGTATGGAAGGTTGTTGCACAGGTTCTATACTGGACTAAGCTCTGTAGAACATTGTGTAGCCTACGTATGAAATGTTGGTTCACAGGTTCTATACTGGACTAGGCTCCTTAAAGCTTGGAGTCTCCTACTTATGTACTGATGATGGATGCGTAGAATACTGGCACGGGATCCGTAAAGCATTGTGCAGTCTACGTATGAAATGTTGTTGCAGCCCTAGCCCAGTATAGAACCTGTGAAGCAACAATACATACGTAGTAAACTCAATGCTTTAACGGTCCCGTGCCAGTATTGTAGGAATTACATCACCTGTAAATAAACAGCAAATAATAAAGATGTGTTTTTTGTATTAACAGATAAGGATGAAAAATTAATAATCATACATTATAGAAAATTAAATCACGTTTATTAAAAAAAATGCATGTAACAGATTGAAATAAGTAACATTATATTTAATCAAATTAATGTTATTTATTATATTACAATGTCATCAATAATAGATATCTATTATTTCCGCAAACAACAACTATGTCGATTCCGAAATATCTTCTTATAAAATTGTCAATAATTATTTTATACCATGATGCTGAGTTACAATAATCATCACAAATATCTTCAGATTGGAAATTTAACCTAACGCTGAATACCTCAGACGTTGCTTTTGCGTCCCAGATGATAACGGAGTTAACTGTATATTTTTGTAAAACACATCATTTACTTAATATAAACGTTTAGTATTCTGTATACCTGAAACAGAAAATAACAAGTCAATTAAAAGTGACCAAGTGCGTGCGTGTTCAAAGTTGGGTTCCATAGTTTTTCAAAAAATTAAATGTATATTTTAAGAAATAAAATTATTTTTGCAGTTATAAACATTTTGTATGAAAACCTTGAACTTTTACATATATATTATTATGTACTTACACTATCTTTGTTGTCGGTTCCAGCTACGGGTAAAGATGACATAGATTCTGTCTCCTTTCCTGTATAATGTCAGATCCCGCTATGAGTAATGATGGCAAAGCTTCTACATTGTTCTTCTCTGTTTTTGAAGCAAGGAAATCAGGATCCAGGAGCTGCAATTTATCCAAAATACATTATATAAGGGAAACCTAAGAAATAAAGATCGGCCGCCTTAACCTCTTCGTTTAGTAAGTGCTTCAGTATGAATGAATGGGCTCATATGATAGATCTTAACACACTTAAACCATGTAAGGAAGAAGCTATTATAAATAAATGAAATAAAGAAGCTAACTTACCGAATTTGTAATACTATCTAGGAGTTGTTTTTAAAGTATTATTGGATTTTCACCCAGTCCCCAATTTTGGGTACTAATTCTTGTAAATCCTCAGTCTCCAGTAAAAGCAAGAGCTTAATGTTGTTTTCTGAAAAAGGCAATTTCCTTTGTATTTAATTAAAAACAAAGTAAGAACAGGAAGTGAATTCGCGCATTTTGCAATGCGACGTCGCATCATGAATTTAGGTACTAATATTTATTTTACGTACCACAAACAAATAACTTCTTCCAATCCGGGTTTTACATTTTCACAGTTAGTTAAAAACTCTTCCATTCTTCCATTTTCCAGGCTTTCTTTTTGTAGTAAGGTTCTCTGTGAACGCACGCGGCGGCGGCGCTGGCGCGCGGAACAACAATGCCGGGCACTAAAACAGTGTTGCCCGGTCTGATTTTCATTTCACCCCGTGGCCTCGTCTCAATTTACCCTAGATATTACATATTTCGTAGTTCTTTAAAAATAGTGGTCTATCTTTGAATATTTGTATAAAATAAATTTAAACAAAAATTGTAAAATTTTACTTTTTTGTGATTGCATAGCGGTAAGTCATGGTAAAAAATAAATATCGCCATGTCTTGTGAAAATTAAAATGAAAATGAAAATATTTTTTATTCGAAGTAGGTAGCAGTGTACACTTTTCGAACGTTATTCTTTTATCTACCTAACACGAGGTTCCTACCACTCGGAACTCTTATACCCACCGTTTCGGGAAGTGTTTACGGAGTGAGAAGAAACGGCGGGCCCTAAAGAAACTCCCTCCAACACATTTTTTTTGTGTTGTGTTTTATGAAAACTTATAACTGGTGTTCTATTGAGTCAATAGGTGTTTTTTCAGAGTTTTCATAAAACACAACAACAAAAAATGCCTATTGACTCAATAGGCGTTTTTTAAGAGTTTTCATAAATTTATTTTTATACGATGACTTACCGCTATGGGCAGTGGGTTTTTTGGATTTTAACCCATTATCGTTTATTTTAGTGGGTGAAAACGTGGGAAAGGAATGAGATGACTTAAAATGATTCGGGAAGCTCCACAATATCTTCACGTCCAAAATATCGCAAGGTCTCAAGACTAAAGTCTTTGACCAGTGTGTGTTGCCAGTGATGACATATGGAACCAATACATGATCGCTTAGGGGTCGTCCACAAATTACGTAACGCAAAATTGTTAAATTTTTTACCCCCCCCCGCCCTCATGTAACAGGACCGTCACGCTTAGCTGAGACCCCCCCCCCCCCCTTCAATTCCGTTACGTAACGAGTGCTTTGTAAAAATCTTTAGGGTAACAAATTAGGGATGTGAAAAACTAAAAAAAATATATATATGTGTACGTTATAAAATCGTGCGTGACGTAACGCAAACTTTGACACCCCTCCTCCCCCAACGTAACAGAACCGTAACGCTTGGCCGGACTCCCCCCCTCCCTTCAACTTGCGTTACGTAATTTGTGGACGACCCCTCACCTACTATGGGCCTAATAAGAAGGCTCAAGGTTACCCAAAGGACGATGGAGCGTAATATGTTTGGTGTTTTCCTACGTGATCAAATCAGAAATGAGGAGATACGCAGGAGAACTAAAGTAACCGACATAGCTCACAGAATCGCTAAACTTAAGTGGCAGTAGGCCGGGCGCATTTGCGGGAAGCCGTTGGATGCGAGCAGCACAGGACCAGTCGGTGTGGAAATCCTTGTGCGAGGTCTTTGTCCAGCAGTGGACGTCTTTCGGCTGATGACGATGATGACATTGAAAAGCCTTAAAAACAACACCCGTATTGAAATGTTTCGAGAAATGCATATCCGACATCTCGGATTTCGGAAAAAAGTATCGTTTTTGTGAGCACCCTGAAAAATATCGAATATGCCACTCATTCAATACTTGTTTTAAAAATATCCACCATCTTGAGTTTAAAAACAAAGATCATTTTCGTGATCAGCACCCTGCTAGAACTCGAAAATGACGCCCATGGCAATATTTTTTGACAAATGCATGGTCGCCTTATTAGATTCAAAATTGGATGTCATTTTCGTAATCAGCACCTCGAAAAATCTTTAAAATGACACCCATATCGATTTATAAAATGCATGTCCGCCATCTTGGCTTCAAAAGTAGATGCTATTTTTGTTCTCGTCTCCTCAAAAATTACACCTATATCAATGCTTTTCGAGAAACGCATACCTATTCATAGGTTTCGCCTTTTAAGACAATGCAAAAATCCACTGTCGCCCTCATCAAGCATTACTAATATGCAGAATATATTTATATACCCATCTTTTTACAAATTCGGACTAAATCCAATCAATATGACGTATGGCTTTTAAATAATATAATATAATATATTAATCGTTAATCGTTTTACTATTTTTCTTTCTTCTGTCTTTCCTTCTTTAATCTGATTAAGATTGTAGAGAACTTAAATAAATCGATTAATTTTTAAATCTCGATTACATTTTCAATCGATTGATTAAATGATTAAAGAAATTAATGTATTAATGCTAAATTGCCAACACTGGTTGATAATTAGTTTACTTAAATCTTACATACAAAGAAAGAAAAAATATGAATTCAAAATCATTCAGGTACTTTTTATTTATTTGTTTCAACAAAAAGATATGTCAGTAATCAGTTTGTTTTTATATCTAACTGCCCTCATTATCACTTGACGTTGTCGATGCAAGCGGAAAAAATAAAATTTATGACTGACTGACGTCATTGCTTTTGGGCTACAGACGGTTTGAGGACATACATACACGCATACATAATAAACGTATGTATATTTTATACATAATATACGTACCATATACATATACTTGAAAAATTTTACCCTCCACTAAGCAGTTTGTTTTCACCCACCCTAACGGGTTAAAACTGGGTGATAACTGGGTTGTTACTGGGTTATGACCCATCAGTGGGTTAAAACCCGGGTCATTACCCATTTCTACTATTGACTTCAATAGAACTACACCATCACATTTTTTAAGAGTAGTTTTTTTTGTAGAGAGCATATTATTTACAGGGAAGGTAAGATTGGCATAGGTTATTATTAATTGTGAACGGTTTGAAAGTCGTTGACCTGTAAAGAAAGAAAAGATTACAAGTCCCAATACGATTAACTGTACTTAATAAAAAAACTATTACTTTTCTATGGTATACTTATTTCTTCGACCTTAAATTTTCGCTAGCGCATTATCTCTAGCATTAAAAAAATGGAGAAAATCGTTTTCACATGAACGCTTTTGCCGCATTAAAAAGTGTGCAGTATTTTGTGTACAGTGGTAGTATACTCTTTAAATTTTTGCTTGAATTTTAATAATATCTCAAAAGGTATGGAAGTAGATGCGATTTTAGGTACAAAAGGAAACGAAACTTTGATTTCATTTTAAATATTATACGACACTGTGTATTTTTAACTTATAATAGAAGACCAATAAATAACATGTTTTAGTTTTTAACACTCCATCACTTTTGGTTTACGAATACTGCTGTTTGAAAAATGACGTTTTCAGTGAGGGACACTTCTCAAAGATATGCGGAACACGAGGCGCAAGCGGCCAAAGATAACCTTAGACAACATGGCCAAAACTACCTTTAAACATTATTCTAAGCTAAATAAACCTTAAATAATGTGATCAAAGATATACACTTAGATAGCCTTCCACAAAAAATCCCTCAAGTAAGTCATTACGCTAAAGGTATTCTTATAAATGTATAAAATACTAAACGTAAAATTAACCGCTTTTTTAATTTTTTCCCGTAAATTCAGGGTAAATCACCCTAAGTTGATAACACTCTGAGAGCGTTTGTGTGTACGTATGCGGTATAATTAAACACCGGAGCCGAATACGTACTGTAATGCCCGGACTACTTCCCAAAGATATACCACTTCTTGTTCAAATGTATGTTGCCTACAGACGTAATGGTGTGGGCTACGTATAATACGTAGCTTTAAACTTGTTGAAAGTATGATGCTTACAAACGTAATGCCATCGGTAACGTAAAATATGTAGCTTTAAACTAGTTGAAAGTATGATGTTTATAAACGTAATGCCATCGGCTACGTAAGTAGTGAGGCAGCTCAATCGATTACGAGATTAGCCTTCAATTTAATTAAACCTGGGTTCGATTCTCGGCATCAGCGTGAAATCCTTATGATGTTGTTATTTTATTTTTGAGTTAATTTTGTTAAATATAAATAATGAAAGTGTTATTTTCACACAAAAATATTATAGGCTGCCTACTTAAAGTAATATAGCTGTCCACCTTAAATAAGCAGCCGGCTTACTTAATAACAGCAAGATATCGGCTACTTATTGTACGTAGGTAGCCACAAGCTGTAATTAAGCCGGCATGCTGACCAAGTAAGCTCACTAGGTATAACTTACTGATGTTGCCTAATTTCGTACGGATTGTCTGCTGATTCATTATTTTCATGATGAAACATAATTACTACGTATGATACATACGTTTCTGTAATACCATTATTGAAAATTGGGTTTCATACTTTCACGTCAGTATGATGTTCCATTGGTAAGGAAGCGCCACAATTATTACGTGTGTTACTAACGTAGTAAGTAGTAAATTGCAAGCACATTACAAAATCGCGTTCTGTAAGGAGCTTTTTTTTCTCAGTGTGATATTTTAACATAATGCAACAGAGGAAAGAGGGCTAATTTCTTACTGAATATTTTTTGTATCTTTACATTAACTATAAACTAGAAAGTTTGTACGTTTTTTTTTACTTATTAATAAACCGAGAGCGTTTGGTACACCTCATCTGATGGTAAACGACGATGCTGTGGAGGATGTACGAGTATCACGCGGTCATGCAATCTCGAATAGCGCCTGTTCACTCTCGCTTTGAAGATTTCAAAATTATACGATTCGGGGAAACACACTCTTAAACTAAAAGAGTTGTTCGAAAAACGCCTGCCAATTGGGGATAGGTGCACCATGAAAAGAATAGTTCAATTTTAACCTTTATTGGGCCATGACAGGCAACAGATTGACCTATAAAGGCTATCAAAAAGATAAAACTTAAAAAATATATATTATGATACTGAAGCTACCAGCGACAGGTGTAAATATAAACAATAAATTATATATCTCGATAATGATTATGTATCGTAGGTAGGTAGCAGGTACGTATCGTCACAAATGATGAGGAAAACTCGATGCCTGGGAGCAATCATGGTAATTATCAATTGCATGCTATAAGTTGTATCTCACACATGATTTATCTGTCTTGACTACCATAGGATACGTACTTATCTATCTATGTATTATCATTGTTAATACGCAATCTTCTGTACACCTACCTGCTTATACCGTGTTCTAATCAAGAAAAAGCAAAAGGTAAACAAACTTATAGCTCATTCCAATCAAAAAAAGCTAAACGTAAACAAACTTACTATGGAACTGACACATTTCAATGTCTGTTACTAGTTTTACTACTAAGTTTGTTTACCTTTTGCTTTTACTTGATTGGAATGAACTTTAGTATTTAAGTACTCCAGTATTGAAGGAAAGAATCCAAGTGAGCCCAAATGGTCTTCTGTTCATGAAACCATATGAAACTGACCAACTTTAAAACTATAGTAATCGCAAAAAATCGACTGCCCAATCAGCTGATAGATTTTTGTTAAAATTCTATTTTTTTTTATTTCTGTAAAATCTAAGTGTCAAAGGTATTTGGGTTTTGGGTTTAACAACCTCTCATAAAGTATTCCTGTATCGTTTTGCTAAATCGTGGAGGTGACCCATGTCTGTCCTTCATGATCTTACTTCAAAATGTTTTTTATTTTATTTTGAAGTTCATTCATACAGTTTCAGTAAGTATATTTTATGTTGTTATTATTATTTTATTTAATTCCTGTTCTACATAAAATACTTATCAAAGTTGGGGGTGGTATAATGTGGAAAAATTCACCTTTATGCTTAGTCTTCACGCCTGCCGTTCTGCCACCGCACCGCGTTGCGTCATACGCACTTTTCAAGATTTGTCATTATCCATGCTTTTCAATAAAATATGAAATGATCTAAAAACGCCTCCATTGTCTTTAGATAGAACAATGTTATTCCGCCAATCATAGCAACATTGCAATGAAAGATTAAACGTTTAAATTGGTCCAAATTGAAGGTTCAGAAATTGTTGAAGCGAGCGTTTAAATTAATTGCCATATTGTTTTCATTATCTATTTATATCACTATAAAGTCTTCATTGGCCTTAACATTGAAGTTAAATAGCAATCATTCTGTATCTGATAGCCCTGTGACTATGATGCAATACGAAAAGAAACACCATCAGATAGTTTTTAAGAAATGACCACGCTGAATACGTTAAAAACAACCGACTTCAATCGCAACAACTCCAATTTTGCTGTTTTGTTGATTTTCTCAAAAACCGCTGAATCGATTTCGATAAAATTTATATGGGACCACCTATAGTGTATAATCATTTACCCGTTGTATTAATTTGTTTTTATGTGTCGTTGTTTTGAATAAATGATTTGTCTGTCTGTCTGTCTGTCTGTCTATGAAGTATACCCTTTCAAACAAAAAAAGAATTTTCGAAATCGGTTCAGGCGTCTTCGAGTAATCGGTGAACATACATAAAAAAAAATAAAAAAAGATCCGACGAATTGAGAACCTCCTCCTTTTTTTGAAGTCGGTTGAAAAGTGAAAATACTTTATGACTGCTTCTACTGATTTACCCGCTCTACCCTCTTTCACGACTTTACTGAAATCGAAATTTTTTGAAATTCTCCAACAGAATAGGTCATCAGCTCTGCTAGCCAACTGATTTGTATGAACGGTCGTAAAATTAATTTGCGGTATCCTTAAAGGTGTAAAAGAATCGTTGGTCAGTTTTATTATCTTAAAGTTTTGCTACTCCTTTTCGTTAGTCGAGGGAAAGGGAAGAGGAACTCTGAGGGACACCATTAAAACATTTAATCCAAAACACATCCGTGAGAGTAATTAGTTACGAGTGTGAAAGTAATAGTAATACAAGTATTACCACAATTTTTGGCACACTGTATTTTATTTATTTTGATTGATTCACGAAGTGAGATTGCACTTCTAAAAATACAAATTATTTATTTATCGATATCGTCCTAGTCTCATATATGTAAAACCATTTAAATGCCATTTAAATGTTAATAAAGGAAAATGCGTACTCTTTATATGGAAACTCACTCACATTGACCGACCTGACTTGGATTACGAATTACATAATAATACTCTACAAATACATCAATTATATAAATATGTATATTTTTGCTCGATACTGTTGTGTACTGAATTGGTACTTTAAATAAAAAAGTTTAGAAAGGCACACTTTTATACATCTACGAGAGATTTTTATTAATTATTTTTTATGATGCCATGAAGTGCCAAAAACAACGTTGCCTTAGATTTTTAGTTTTGTGGTTGAGGAGCTAAAACTTTCTACTACTACCTAGGTTTCCAGTTTTACTGTTTCTCAATGCAGCATGTAATAGTACCCTTAGTCCGAACTGTATAAATATAACCTTTAATGTAGGTGAAAAAAAAATGGTGGGTACCTACTTAAATTGAAATTGATTCACATATTTTATTGTATAAATTTCATTTAGCACGTTTATAATGAATGAGACTGGACGGATTGAATTTGACCTTATGGATAGGACGGTTAAATGTGCCACACGATAAATAAGAGAGAATGAATGAGACACAAAAAGTTTTATTGTTAATATGACGCGAACAGACGTCAAGTGCTCGTCAAGGTGTTAAATTCTAAATTTAAAATGTTAACCTAATTTGGGATAACAAAAAATAAAATATTTTACCGTTGATTTTATTTATTTTAAATTTCTTATGCAATGCATGGTCAAATTATTTTGCAGCAGGTCAAATTATAAGGTCGCCATGCCAGATCTATAATGTTTTATCGACTAGATCAAGAATCATATGTTTGATTTCTACTCTTATGTACGTACCTAGGTAAAGGCTTGTGTGTGATAGCTTGAGTATTATTTAAAGATATCAAAGACACTAGACCCTAGTTAGTAAGAAGTGAGCGAAGATGGATGATATTATAGACCACATACCTGTCAGCAACATGGCTTCATCCAGAGTGGCCAAGGAAACCGCGCCTTTTTCGATTCCTCCTTTGACAGTCATCGTGATAACCTGGGAAATAAATAAATAAAATACGTAAAAAATACGTTGCTTAACAAAGCTCACGTTAAATTCTCTATTCTATATCTACTTGGCAAATTCTCCATTTTCTTTGAAGATAATGAAAATGTTTTTATTCGAATTAGGTAGCATTATATAGTACACTTTTCGAGGGTTTTTCGTTTACACAATAAGATGTTGCCAGCACATGAAACTCGTATACCTCCTTTTTGGAAAGTATTTGCGGAGTGAGAAATAAGGGTTCCGTTTTTTGCCATTTGGCTACGGAACCCTAAAAACGACGGGTCCAAAGAACGACGCCACGGGACCTCCATTTTTGCAAAAAATGATTTAACATATGCTAATTTCCCCAGTTTTCCCAGAACAAAGAGGTTCTCTACTAGATTTATATTACGATGAAATTGAAAATTCTCTACTGCGTAACATAAAAAATAACAGAAAAAGCGAAATCACTACACATTTAATACAAGAAAGAAACTTATAGGTACAGGTTGCTAGATAGGCTCCCTTTTGCAGATTAGTCTTTCCGACTCCGATTCACCATGTAGGTAGTAAGTATGGTTCATTACAATCAAAAAAAAGCAAAACGTAAACAAACTTACTATGGATCTGACACATGTCAATGTCATCTGCATACTACGTTTGTTTACCTTTTGCTTTTTTTTTGATTGGAATGAACTATATATTCTGTGATTCCGAGTAGGCATGACATATTTTGGAGCAAAGTTTTTTGGTGGAACAGCCAGTCTTAACTTATATGTCTATGTAATAAACTGACTGGTTATGTATGATTAATGATATTTGTAGAGGATGGGATTTCACACTTTTCCTACTTATACATTATTTTGAAGTAATTATTTCGATAGGTTGAATGTTTGTCACTGTTTCGTTTCTATTTATTATCTATTCGTGACAAAAAGGAATTTCCTAAATTGTTATTGATTGTCAGCGAAAATATTAAAAGCTTGGAACAATCAGGTAACGTCTCAGGTCGAAAAATATATTTTAATTATTTAAAATATTGAAGTCGTCAAAACAAATGTTTAGTACGGCTCAAGAATGGCCTTTTGAAATGGATTTTTTGAAATAATATGGGGTTCTCTATTCCATTCTCATTCTCATCTCTACTGCTGCAGGGGTCTAAAATTCAATCCAAAACGTGACACTACTCCGATATTACTGTACTCCGACGTGACACTACTCCGATACTATTTTACTACTCTAACGTGCTACTACTCTGATCTAGAGACGCGGGAGTGTGTCAAGAGTAAAGAACTGGCAAGCAGCACCGCGTGTAATACAGGGTTATTTTTGAACCCCCCACCAAAACTTCATAGTGGCTTCTACTCATGAAACTGAGCAACTTTCCCCAAGTAACCAATGGTCAATTCGCAAAAAAATTTTGGGCATCTCCATAAAAATAGGCCGATCACGTGATCAAATTAGTATGAAAGGTCCAAAAAATTGGACCATTGGTTACTTGGGGAAAGTTGCTCAGTTTCATGAGTAGAAGCCACTGTGAAGTTTTGGTGGGGGGTCCAAAAATAACCCTGTATACCTACTACTCCGACATGACACTATTTCCACTAACCCCTTAAAGTCAACTAACAGGACAATTGCAGTTTTAAACTCCTATCATGGGCAACATGGCTTTCACGCACATTTAAGGTCCTTTTTTTGTACTGTTTAGTAATCGGATGAACTTGACAGTGCTTGGAGGAAATTTATCGTGGGAATCTTTTGTCAGGAAAAATCTGATGTAATCTAAATGGTCTCTTACGGAGCCAGGACGTCAGTGAAGATTACCTCTTTGTCACGTAGAAATGGTTCGAGAGAGCTTGTTGATGTCATCATCACACAATGTATAAAAGTTCGTTATCAATATAGTTCACGAAGTTTATTTGCACTCTCGCCTAGCAATACTCTTGTACGTAGCAACAACCCTATGACCCGACTATCTAAGTGAAGGAAAGTTTTTTTTGTAACTTTTTTATATACTTTCGTATTCATAATTGAAAACTTTAACAATTCGCATCACAAAGTATATAGCTCCAATTTTGAGGCAATGGGATCTTGAAGTTTGATACTACAGTATTTTAACAGACCTCAGTTTTGAAGTGTTATAAAACAGTTGTATTTTGTAATAGAGATCCCTCCCTACGTTTCTAAAGTGTATTTACTATTAACTCTTATTAATAGTGCCTTCATGAGAAACAAGGCCGCTTAGTATATAGAATTTCCGCGGCCTTACTTTCTTAATAGGTATGAGGGCAGAATATTGAGGTTATAGATTTTCATACCTATAGATATGTAGGACAAATGACAGAAAACAAACAAATTAAACCATTAAAAAAAAAGAAATATAAAGAGCACTAAAAAGATTTTTTAAATATTGATCTTTATGTGAGTGTAACGCGGTATTTTATGTATGGAAAACTGAATTTTCTAATGGGTACCACGGTCTGTTTACATTAGAAGTCTACGCGAACGAAGTCGCGGGATTCCCACTAGCGGCTTGATAAAATAATATACGAGTAATTGGGTGCGTTTCAAATTGATTTACTTATGCATTATTGCTTTATAAAATTGATTATAATATAGTAATGATCTACCTACCAATCAGTAGCGGCGTAACGGGGGGGGGGGGGGGCGGAGGGGCGGTCCGCCCCGGGTGCCAAGCTTAAAAGAAATATTTAACATGTCATACATTATCTCTGCACTGGCACCCCCTAGCGTGAAAAAACATCGTATTCAGTTGCTATACGACAAAAAAAACATAAATTTTCGCGCTCGCTTCGCTCGCGCTTGTTTACTCGCATAGTGCAGTTTAAATTTATGTGATCCTTGCTTAACTAGTAATTAATTAGAACATTATAAAATATGCTTCAGAGATAAATTGCAACGGTTGCCTGGTACTGTAGGGATCAGAAATTAAGTAATTACCACAGAATTAATATACTTTCCATACTTGTACATCTCACACGTGTTTGCTCTAGGTAGGATTGAAACCATAAGCCTCGGCCTCCAGAAACCACTTCGACACCAGGCCGTATTATGTATGTTATGCAAGTGCCTCTTAAATAATAACAAAACCAAAGTCATTTATTTAACTGTTCACAAAAAAAAAACGAACCTAGTTATAGAATAGATTTAAAAGACAAACCCTCAGTGCCAGGTTTCAGGTTTCGTCTTAGTTTGAAGGCTTATATCAAAAATTTCCTATTTTACCATCGGTTTCAGAATTTCAAAATCTAATGATTTCGCTGTTTTCCCGCGTAGCTACGATTAGCGAGTTTTTTTTGGGTAATTATTTTAATTCATGTCTCTGATAGAAAACCTACTCGTTTTTAATTTAATCTTCTCTCACAACTTACCGTTAATCCTTTTTTGATTAAAAAAGTTAGGCACCTTTATTTTTTATATTTTTATATAAAGTACACTCGCCCCCCGCGTTGCTCGCTTCGCGGCTGTCTTGCTACTGGTTGCTCCGGAGTAATCACACTAATTATATTACGACTTTATCTATATGGAGCTCTGAAAAAGTTTATATTTCACGCTAAGAGTCAATGATAATAGATAAAAATAGCAGCCTCAATACAGAGAACGCATCATCATTGGTGTCATAAAACTAGTTCAAACTACATTTTAGCTAAGACTTGGACTGCAAAGCCGTAATTAAGGGGTCCTGAAACCTGAAGTTATTAACTAAAAACTAGCTTATAAAAATATATATACCAATAATCGGATTACATACCTATATATATAAGGTGCTACTTTATTAGTGCCCGATATTTTAGTCAGTGCTTCTACTTCTGATTCTGATCAACTTTCCCCAAGAAACCTATAGTCAAATCGCAAAAAAAAATTTGGACTCTTCATACAAATTGATCAGCCGAGCGGCCAAATTAGTATGAAGAGTCCAAATTTTTTTTGCGATTTGACTATAGGTTTCTTGGGGAAAGTTGATCAGAATCAGGAGTAGAAGCACTGACTAAAATATCGGGCACTAATAAAGTAGCACCTTATATATTATTCCGTTGATCACCTGGACATGTAAACATCCACCATTAAATATCAACTTGAATAGCCTATTTGGGGCCATCCATAAATTACGTCACACGAATTTCATGATTTTTTTGACCCACCACCCGTCCTTGTCACAAATGGTCACGTTTGTGGGACTCCCTCTTCCTAGTGTGACGTCACATATTTTGCAATTTTTCGCCCAGAATTGAATAAATGAATATATGTTTTTTTATTATTTATTATGTGACGTCAGAACGTTTATGACTCCCTTCATTATGTCACAGAGGACATTATGTCACATTTCGTTGACCCCCTCCCTCCCTCTTAACGTGTGATGTAATTTATGGGAGGCCCTTTTCGAATAAACCAGTATATCTTTTAAAAAATATGTTTAATTTTTCACATTACTTTTTATTATTATATTTTATTTCTTTTATCTGGGACAGCAAACATCTTAATATTTATACAAAAGTAGGTTTGTACAAACCGCATTAAACGGGTTTGCTTTAAAAACTAGATAACGACATATGAAATAATTTTTATTTAGAGTAACTAAATAACTAAAGCAACATAAAGTATTTCAAGAAACCGAGGAAAATTCAATTCAGTGTGTAAATCTATCAGAAGAGGAAGCAAATAAGAGAGGTCTTCAGTGTATCCAGAGTTCGGAACGGGATGTCCATATTGCTGAATTCGGTGCCGAAAGTTTAATATGAACCTACCTTAACCTGA
This sequence comes from Coleophora deauratella, assembly GCA_958295455.1. Lineage (NCBI taxonomy): Eukaryota > Metazoa > Arthropoda > Insecta > Lepidoptera > Coleophoridae > Coleophora > Coleophora deauratella. The sequence continues at coordinate 18,093,864 of OY282393.1, forward strand.
GGTCACTCCAGGAAATAGTCAGCAAATAAAGGTTACTACTGGAGTTCTTGGAGGAGTTGGGTTAGCATGGCAGTGACGCTGGCCTGTCACGTAAAAAGAGGTTGCGGAAAACTACCTGCCCCAACCTACCTACTGAAACTCTTGTTGTAAAGTAAAATATAATGAAAACATTTGTTACTGATTTTCTAAATATTACTGTCGAGCTGAAGCTGACGATCTCGAAAAACACCCAAGCAACTTTAACCTCCTCAGTTCTGAAGTATTATTTCGTTTGTAATACTGAAAAAAATTGTTTCGACGTATAATAAGCTATACAAGCGCTCTTATACAGATAGCTAATATGCTCGCTCATCCAGCCTTTTGGATATTTGTTTTAAGAATGTTTTTATGTGTATAATCAGCTATAAGTATAACACTAAAGTCTGTCAAGATATCACCGTTAAACAATTGAATATAAAGGGAATCGAGCTGAATCTACCACGAGATCGTCTGCAAATTGAAGTAAATAATTATTTGTTAATCTCGTGTAAATTTATCAGCTTTTTGCAGGTTTTTTGGCCAACTTAGTAGGTAGGTAGGATGAGTAGAAGTTTCAGCTATCGGATTTAATTTTGGACACCCTTATATACTGCATGCCTAAAAAATATAAGCCGTCCTCACATGATTATTTTGAGGTATCAATAATTAAGTTTAATTATGACGTGATTGCTATGTTTGATGTTATGAAGTTGTTAAATCAACCCCGAACTTTTGGGAGGTTATCGGACCAATCCACGGCAGAGACTGTGATATGATAACTAATAGATACTGTAGCTACATAAAACAATTATATAAAAATGTATTTATATTTTTATTAGGGATCCGTACTCAATCAGTACCTTAACCCATGCTGTCTTATGTTTTCGACTAATAGTAAGCAGGTTCTAATTTTCACAAATTGTTATAGTGTCATTTTTTAGTGTCACAGGGTGGTTCTGGAGCTTTGTAAAACATATTTTTGCACTTGTTCTCAATTCAAAATGTTTGTTAAAATATGCTTCACGCCGGTTTTCTGTGAGGCTGTGAACCTTCCCGATATATGGGAAGAGACCCGTGCCCCTGCAGTGGGGACGTAATGGCTTGTTAACACTAACACAATTATAATATTATATTGTTTAAAATTAATAAATTTAATCATTAACTTAATTATTAAATCTATCTATCTATCTATCTATCAGCCGAAAGACGTCCACTGCTGGACAAAGGCCTCCCCCAAGGATTTCCACACCGACCGGTCCTGTGCGGCTCGCATCCAGCGGCTTCCTGCAACCTTTACCAGGTCGTCGGTCCACCGAGTCGGGGGCCTGCCCACACTGCGCCTTCCGGTGCGCGGTCGCCATTCGAGAACTTTACTGCCCCAACGGCCATCTGTTCTACGAGCTATGTGCCCTGCCCACTGCCACTTAAGTCTAGCGATTCTGAGAGCTATGTCGGTAACTTTAGTTCTCCTACGTATCTCCTCATTTCTGATTCGATCACGTAGGGAAACACCAAGCATAGCACGCTCCATCGCCCATTCGCTCCATTCGCTCCATTGGGTGACTTTGAGCCTTCTTATAAGGCCCATAGTAAGCGACCATGTCTCGGATCCATATGTCATCACTGGCAACACACACTGGTCAAAGACTTTAGTCTTGAGGGACTGCGGTATTTTGGACGTAAAGATATTGCGAAGCTTCCCGAACGCTGCCCAGCCGAGTTGGATTCGACGATTGATCTCTTTCTCGAAGTTGGACCTACCTAACTGGACTGTTTGTCCCAGGTATACATATTCGTCAACAACTTCGAGTGTAGAGTCTCCAACCTTCAGAGGAGTGGGTGTAACACGGACGTTTGACATGATTTTCGTCTTATCCATGTTCATTTTAAGACCCACTTGTTGGGAGACTCTACTAAGTCCTTCGAGCATTGCGCCTAGGTCTTCCAAGGTCTCAGCCATGATCACGATATCGTCAGCAAATCGAAGGTGAGTGATGTACTCGCCATTGATCTTAATGCCGAGTCCTCTCCAGTCCAGAAGCTTGAAAACGTCTTCCAGTGCAGCGGTGAACAGTTTCGGAGATATAACGTCTTCCTGTCTCACCCCACGCTGCAGCCGGATAGGTTTCGAATTCTGATCCTGGAGGTGGACCGACATGGTGGCGTTTTCATACAAGCACTTCAACACTTCGATGTATCGATAATCAATTTGGCACCGTTGGAGAGACTGCAACATAGCCCAGGTCTCGATCGAATCAAAGGCTTTCTCATAGTCCACAAACGCCAAGCATAGTGGCCGATTATACTCTTCGGTCTTCTGTATAATCTGCCGCAGCGTATGTATGTGGTCTATGGTACTGAAGCCTTTTCGGAAACCGGCTTGTTCGGGAGGCTGGAAGTCGTCAAACCTGCGTGCGAGACGATTCGTAATGACTCTCGAAAACAGCTTGTAGACATGGCTCAGGAGTGAGATGGGTCTGTAATTCTTCAGCAGAGACTTATCACCCTTCTTGAAGAAGAGCACCACCACACTCCTGTGCCATGCTGTAGGTGTTCGTCCCTCGAGCATGACGGAATTAAATAGCTTCTGAAGAGCTATAAGTACCGGTTCTCCACCTGCTTTCAGAAGCTCAGCCGTAATTCCATCATCACCCGGTGCCTTGTTGTTCTTAAGCTGTTTGAGAGCCATTCTAATCTCGCACAGGCTGACGTCTGGGATATCTTCGGTATAGTGTCGGGACAATCTGGCTCTCGGGTCTTCAGCCAGATTGCTGACAGGTAAGCGTGTAGTCATGTATAATTGTCCGTAGAATTTCTCAACCTCTTCCAACAGCTCGGGCTTGGACGACACGACTCTGCCATCCTCGGTCTTCAGCTTTGTCATTTGGCTTTGACCAGCAGACAGATCCCTTGCGAATACTTTTGACCCTTTATTGCGCTCGATAGCCTCTTTAATACGGTTGGTATTAAATTGGCGTATATCACGGGTCAAGGACTTGGAGATCTGTCTGTTTAGTCGCCGATACTGACAAGCATCTTCAGAGGATTTCAGAATCAGGCTTCGTCTTTCCTCCATGAGCTTGCTGGTGAGGTCCGAGATACGAGATGTTCTTTTTAAACGGCCGGTTTTGAAGGCCTTATTCCCAGCCGTTTGGACAATTTCCATGAACCTGTCGTTATAATTGTCCACATTTTCGCATTCTCCTAGGCATTCGAAGCGGTTGTGCAACTCGAGTTGAAAGCTTTCGGGGTTTTGGAGTTGGATAGGCGCTGGTCGGAGCGTGGACTTCATCAGTCGACATCTTTCTAGCTTTGTTTTTAGATTCAATGTGCCTCTTACCGTTCGGTGATCGCTTCCTGTCTTCAGCGAGTTGATCACAGAGACATCATTGAATATTTGCCTTTTTGTCGGCAAGATGAAGTCAATCTCATTTTTTACTACGCCACTGGGATGCAGCCATGTCCACTTGCGCTGTTTTGGCTTTTTGAAGAAGGAGTTCATCATGAAGAGGCCCTCCTTCTCCATAAAGCCAGCCAGCAGCTGACCCCGCGCATTCCTCTCTCCGTATCCAAATTTCCCCACTCTCAGCTCGTTGTCCCTTCGTTTGCCTAGTTTCGCGTTGAAGTCCCCCATCACAACGGTGAAATGGGTCCTGGAGCTATGTATGGCTCTGGAGATATCCTCATACATAGCCTCCACCTCTTCGTCGGGGTGTTCCGCGGTCGGCGCATATACCTGTATGACCTTCAGCGAATACCGTTTGGTGATTCTGAGTATAAGGTACGCTACCCTCGTCGAAACACTCTCGACCTGGACCACGTTGTTGACTAGGGACTTGTGGACAATAAACCCGACACCACCCTGGGACAGTTGGTCGCCCTCCCGGAAATAGAGCAGGTTTCCGGACTTAAGGATCATGGTGTCCTCACCCTCTCTTCGGACTTCACATAATCCCACAATATCCCATCGTAACCTGCTCAATTCCTCCTCCAGTTCAGCGAGTCTTTCGTCCGTTCGCAGTGTGCGCGTGTTATAGGTTGCCAGGGCCAAAGGTTTTTGTTTTTGGTAGCCTGGCCTCTGCCGGAGATTCTTCGCACCCCATGCCCCGCCGTTACCGTGACCGCTACCGGAGTCAGGAATAGCGGGGCTGCCGGGGACTAGGGGCCGTTGTTTCGGGTTCCTAATCATATTTGGGGGGTAGTTGCCATAATTGCCACGCTTGGCATGCGGGTTGGCGATCGCAGTGTGGCGTGAGCCAAGATGGTACGCGGGAAAGACGCTGCTGCCCATCCTCCGGTTTATGGATCCCTTAGTCGCCTTTTACGACACCCACGGGAAGAGATGGGGTGGTGCTATTCTAAGGCCACACCACAGGCCATTATTAAATAAATTATTATTATTATTTATTAATTTCATTTAATTTATTGTTTTTATTTAAAAAAAAACAGTTTTCAAACATGTAATGAAAGTGCCTAGTTATTTTTTTTTTGCCAATATGATCAACTATACAGGGTGTACAACTCTATACACATCATTGTAACAAAATTGGTGTAGGACCCGTTAGCCGGGGATCGCAAAAAAATGTTGGACTCTCCATACAAAAACGGCAAAACAGATGATCTATTTGTATGGAGAGTCCAAAAACTTTTTTGCAATTTAAGCAAAGTCGTAGAACAAAAGTTGTTCAGTACGATGAATAGAATGCCCAGTTAACGGGTCCTACGCCAATTTTATTACACCCTGTATACTAAATTGTGAAAAACGTTTTTAACCTGTAAGTTACGTAACTCACAGATAAACAGTGAGAGAAGGTACAATTATTTTGGTTTTTACCCATTATATCATAAATATATATATATTTTTTAATATGATAAGGAAGGCAAACGAGCAAGTGGGTCACCTGATGGTAAGTGATCACCACTGCCCATAGACACCTGCAACCCCGGAGGGGATTGCAGATGCGTTGCCAACCTAGAGGACTAAGATGAAATGCCTCTTGTGCCTGTAATTTCCTTGTAATTATTATTATTTTATCACAGATGATAAAAAGTAAGGGGCCAACCATAAATTACGTCACACGAATTTCATGATTTTTTGACCCCCACCCCCATCCTTGTCACAGATGGTCACATTTGTGGAACCTCCCTGGTGTGACGTCACATGTCTGCAATTTTTCGTCAGAATTGAACAAATGAAAACAGAAATTCTATTATAATTTTTATATTATTTATTATGTGACGTCACAACATTTTTGACTCCCCCTACCCCTTGTTACATAATGTCACACTTCGTTGACCCCTCCCTCCCCCCCTTAACGTGAGACGTAATTTATGGATGGCCCCTTTACTGATTTGACCATAAGGAAAACATCAAAAACATTAAAAATATTATTTATCTATTCTAATTTTACCATGTAATTAAAATTATCTATTCATATTATTAATTAGATTATATAATTATAATGAACAGCAATATCACACAGTAATAAAATGTTGTAGGCATGATAAGTAATATTTTAGGGTTCCGTACCTCAAAAGGAAAAAGTCAGTCCGTTGTCCGTCTGTCTGTCTGTCCGTCTGTCCATGCCTCTGTCTGTCGTCAATACCCTATTTTTCAGGAACGCATCGACGTATCAAGTTAAAATTTATATCTAATACTCAGGCCTGCAATCCCTTAAGGTTGTAAAAAAATTAAACTTCTATGCCAACGCAATCAAGAGAACCGGCCGTTTATGCCGTATATTTGGACACTCGGATGGGAATCAAAACCTATAAGGTACTTCCCGTTGACCTACAATCATGAAATTTGGCAAGAAGCAATGTCTTATAGCAACTCGAATCGTCGGCTGCCAGGATATTTCAGATCGGCTTGACTCCTTGGCGCTGCGTAGAGATGTAGCCTCGCTTTGCATTCTCTACCGCATGTACTATGGGGAGTGCTCCAAGGAATTGTTCGGAATGATCCCTGCCGCCTCTTTTTGCCATCGTTCTACGCGACAACATTTTCATCCCCATCACTTAGATGGTTGGGTTCACAACTGTGCGTTTCACTAGAAACTTTCTGCGTGGCACAACCAAACTGTGGAATGAATTGTCGCCTGCGGTATTTCCGGACCGATACGACATTCAAGCCTTCAAGAAAAGAGCGTACTCCCATTTTAAAGGCCGGCAACGCACTTGTAACTCCTTGGTGTTGCGGGTGTCTATGGGCGGCGGTAATCGCGTTAGGTGATCCGTCTGCTCGTTTGCCAGCTATGCCATAAAAATAAACAGAATTATACGTATTTCGAAAGGACGAATGAACTCAACACGACCACAACGTGAGCCAAAAAGGCGGCTCAATCTGCGGCTCTAGCCTCCATTGCTCGGACGACGTTCGCGCATTGAAAGGCTATGAACTATTCTATACAATACTGTAACAAAAAGGTGTTAAAATACACGAAGGCGGTATTCGATATCAAACCGAACAATTTTTGACAACAATTTTCATAATGTTGTTCAGTTTGATAAGAAGAAACTCCCCTTAAAGTATTACTATTATCCTTTGATATGCAGGTTAAGGATAGTCCAGACATTTATTTAGATTTCTGTAGTCTAGACGGAATGGCACACATTTAAACGGGGAAAATTTTCAGTATACAGTCAATGAAAGAGTTCAGTGGTTACATTATGTTTACTTTCATACTTTATTGTCATGATAAAAGTCTTTATTTACCTATCTAAAGTCTCTCATTTACATATCAAACAAACTGATAAAATCTAGACTCGCAGTTCCCAGCATCTTATCTTGGACCCGTATTGGATATCTCGCTGTGTCCCTCGTTGCTCTTCGACTGCTCTTCTTTTGGCAAGAGGAAACTGAGGCTTGAGCACACTGGAAATAATAAGTAGAATTTAAAATATAATAATCAAACATACGTGGATTTTTAATACTGAAGCCGTCATGATCATCATCAGAATAGCCTGAACATTAATAGTGGAATTAACAATTTAATATAGGCTTTGGCAATAAATTTCCACTTGGTACGATTGGGAGCCATCAACTTTGACTGTCCGCTGACTGTCATCATTCCACCTGGTGTGTGTCTATCTTTTCTATGAGTCAGTAGCGTATTGTTATTCTTTTGTTGATGTCTTCCATATGAGTCTGGTTTGAAAAGAAACTTCCTGAGGCCATACTAACATCTAGTGCCATGAATTGTTGCATGCGATAGTTTGTTTAGCTTTCCAACTAAAAAATACGACCTGTCCTGGTCCATAAATTGATGTTTCTTGCAGTCTTTTTAATTGGTCTATAATGACTCCAGTAAACCGACTCCATGGAACAATGGCTTCACTCAGGAGGTCACAGGTTCGATTCCCGGCGGGATCCAACTTTTTAGGGCTGGTTGATGGTAGTGCATTTTCTGAGCCCGACTTGTCTAAGTTTGTATATCATCTTGTCTAAGTTTTACAGCTTATCACCAATATTGTTATAGCATTAATGTTTTCCAGAATGGAGATAAGATAGCCAGTTTCCCATTGCGCTGGGGAATCTTGTAAAGTCCGCTTCCATTTCGGCATCATCATCATTTACCATCAGTTGACATAATGCCAAAAGCCTACCAATTGTGAATTTAAAAACCTGTTCTTCACCTATTGAAATCCTTCAGGAGGATTAGATGGTAGGTCTAAATGAGGCAGGAAGTTGGTTAACACTCACAGAAGAGCAAAGCAGCGAATATGTAAAAGGTGGCGTTGCAAGCCGCAGCTAGGAGAAGGCCGGCTGCGTTGGCGCCGAGCACTGACCCAATGCGCCCGCACATTAGCACTGCGCCCACGGCCGTACCTCTGAAATGGATAACAGAGATATGACCATAAGATTACCATACTGATATTACCATAGGAGGTCCAAATGTAATCTTCTTGCTATATTCATTACAAAAAAGGTGTAGAATTTATTTGGAGCCCAGAGTCAGATACAAACTCTTTTATGCCATCAGGAAAATCCTCAGCCTAAATACTACATACTTGCACCTACAAGGAAGCTCCTGCCATTCTTTTTACAAGAGCCCTAAACTCTCCCACTACATATCAAGTTTATTTCCTGCCTTAAAGTTGCCTGGAAGAAATTGCTACCTAGCAATAAGGTCGCCTATTGTTGTCACCATTTTTTTGTCTTTGTCTTGTAATATTTTCTTATGATGCAATAATGTACCTATATTGAATTGAGTTTAAATAGCCCATTTATTATTATAGAGCTATAAAACAAGACGAGAATCCTGTACCTTAAACTAGTCGGGAATAGATGAACGGCGTAAGCAGTCAGCGGACCAATGCCAAGAGAAGTCAGCTGCAGCGCCGACATCGCTACGCCTGCCACCTTTCTGAAAGCAGATATCACGATACTCATCACCAACATCATCTCCCACAAATCCTCAACATCCTTAAGTACTTTCGAAATACTTTCTATTCAGTTTATGCAGAAAGATGTATGGCTATAATTTCGCTCTTATGAGATGTAACAAAATAAATAAAAGTATTTGAAATGGGCCTTCTACATCGCGAAAAGGAAAAGGTTTTCTATTAAGGTTTGATCGGACAACATTAGTACGGGTAGTCAGCATTTCATTTACTTGGGCTCTTTGGGAAAACTTGTTCAGTTTCGTGAGTGAAAGTCCCAGTCTAAATAATTTCAGCAGGTTTTATTAGACCTTATACATTACACATTATAGAGAGGTTGACATTGGGACCAGTAGTAATATAACCATTATCAAATTTTGCGCTTGCCGGCACGCTGCCGCCGCCGTCACTCCTCGGGTAAACTCACCCTTCGGTTATAGTTCTGACACACAACAAAAACTTTTTGGACCACCATATTTACCTGTTAGTTAAAGTCCCAGACAGCAAACAGGCCACACCAGTCGTGCTAAACATGGAGACCAGCAAAGTCTTCTTGGAGAGTGGGCAGACACTGGCCACCAGCACCATGACTCCATAGATGAGGGTCGTGATCACCATGATGAGGAAAGTATCATGGGAGATGCTGTCGACGCAGTCAGTAGATGTCTGGAAGAAGTTTAAGTCCAAATTAGATATTTGTTTAAGCTTGCTACTAGCTTAATATTACCTATAACTATATGAATCATTAAATCATAAAAAAAAATATTGAGGGCTAACCAACTGTTAAAAAAAAGGTAAACTAGGAAAGAATCAGCAGACGCCGTACCTACAAATACTAATTAATATGTCTATGGAAACATTTCCTACCTGATTATCAACTTGATTCATCACTACGCATATGGTTCCCTTCTCAGTTGATGACCCTTGCATTACTTTGTTAACTGTATCGGCAGCGAACAGGAATAATCCATTCAGTCTGAAACAAAATAGCTCTCAGGAAAAGAAGAATTCCTTATATTATATTATGGAGGGTAAGTGTGTCATGAGAATTCTCTGAATGATACTTCGACGAATTAACCCTTTGACCGCCACAGTCGGCTAGGGCTGACAACGGTTTTTCGTGCCACACACGCCAGGATTTGATAATTTCATTCTTTTTATCGTCGCACAATTTATTATATCGTAGCGTGGTGGAAATGGAAATGTCATGGTAGTCACTCTCCCATATCTCCAATATCTGAGGTTACGAAATGAAATAAGAAGAGAAGAAGCATGGCGGTCAATGGGTTAATATACGAATGTGAACGAACGTCGCGTTACGCACGTCCTCAAGTGCCATGCATTATCTTAAAAGGTAAAAACATGCTAAAAAAGACTTAAGGTGTTAAGGTTCAGTGTTCTTACAGAGAAAATACTCCAAACATGAGGAACCCCGTCAAGGCGAGCCATTTGAGATGCGGTGGTCTCAGCAGCGCCAGGGCAGACTCCCGCCTTGCCTTGCTAGACAATTCCACTTCAGAACCTTCTTCTGGCATGACTCTACCGCTCACGTCTGCCTCTTTCAGTGATGTTACCTGAGATAAAAGACATCAAGAAATGTGTGGGTCACATTTACTGATGATATTTCTTGTTGCTTTATATTTATGACTTGCAGTTCTTGCAAAAGAGAAGACTTTTCATCCTGCCTAAGCAGATGGTGATGTTTTTCAGTATATATATGTATCTAATGTCCGTTTTATCATATTTGTGCACTAAGCTTTTACTATATAGGTACTGTCTTAGATCTACCTACACAATCTAGTTAGTACCGGATGTAGGTTACTGAACACTTCTTGGAATGTTACTGGTACAATAGTCATCATCATCATCATATCAGCCGGAAAAGTTATCCATTTTTTATCCAATACTAATACTTCAAGTCCTTACTCCTTAAAGATATAAGGAAATCTTACACAAAAGCTGTCTGGTTCGAGACCACTGTTCTTCGCGTGAATATGCCTCAGCACTGCCAAAGCCTGTCGCTGCCTGCCTTTGGCCATGAGGAATTTTGGGCTCTCCATAGCTTGCGTCATCCAGAGAGCAGTGAGGATGAGGGGGGCTGCGTATACGGCAGTGAGGAGCCGCCATGGCCGCAGCGTGAGGGTGCCGAGCTGGTGACGCCAGTCGAAAGAGAGGATTCCCCACGCTAGAACTGGAGAAAGAAACGACTATATTACTTATTTATTATTACTTATTTTTATTTTTCTTATTTCTGGAGAAAGCGCTATTAAAGTTTCTTTGGACATTTCAAATACATATATACGACTTCACACGGATAGCACCTGATCATGAGTATAACGCGAGAGTCAGCCATCGCATCGCTTTATACGTGCTCACACTACCGGTGCTTGTGTATTGTGCACAACAGTCTACTAACTAGGACTTTCTGAGGACATCCAGGTCCAAGATAAAGCGAAGTAGAAGAAGTTGTCAAGAAAAGCAGACTCCACCGCCAAGCTGGATTATTAATGCTTAAACGAAAAAGAAGAAGTGTACTCACGAGGACTGAAGGTGGAGGACAGCATTAGAAATCCGTTGCAGGTGAGGACGGCAATGTCCCTGCGGCGGCGCGGCACTAGCTCGCCAGCGTACGCGAACCCAAGAGACGAAGGGCACGCCAGGCTGATGTGGAAAAGCAGCAACAATCAGTAAATGTCTTCATTATCTTAATAAATATCACTCACGTATCAAACGGAAACATCCACTGTTGAATTGGAACAAATAGTTCCCTTTGGGTTTCAATTGCAAAGGAAGATTCCGGACCATATTATTTATTATACATCCATATAGTTACTTCTTGCAGAAATGGGCGTATTACCTTCCGGAATGTGATCACCTCTCAAAAAACTTTCTGGTCATCGGTTATTGGCATCAGACCACATTCTGACCACCAAGTATCATCATCATCGTTTGTCTGTTTTTTCTTTATTATAAAAAATAGGCTAATATCTAATCCCAAACTATTTTAACATGTAAGCTGTTGATGCGGGAACCAGAATTCATTAAACTCTCAACAGAATCACAACCCATGAACACCAAAGTCAAAGTCGGAGCATTTATTGCTTGACATTTCTGGATCTGTCACGCCTTTGAAGTTAAGCAAACTCACAATAGAGATCCAAGGAACTTGCACAGTGCATAGCTGAGGAGATTGGGCATGAAGGCAGCGACCAGGCCCACGGTGCCTGCTCCGGTGCAAGCGAGCAAGAGAACTGGCTTACGGCCCAAAGAGTCCGCAGCACGGCCCCAGAACGGTGCCGTCAGGATGATACCTGGAATTCAAGTCGTCATTACAACCCAAAGCATTCTTACAGGTAACAGATCTTAACCTTCAACGTAGAAGAGCCAACGCCTTATGAGTTTAAAGCCTGTGTTTTTAAAAAATTTAAATGTAGATTTCGAGCGGTTGTCCTTGCTTGTTTCAAATACATACATAGATACTAGATATAATACAACCAGACACAGAGCAAACAGATCTGCTCCTCACAGAAATGTTAGCCCAGGGTTGGGGATCGAACCCACGACTCTCGGACATTTAAAATTTTGTTACTGTATCTCTTCAAAATTGGTGTTTGTAATAAATACAGATTATTTATGTATAGCAATGCTTTAAAGTGGGTATTTACTAATAAAACTGAACAACCCTTAGTGAACAACTTCACTGCATTCCTTAAATGAGTTCTTAATGAATGTTTATTTAGAATTCTATGGTCAAAATTTATTTATCGTAATGTAGGAGTACGTTTCCTTACCAATATTGGGTATAGACGTAATAATTCCTCGTAAACTCTCTGGTAGGTCCAAGTCACAGGCCGCGGCGGGCAATATGAATGCGTTACCGATCATCTCCAAAACAGCAGAAGCGAGAGAAGCAAGCATCAGCGCGCAGTGGAAGAGCTGGTACTTGCCGACGCCTGCAAAATTTTGTATAGCAAACGTAGAGTTGAGGGAGTCTACTGTGTGTTTGCTGGAACCTATGATGCTACGTTTTCGTACTTTACTATGACCAAAATCAAAATGGTTTTTATATAAGTAGATGCTTTGCACATTCTTATAAATCGTCATTTAATTTTTTTCTAATTTCAAATTTTCAAAATATTTATTTTCGGACAACTTAAAGACCCACAATTATTAGTAGTACAAGTAATAAATAAGTAAATGGGTAAGTAGGTAAAGAAATAAAATAAAATCAAAAAAGAATATTACGTGACATGCCTCCGAATAGACTGCCACATAATAGGGCAATCTATTCGGCCAACTTAACGTCCAGAATGCTGTTAGCGCTGCCGCGGACACGGCCAAGCAACGAGGCGGCTCTCTTTCTTAGAATGGCATGGAAGCCATCGGTGCGAGCGTCAGCAAACATGCTGAGGCGCTGCAGTGCCTCGGCAGCCCCAACAGCACCCTGAATCCGTTATTATATTGTACGCGCAAGGCGTTGACTGTCTTCTGCGTGTAGCTGACGCACAGACTGCACGTATAAAAAGATTGGCAGCAGTAAGCTTTGAAAAGATCAACCTTCAAAGCTTTACTACAACGAGCGAATCTGCGAGCCAGCATGTTGCTTCTGCCAGCCAACGCCCAGCGCTCCCTCTCAATGTCTTCGTTGCCTGAGAGATCCTGCGTGACCCAGTGACCCAGGTACTTAAAACGCGAAACTCTCGGCAAGGCGACGCCATCTAGGTATACGGGTGGATGCAATGGTACGGTAGGTATATAGAATGTGACAAAATAGATGTAGGAGACCCGTTAACTGGGATTTCTGCCTGTGATACTGAACAATTTAAATCTGCCTGTTGTATACTGGGGCTTGTATTACTAAAACTGCAAAACTTGCCCCCTAAACCCATAGTCAGTTCACGAATTGTTTTTACTTACAACTTACGAACAAGCAGTTATATTGTACTAATGGAACGTTAGTTTCCTATATGCGAAAACATACAAGTGGTTAATTTATACTATAAATCTGTAAAACCTGTATTACAAAGACATTTAACACCGTTTGTATTCCGAATAAATAAATAATAATAAAAAAAATAACTGAATATTTTCTTAATCCAACGTTTTGTTCTCTTGTCAAATAACTTACCTGCCAAGTCGAGAGCTTCTTCCAAATCCACTTCCATCTTGAATTTGTCAGTCCCCGGTTTAGAGGCCTGACTGATGACCAGAACGCCCTTTTGCCGCATTTCTTCCTCGCTGGAAAGTGAAAACAGCATTTATCAACCTGTAGTGATCCAACTTCTGCCGAGACACAGGTATTACGTTATGTCCTGGGACTGTGTATTCATACTCCACACAGAAAAAAAATAACACATACTCCACTAAAGGGTAAAATTAGGCCTGGAACCAAGGGAAATTTTGTCATTTTAATTTGAATTACGGAGCGCGGAAACTATTGGAGATAAAGTCCACTACCTAATAGTCAAATCCATCCAGAATATATTTAATACACAGAATACAGAATACATGTTGGAACTTAGACAAACTGAGCAGTTACGAATCGTTAGAAACATAAATTATGTTTAAGTACAGTAATTAGTAAAGTCATAAAAGGGCTCTGTAACACAATACTATATACGGTAAACACATTAACTGATTTATATTTGATTTTTGCCCCTCACCCCAAGATTGAAGCTTATATGTGTTACTGTTGTTTACGATAGAGCAAAAACGAAAATTATTGAAAAACACGTTACATAAATGTATTTCGACCCTTTTAATCTTAACTTTTTATTTTTTATAAAAGGTATAATTTATATCTCGTTATACCTATACGCAACCTTAAAATTAATATCAATTACCACAGATAAGAACTTTCGCCAAATTAGGTACATTACTATATTAATCAAGAGTACTTTAAATAATTAAAAATACTTTAAAAAATGTTTTGAATCGTACAGACTGTAACGATCAGTTCAATCCGAAGAGAGATCAATCAATATTTTAAAAAGTAGGTAAGTACAATATTTTTGAGTGCCCTTACATTCCAATGTTCAAGTCATACGGCTGTGCGTTGACTGCGATATTTTTTTTTATTATCACGCGCCAAGTTTTAAGACGACATTTTTAAATTCACTCCTGTTTTAATATTTTACGTGTATAGCAATATAATGTTTCACTTTCACTGTGTACGTATGAGGACTACATATTTTTTTAGACTACAATACTCAATAAAACTATCTAACAATATCGACTTAATTGTTTAATTTCTCCGCCAATGTGTGCAGTGGGAATGCAATTATCCTGGACCTTTTAGATAACCTCAGCGGCTCTTTGTTTACACTAAGTTTAGTTAGAGAAATTACGAGCTTCTTGTTATAAATGTGGAAAGTATGTCGCTCCGGTGTTTGCTTATAGAATTACCAATGACCACGCTGAATACGTTAAAAACAACAGACTTCAATCGCAACAACTCCAATTTTTCTGTTTTTGTTGATTTTCTCAAAAACCGCTGAATCGATTTCGATAAAATTTATATGGGACCACCTGTGAAGTATACCCTTTTAAATAAAAAAAGAATTTTCCAAATCGGTTCAGGCGTCTTCGAGTAATCGGTGAACATACATTAAAAAAAAGGTTCCGACGAATTGAGAACCTCCTCCTTTTTTTGAAGTCGGTTAAAAAAGATGCCTAGCAGCAGACATTGCTTAAATCGTATGATGTACAAGGCCTGCGATGATCGTTATAAATTCTTTTTTTTAATATATACTTTGGAACCGTTGATTCTATGTATCCAAATGTTTACTAGCGTCCCATATTCCAGCGTTCATGTCATATTTGTTGGTATGGTAACTTTAAGATGAAGCGGTCGTGGTTCAGTGCGGCTTTCGTTGTGTTATCGCTCACGCAAGTTAACTAACTGCAGACACGGTCATAACTTGATGAGTTTGACTGTCACTGGCATTATATCCACTCATTGTAAATTACTTTGCATATCCGCTTCTATAGGCACACTTTGACTATTTGTAAGTCACTTTTCATAGCAGCTCCTATAGGCACTTTGCATATGAGCTCCTATCCTCGTAAGGCCCGAGCCAAATTTCATTGCGGCCCAACGACCTACAAAAATACCCTAACGCTTGAATTAAAATGTGGTTCATTCGGAAATGGAGCCAATATTCAAATCGTAATACGAGTTCGACAATCACTTCAAATTTTAGGTAGTTGTGTCGGAACTAATACTACTATGTCCTTAAAATAGGACGGTGGGCCTTCCGAAGATAAAACCACAACGACTATTTGAAGGCCATTAACGAAAGCCAAAACGACTAAATTTTTTCTAATTACCATGAATACTACTATAATTAGACATACCATCGTGTAAAGTTCAGTTGTAAGTATTTGATATTCTTGTAACGAAAACCTCTGTACATTTTAGACTAAGTATAAAATTACACTTAGATCTGAACTGACACTCATTTGTAACTGATTGTAGAATTTGTATTGGTTAGGAAATTTTGACGAATGGTGTAAACATAAGCATAGTGAGGGCACAGCTTACGTGTTGCACTTATTTATACTTAAATGTTATCGTAAAATAAAACTTTAGCGTTTTCAAATTAAGCCACAGATTGTAATCTATTACCACGTTTATACGCATTTGATCGTGAATAAACTATAGATAATTCAAATTAAAAATACTGAGCTTTTGTTCAATAATTAATGAGATCTCTTGATCTCGCGAGAGTATAGTTTTTACGATAATATATATATAATCTATTCGTGGTTCGGAACGCGAGAAAACCTCGTTCACTTCTCAAAAATATACGTGATGTTTGACTTTTTAATGTCAGCATATATATCAGTATAAAACAAAATCAAAGTGTTTAATTGCAAGAGCACGTTATTAAAATCTTTATATATGTTTTGTTCAAATATTCAACCTATCTACATACAAAAGACATCAACGAGTACAACAGTGCTCTTTGGAAACTATTGATAGGTACTAACTACAGTAGTACAGAAGATATTGAAAGCGACCAACTAAACCTGACTAATAAAAAATACCTTTCGGATACAAAAATTATAAAAAAACTTACTTTAACACTGATCCTTTCAATTGTTTAAGAGAAAATCGCAGACGAAACAAGATCTTTTTATCAAGTCGATAACAGTGTGAATATTAATAACAGTGTGAGTGTTTTAGTTTTATCTCTTTTGAATCCTTTCTTTCTTTATTCTTATTTTTGTATATTTTATTTACAGACATGACATTCTATAATTCATATATTGATCTAGCATTAAGATGTAATAGAATATAAGACTTTTTTTTTTAATGTGTTGGAGGGAGTTTCTTCAGGGCCCGCCGTTTCTTCTCACTCCGCTTCGCAACACTTCCCGAAACGATGGGTATACGAGTTCCGAGTGGTAGGATTTAGGAACCTCGTATTAGGTAGATAAAAGAATGACGTTCGAAAAGTGTACACTGCTACCTACTTCGAATAAAATATTTTCATTGTCATTTTCAATAATTTCGAATTTTGTTAGATCTTATATAATAGGTAGAAAATATATAATAAAGTAACCACGAACTGTTTTTGAAGTTGCATACAAAACTAAACTATACTTACTGACCAATAATAACACTGTGCCACTTGCTAGCAGTCTGCAGTGATAATAGCTAATGTTCTATATAATATTTACCTATTTTGTTAATGAGTTCACTTACTTAAACACTGCACTTAACGTTTCATTCATTATTTTTTTCTGTCACTACTTTTGTTTCACTGGCGTAACATAACAGGGTGTTTACACTAGCCCGTTAAGAAAATAAATTAAAAAATAAATGAGCTTTGTTATGTATCCAGATTTTTAATACAGATAGGTAAAAAGTTTTGTTCGCACTCGTATTTACAAAAATTAAGATAAATTACTGAATATCATTCAGAATATGGAAAAACCCAATATTTTTGTCTATGACTATATTTGTGCCTACTATAAACAAATTATTTGGGTTTATTCCGTGCACTGCAGTTACGAAGAGATACACATACCTACATGTGATACCAAATGATAACAGTCGTGACCAAAAAGTATAGTTCTAATGATAAATTATTACGTATACTTAGTTTTAAAAAAGCGTGTAAAAAAAGCAAATGTTTAAGATGACATAAAAATTAATTTCAAATTACAAGTAAAACATTTAATTTCATATTTTTTTATACTTACCCTATTTTATTTTATAGGATTTTATAAGCAAAACACCAAAACCATATTTTACCTTTCTACATATTACATAAGTATTTTTTGTGAAGATAATGTTCTTTTGCTTTATTGGGGGTCATCTAGACAACTATACTCCATTTTTTAGGTATTTAAATAAATGTAAACAATTTTGACATGTGTTTTTATTGAAATGTGCATGTAAAAATTTCTTGCAAACGTAGGCACTAAGTTTCACTTACATCTCTATTGAATACGCAATACATTCTACTAGTTTGAGAATTTTAACATGCAGATATCAATAAAAAGACATATCAAGATTGTTTACATTTCTTTAAATACCTAAAGAAATTGAGTTTAGTTAAAAACTCTATACCTTTGACAGCCTGAAAATACAATTTGAGAAAAGTAATTAATCTTCAAGACTGGAAGGAATGTCTCAGTATGTACGAGTATATAATTATTTTAAAAATGCGAGTGTGCGTGTTATCATCGCCTATTCTACGTTAAAAAAAAAACTATTGGTTCCAGAAAATAGGTTTTTTCAATTTGGACTTCTATATTATAATAAGTGAAAAAATGTATTTGTAAGTATGTATGTAAAATATTACCGTAAAAAAAATGAGTCGATCGTCACTCGTCAATTTTCGAAGATTATTTTCGACATCATGTATCAGCTAATCGAATTAGGTCAAATTGTTTAGATAACTAATCCTAATCTATTGCTGCAAGATGGAAATAGTTTTTAATGGAAGTTTACTAAAGAAAATCTCAAATCTTATCGTCACTAAATCCCATAATCGACATTACATATTGTATGTATCGTATAGGTATCTAGTAAACAGTATAAGGACAATATACAGTATGGACACTCCATGCCGCTCCTGAAGGCTACCTCCCCCCCCCCCCCCCCGTGTCCGGGGTGTGATCTAGTATTTTAAATGGGGAACAAAACGCAAAGCTATTTGCAGATGGCGCTACGGACGCTTGACTCAAAACAACTTTCAATTAGTTCCGCGTTTTTTATTAACGAGGTGTTATAAATTAGTTTTTTTTCTGTAAAATTGTTAAATGGAAAATGTTTGCGACTTGGACTGTTCCTCAATTAAAGGCGAAGTTGAAAAGTACATAATTGAAATCGTAACTTTTCCCACGTCTTCTTCATCCAAGAATCTTTAGGAAATTAATGATTTCCATTATTATTGCAACCAATCGCCACACAACGCGGCATTTTTTTAATAATCTTATGTTTAGTTCACGTAAACAATTTTTTCTATACATTTTAACAGTTAGTATGAGTCAAGCGATATCAGCGCCTCTATCGGCGAACTTTGTCAGTTTTCTTCCCCATTAGTCGATGCGATGCAGAACTAGAAAAAGTGTGTTTGTTTTAAGAAAAACTAAATAATCGACTCTATTATAAAAGAAACGTTTTTTAAGGTTTTGAAGTTCGTCACTATAACGTGTGTTTATTTGGAAATGGTCAAACGTTAATAAAACAGTTTATCTTTTTCTCCGTAATCATATACCTACTGGAAACCAAAATATGATTCTACTAGTATACCAATACCTAATTACTATACATATAGACATAGACACATAGCAAGCAAGCTTATCACTATTTCATAGACAATAAAGTGGCAGCAATGTCAGTTATCCACATAATATATGTCGCAGATATGTTAAAATAATAAAACTACAGCTCGCGTCACGTAATAAAAACAACCGACTTCAATCGCAACAACTCCAATTTTGCTATGTTTTGTTGATTTTCTCAAAAACCGCTGAATCGATTTCGATAAAATTTATATGGGACCACCTGTGAAGTATACCCTTTCAAACAAAAAAAGAATTTTCGAAATCGGTTCAGGCGTCTTCGAGTAATCAGTGAACATACATAAAAAAAAAAAAAAAGATTCCGACGAATTGAGAACCTCCTCCTTTTTTTGAAGTCGGTTGAAAAGAGCGCTGTCGGGCGTTCCGAGGGCAGAACAGTTCACTCTGACAACATGATAGCTTAATATAAATTACGTAAGTGTGAAAGAGAGGGTACTAAACAATTGCTGTCAGAGTGCATCCTCGGAACGCCACCCAGCGCTCTTTTTACGTGACGCGAACTATAATTTTATCATATCCCTAAACGAATCTAGTGATATGATCAAATCCCTAAACTGATTTAGTGATATGATAAAAATAATACATATTATACTGTAGTATTTAAAAGGTTCAAAGTTAAATTGAAGCTGTCGTGATCGCGTCGATCACGCAGGTTAACTGACTACAGACACGGTCATAACCTGGTCATAACCTGGAACAACAAATCACTGATTTTACAATATCATATCCCTGCGACATATATATTTTGCTCATACGTTTTTTTTAAAATTGACACATTTTCAACTTTTTCGGTTGAGTGCCAATCTTGAAAAGCTTCTCAGTTTCACACGAAAGAGCTTTATAAATAGCCTATCCTGTTATTGTTTTGTTATAATGTTATATTTTAAGTAATTAACAAGCGTTGATGAAGCCTAACATTTTGTGTTTGCGAAAATTATATTATATATTTTTTCTTTAGGAAGAATTACTTAAATATAACTGAATTAGTAGGAGTGTCAGTTTATTTTCTTACCTGAAGTTCTCATAATATTAGGTATATTAAATTAAAGCAAGCACATTATCTGTTCTTCTCTCATTATACCTATAGCATTATATTTTCTTTAATTATAAAGTAAACATAGTCACAAAATAGACACAGATGGTCCGCTCAATACAAACCACTAAAATCGTAAGCGTATACATGCTTATAGAAATATACAGTCGTTCGAGGCAAGGTCACGATCGCACAGTACGTGATATTGCCTACAACGACTGTATACATCTATAAGCATGTATATGCTTAGGATTTTAGTGAGCGTATTGAACGGACCTTCTGTATCTATGTCTTTTATGACATAGTGCTAGTAATTAAATGCATTGTAGGTACTTACGTTTTATTTAAAATCAGTTAATTTTCTAAAAACTATATGTCACTTACATAAACAATATCGTAATATTAACACTTTCTAATATACTGAATGCACTCCAAACTTCAAAGGAGAGAAAATATTACTTATGTTAATAAACATCCATGCATTTTGTCATAATAATTATTTTGTACCTAGCTCAACATTCACTACACACTTCATCACATTTTTATTCTACTGACACATATTTTTATTCTAGACACGGCAAGACAAGACACATTGTGATATTTTCGCGTTAGTTAAGTACCTATTATTCTCCCTCTACAGTAATAAAGTATTAATGAATATGATAGCAAGTTGAATGAGCCAATAGTTTTGCATGTCAATAACTGGATGTGTATTGCGATCCCTCCTTTAATAGGAGATTGACAAATACTCGTAAATAATGTGATCATTTAGTGCCTCACATTATAATATAATACTTGTAGCGTCGTGTGATTTTACGTGATTTTTACAAACATACTTATTTTTAGAAATAGAATTCGTGTCAAACTAAAAACTAAACAATAATCTTCGATGTCAATTATAGGAGGTGGAAATACAATTCCTGACTGCACTCGACACCTTTCTAATTACAATTTTCTAATTACGATATTATAAAACAACCTTATACGTATGTATGCTAAATGTTTTTAACCTTTTTAAAAGAAAGGCTCTGTATTCCAGGAGTTGGTTTACAGTGTAGACTCTACACTATTATCGAAGATGAAATAGTGTGATTTTTATTCGCTGTCAAGCAGCAAAAGGATTCAATTTGGATAATATTAATAACTATTTATAAATTAATTGATTGATTATAGTTAGTAAACAAACTTGTATAGAAATACAACACTGTTTTGTCTCCGAATAAATGAGTCTATTAGTTTCAAAAACCGCAATGTCCACAATGAAATATATTTAGGGAATTATTTTTAACTATTTTTTTCTCACTTACATGTTCAGAGGATAGCCGTGGTCGTATGCTAAGTATGTAATTCAGGGTTTGTTTATCCCTAAGGATAAGGGGGCATACGACCACGGCTATCCTCTGAAGATAATTATGTAAGAAAACATATTTTCTTAAATATTTTTCACTGTGGACATTGCGGTTTTTGAAACTAATAGACTCAAATATTTTCCTTGGAAGGAGTGATTCAGTTTAATTTGGAGTTTTAAGCTTGTCAGCAGTAAATAATCAAAGCTTGTCAGATAATAAAGTCGCCATGTTTAAGAACTTCGTAGCATTGAAGTATTCGTTGATGTCTTTTTTATAATGGACGATGCATTTCACTTGATCTGTGCTATAGAATTAGTCCAAAATGAAATGTGTAAAAAAATACATAAGGCTTTTTAAATGAGAATAAAAAAATAATTAATATCTAATTTTATCTTTTTCATTTCTGAATTAACAAAAATGGTTTCTAAGTTAATAAACAAAGTTGTTAATTTTGAAGATTAATGTAAAAATAACATACTGTTAAGTAGCGCCCTGGTTTAATTAACAAAACTCTTGTCTTAATCCAAGTAGGCAATTTTAATATAATCACGTTCAGAAAAATCATCAATTCTAGCAGGCTAGTCGTCACGTTTTTAGGCTCTTCCAATACGATTGTACCTAATGTCTATTTTATCGTATTTATTATTTTTGTTTTCTTTAAAACAAATATTATTTTTTAAATCCATTATTAAACTTGAAAACGGTGAACTAACTGTCACCAATGAGAGTACAATCATTGTGTAAAATGCAGTTATCAAGTTATTGATAAATATATTATAAGGTGCTACTTGATTAATGCCCGATATTTTAGTCAGGGCTTTTCCTCCTCATTCTGATCGACTTTCCCCAAGGAACCCCTAGTCAAATCGCAAAATAATTTTTGGACTCTTCATACTAATTTGGTCGCTTGGCTGATCGATTTATATAAAAAGTCCAAACATTTTTTGGCGATTTGACTATGGGTTCCTTGGGGAAAGTTGATCAGAATCAGGAGTAGAAGCACTGACAAAAAAATCGGGCACTAATTTAAGTAGCACCTTATATAAATCAATCACAGCTGTTTTCATCATTTGTACCAGTACTCTACCTTGATTAACAAATATGTATAACTATTAAATAGCTATACCAGAGACCAGAATATGTTACATAAACGAACAAGACGTTAGCAATCTAACTTTTCCTTACTTCTGGCTATACACAAATTAAATATAATATTAGGCAAAAAAGACGTTTAAAATAACGTTTTATTTAATACATTTTGAGTTTGATTAAAACATGGTACCTAGAAGTTTAAATAATTTTATTAGTCGCAAACTTCACAACTATAGGAAGAACTGAGACAATAGGCAATTTACTGAATAAACGTATTTCTATTCTATTCTATTGTAACAGGAAAACTGCAATGATCATCTATTATTGTTCTCAGCTTCGAGGTCATTTGCTGAAGAGGTAGGCCTGCTTCCCGGCAGGAGGAACGTCAGTCCTCCGCATACTGAAATAGAGAAAAAGCATCTTATGTTGTAGGTATATGGTAAAAGGGGTGGTTAGACCTCGCGCTTTGCATCTGGAAATGAACGTAAAATAGGCGTGCCACATGGGTGCTACCGTAGGCTTCAAGCCTGTGTCCTTTGGCCACCTTTAGCGTCGTAAGTCTCAACTTGGTGGACCGATATTTGACTACGATGATTTTCCACTTGAAACCAAGTTTTATCGCGATGATCCTTAACTATGTTTAGGTATTGAAAATCGGTTCAGTTTTTCGACTTTTATTATCGGGTTCAGTAGTTTGTAAAATTTTGTTAGCTCTTTATTACTCCACAATAAAACATTGTACTTATTAATTATTTGATAAATAAGAACACAACATTGATATATAACTATTTTGTGGTAAAACAGTACAGTCGGTGTGCTAGTGTAACTTGCATTAAACCGGTTTGTTTCGTATAAAAACTTACAGCTTAATTAAACTAGAACGAAATCACTCACAGAAGAGTAAGCCAGCGAATCCGTAGAAGGTAGCCGTGCAAGCCGCCGCCAGGAGGTAGCCAGCCACGTTGGCCCCTGTGACAGACCCGGCACGCCCGAACATCAGGATGGCACCCACTGCGGTGCCCCTGGGGTACCGAAGAAAAAAGACCATATACCAGACACATTTTAATTAAAAAAAAAATATATTTTATCTTAGATAGATTATTTCTGTCGGATAGGTGATGTAATCATAATGAACCCTACCTACAGCATCAATGAATAACGTTTTTTCTATTCTATTCTTCTTCTAAGTCGTAACCCCAGGGAGTGGGGATCGTGACCATCATGAGGTCAAGTCAGTGAGAACTGTAGATTGGGGCCGAGTCAGGTACTTCCACTTTTCCCTGTCCACAGCGATGTGAATAGCTTCGTGCAGGTGGAGTTGCAAATTTTTAGTTTGGTCACACCACCTAGCTGGTGCTCGGCCTCTTTTTCTTTTCCCCTCCAGTTTGCCCATTAGAATATGTTTTTCAAGGGACTCTGGTTCTCTCCGCGCCATTTGTCCAAGGAATTGTCAATGTCAAGGTGTCTATTCTATTCTAGAGGGAATAAATAGGTTCCCGTTCCAGAACCAAGGTAAAATTACAAACGTCTGTCCTTTTCACAGTTAACAGATTTACAATTAGCTATCCTGTTGTCAGGTTAAAAATTATTTTTACGAAAATGTTCTAGAATTTATTTAGATTTCTGTGTCCGGAACGTCGAAAAGATTGATTGATTTGATTGATTCAAGAAGTCGTCTCCAATATTAAGATTTACTTTCATATATTAAGTTTCATAAAAAAATATTACAAAAGGCCTGTTTATGTTTAATTTTATATGCCGAAACACGTTATCCTCTAGTTATCCTTACCTCAAACTAGTGGGGAACAGTTCAACTGCGTACGCAGTGAGAGGGCCAATACCGAGGGCGGTGATTTGCAGCGCCGACATCGCTGCACTGGCCACTAACCTGTAAATCAGTAAATTACAGCTCTGAACACCACCATAGGGGCCGTCCATTAATCAACTGATGTTTTTAGCAACTTTTTAGACCCCCCCCCCTCCCCCCTGGTGATACGTGGTGAGGTTTTAGACTACCCCCCACCCCCTACCCAAGATCACGTATATTTTTTTGTGTACAAAATATTATCTGTAAATACAGGTATAATGTAATTTCATTTCGGAAAATTAAGCACCATGATAAAAATTTCCAGACAGACATTAAGGTTGCAGGTTGTTTCTGACTGCCTGAAGCCGTTTCGAACCTTGGGAAGAATTAAAAACAACATAACAACAACAGTCCGAAATTACTGTAGAAATCGCGCATTCAACGAAAAAATAAATACACGTGATATCTCAGTGCACCCCCCCTTCCCCGCTGTGAAATTTCGTGATTTTGAGCCTCACGTGATTAATGGACGACCATATAGAAGAAGGACTGATACGCAGTACTCTGACACTACATCTGCCGTCATAAGGCGGCAAAGTACCTATATGTAGTTTCTGTATACTTTGCCGCGTTATTTCTTATGACGGCAGATATGCAAGTCCTCCACAAGATGTACCTACTCGTTCTAGGAAGAGTCTAACATTTCTAACAATTTGACGAGATAAGGTGACGACTGTAGTGTATACCCATACCCCCGGCGGTACCGCTAGGGGCGACAGTATGAATGCAGAGGTCGCTTTTTTACGTAGTAATAGTTTTAATCCTTTAGTTTGAGGGTTTGAATGTCTATAAGGACCCCACGATTTACGAAAACTCAATTTCGATTAGTTACAGGTAATCAAAGGAATTCCACATCTTGCCCTATTTGAAGATCACTAAATTGAGCAGAGAGTGACCATACTGTACGATAGTGAGAATTATGGGTATCCAGTAACTTTTATTCTACTTACTACTTTTTTAATAAATAAGCGATAAAAGTATTTAAACTTTCCATACAAAAGTAGTCTATACGACAATCGTTTGTATGTTAATTAAAATGTTCATTCATGTTCATGTAGAGTTCAAATGTTCATGTAGAGTTCATTAAAATTTAAAAAGTGGAAGAACAAAAGTTGTCACATTTGACCCAAATAACAACCTGGATATGTGTGAACATATCGAGGTTGTTGTGGATGTGACATCCAGGTACAGTAGTTTACAAAGCGTCTAGGCGTTTTATAAAATGGCTAATTCTATTAATGTCTAATAAATTATATTTTTTCTTTCTGTCTTCTACGGTCTTGCTCTGGTCTTCTACTGTGCTAGTGTTGTACTGTACACCTACTCACTTATTAGTCAACACGCCAGCGATAATGCACGCACTCCCCGTGACCAGGTACATGGCCACCAGAAGCACCTTCTTGCTGAGGGGGCTCATGCTGGCTAGGAGGACCACGACGGCGTACGCCGCAGTCGTCGACGACATTATCATGAAGGTTTGTTGTGAAATCGTGTCGGTGCATGTGGATGAGATTGTCTGTAATAATTTTTAACTAAAATAATTTTCAGAAACTGAAACGCAAAATGTTTTTTTATTTAAGTATACTCTGAAAAATTCTTTAAATCGTATTTTTTTCTATCTAGGACTAAGGTTCTACCACACGGACACGGATCTTGGTACACTCAACGTTTCGGGAAGCGTTAGCGAAGTGAAACCCCTGATAGTATTGTAGATTAAGTATCTACATCATATGCTTCTTAAGTGACACAATTTGAACGTGCTAGTACAAGGGATAGACGGCTGATGTTACGCATAGAGTATAAAAACACCGTGAAAGTTGCGTAATGCGATCTAGTGGTCAGATGTGCTGTCCTCACGATGTTCCCCTTCGCTGTTAAAGAAATTGATATGAAAATGTATGTTTTAAAACCCCCATGGTAATTGGCCAGAATTTGAACCCGTGAAATCACTCACGGGCCCAACACTGGCAAGTCTGTCTGACTGCCCTTTGTCCTCTTTTATAGTCAGAGGGGCCCCATTATTTTAAAGTGTCCAGTGCCGCCGATAGGCTCAATACGGCCCTGCTCACGTGAAACCACTACCGCATGAACTTTACCTGATTGTCCGGTTGATTAATCAGCACACACAAGGTGCCTCCATGATCCGTTGTTGACGTTTCCAGAAGCACTTTGTTTATCGTGTCGGTTGCGAAGAGCCAAAGGCCGTTTAGTCTAAAAATAAAATTAATGAATGAAAGTACAAAAAAGTGAATTTATAAGTGAATTAAAAAAAAACAATTCTATATTAGGTATCTATTAAATAAGTTTGTTTTAAATTTTCTCGAAAACCACTGAATGGCTTGGAGTGAAACATTTTTATAGAAAACTTATAGTCTGAGGAATAAGCTACGTTCAAATTTTAGACAGTGGTTTTGAATATTTTCTATATTCTCTAGAAAAGTCATCAAATAAGGTTGCAGTAGACTTTTATGTCTTTTTCATGGCCACGAATTTTTGTGAAAATGCTTTGCAATTTCCTTTTCTTTTTTGTAGTAGTATTCTTCTTCATTCTCGGCTCGTAAATGAGCCTTTATTTGATCTTTAATACGAACTATTTTCCTCAGAATTTATACGCCAGTCGAGTGAAAAAAGTTACTCACGAAGTGTACAATCCAAACATGAGAAGAGCCAGTAAGCCGAACCATTTCAGATGCGGTGGCTTCAGCAACGCGAACGCTGACTCATCGCTAGATTTTGAGCTCACCAGTGGTTCACCAGAAAGGCTCTTTTCACAGTCTTCTGATTTTAAAGATTTTATCTAAAAATAAATAAATTAACATTATATGAACTTAGGGCTCTTTTTTGGATTTCTCAATATAAATTGATCAGCTGAAAGAGAGTCCATTTTTTTAAAATAAAGTATATTAGGTTCCTTCAGGATGTGGTGCGTATATGTGTATGTCTCTGTGTGTGTATCTGATATTATATTAATTTGCATTATACCATTAAACTCAGTATTCGATGAGCACTCAACGTTGTATTATTTATAAACGCCCGTCCTTATATGGCGACCCTGCCACTTGAGTAGGCATGCCTCGGGCTAGCGCGAACTACCTATGCCTAGATTCGGACTTCTATGTAAAGCGTGTGTAAAGTATTAGCACAGAGTTTTAGAAATTATGTATTAGTTAAAAATTCAAAAAACAGTGATAGAAATCAAAATCAAAATGTGCCAATCAAGATATGAAGAAAAAGAAATATTCATCAACCAAAATGCTGCTGGGAGCAATTCGGCCAATGTGGAAGACTTCAAGTTCCACATCTCTGCGATGAGCATAATGCTAATGATCATCTGTACAAGTTTTATCGTCGGAGTCCTGATCTTTCTCTACAAAACATACAAAAGATGTCATGAAAAATAGATAAGAGAAAAAATGAAAGAAGAAATGTGTTCAGTTTTATGAATAAAAGCCGTGGTAAAGTTTTTTTCAGGTATTTATGAAGGACCTTATATTGTATTATTGCAGCAGCCGCAGCTGCGTTGGTGTTCAGTCAGATTTCAGAACAGAAGCAATGGCATCCTGAGGTGCTGATGGTATCTGAGCGGGTGTGTCTTAAATTGTGTTACTTTACTAAACAATTATTATTCATTACTACTCAAAGGAGTTCGCAAATAAATAACGGTGCAATATCACGAAAGTTTAAAACTTAGTTTTCCAACTAACTGATATTTGGGTAGAAGCGCCGCCGCCGCCCCATCTCTCCTTTCTAGGCATTTATGACAATTTAACTCAGATCAAGCTATTGATATGAGCTTTTTAACTTGAACAGACATACTTACTCCAAAACTTTCCGATGACTTTCCTGTGTTAACAACATAGATGTGTCTCAGCACATCCAGAGCCTCCTCCTTTCTTCCCTTCGCCAGCAGGTATTTCGGACTCTCCATAGCCCGAGAGAGCCAGATGGCCGTGAGGATCATTGGCAGCGCGTACGCGGCGGTCAGCAGTCTCCACGGCCTTAGTGTTATAGAACCCAGTGGGTACTCCCAGTTGAATGAGAGGGTAGCCCAGGCGAACACTGTAAGATAGATTTGAATACATTTAAAATTTTAAGGACTATAATCAAACTAATACGCTTCTATCTTCAACATTTTTATCACTAGTTTTAGGCCAAAACTATAAAGTGTATTTGATGAAAAAAAAAAAAAAAAAAAGGTTTAACAATTATGGATTTATAAAAGAACACACTTTGATAGTCGATTTGTGAATATGAGTAATTAAAACTAAGTTCCTACCGGAACATAATATATACTTCTAGATTTGCGACTATGCTTATCAAGTAAACTAATTAATTAATTAAACCGATATTTAAGTTCATTATTATAATATTTACAAACACACCTTTTTTAAGTATTCTGTTTGTTACTAACATTTTGGACCTATGTAGTCTGATAATAAATTGATAAAAATAATAGTCCTACTTCAATTAACTTTGTCGATATCTCTCTTTAGGGGTCAAACTTTTCGCTCAGTTGTTTTGATTACTTATTGACACAAATACCAGATACGCCAGTCACCGTAGACATAAAAATTGCGTTAGGTCGCATTGGTTGCAACAGTTTTGATTTTTTGGTATGTTATTAGGGTTGATAACAGTAGTGTAAAACTAATTTTTCAGCTTCGAAAGACTTGTGCTAACTGACTTACAGACTTACAGAGCTGCAATTGAACTTAAATTATAGGAAATTTTGTCTTCTTATAAGTGTGTACAATGACTTTTTCCGTAAGATGCATCTTTTAGAAGTTATAAGCCAAAATCTAAAAAAAGGCCGAAAATTTCGTAGTCTTTGGAGCACCACGCAATTAGCACAAGTCTTTCGACGCTGAAAAATTCGTTTTAGACTACTGTTATCAACCCTAACAACCTACCAAAAAATCAGAACTGTTGCAACCAATGCGACCTCCGATGTCTTGTACGACTGGCCAAAGAGAGACGAAAGACGAAATGGATAAAAGTTGGAGGTTTAATATTTATCTTATACATAAGCAAATATCCAGATACGGTTGAAAAATTTCACCCTGTATCCTACATACCTAGGTCATACATACAATTACATACTTAAAACTAGTTTTCCGCACGCGGCTTCGCCCGCGTTATCACATGAAGAAAACCATCCAGTTTATGACCGTGTCTGTAATCAGTTAACCTGCATGATCGAAAGAACACGCAAGGCCTATAATCATCGTTACATACTGTTTTATCAACAAACTATTTGAAATGATGTATGAGTATAAACTCTTTGCATTGTTTACGTTATGACAATAATCATTGAAACCGCTAACCCGCTTGAAATACTCTTTGGCTCCGTCAGCACCTACTTCTCTTTTCTTACCAATTAAACCAATGGAGTTCATTTTTCGGCTAGAATGGTATTCTATTATAATGGTTACAGTATAGTCTTTTCTCAAAGAACTATTTGAAATATGAATGAGTAAAAACTCTTTGCATTGTTTACGTTATGATTAAAATCATAGAGACCGCCTTTTTTTTTTTTTTTTTTTTTTATTGGCCAAAACATAAGAAATATTATATACAATATTTGTCTTAACACACCTGCGTAATCCATAAAAGGTTTATGTGCAGGTTTAACTTATACTTAACACCCTGTATAGCCAAAACAATTTAATAAATGCTGAATTGCGAGGTGTTGTTGGGTTCGTCTTGATTTCCATATTGAAACAAACATACATACAGTTCGGTTTAAATTGTTTTTTTTTTAATTTTTTTAGGTATTGATGTACTTACAAGGGCTAAAAGTGGATGATACCGTCAAGAGGCCGTTGCAAACCAGAACAACGAAATCCCGACGTTTTCTCGGCGTCATTTCTCCGGCGTATGCGTAACCAAGAGATGAGGGGCAGGATAAGCTGGAAGTAGATGGAAGTCAGCAGTTAGTGACTCTTACTCGTAGATTAGGAACGAACGGTCCCTTTCATTCTTCTCATATGGAGCTATATTTGTATATGTCATATCTACATTATAGGAATTGGCCAGGATAATGAAATGACTAGGTATATTGTCAAGGAGCTCCGACAAATAAAGTCTACGGAGCTCCTCTTTGCGAGGCTCCAATACCTCTCTATATGCTGCCGAAAATTGCGGGCCTCCTTTTTACGGTACCACTTTGTATAGGCCACCGAAAAAGCCACTAAGAGCTAAGTTAAAAAGATGATGAAAAATGACACAAAATAACTTAATTAATATAGCACAAAAATACCTGATTGCATCAAAAGGTAATGGTAATTCTAACGAAATTTTGCATTCAAAATCCAGCCGTTTTGTAAGATATGCACCTGAAATTTACACCCGAAAAGCTACCCTCCCTTCTCTCCGGGTAATAATGACTACCAAAACTACCCAATAAGCTAAAAAAATAGCTAGGTATGTGATAAAATGGTGATAGACGCATAAAAATACTTTAAAATTAGCAAAAGCTGTAGACGTAGCGTAGGCAGGTCGCCCACTCGGTGGACCGATGACCTGGTGAATGTAGCGGGAAGCCGCTGGATGCGGGCAGCGTAGCACCGGTCGGTGTGGAAATCCTTGGGGGAGGCCTTTGTCCAGCAGTGGACGTCTTTTGACTGATGATTATTACAGCAAAAAAACTTACAATAGCGAGCAGATCATCTTGCAGACCGCGAAGCTGGTTAGGTTCGGCATGAAAGCAGACACAAGCCCAACCAACCCTCCAAGTAATGTTGAAGTCAGTAGCGCGGGCTTCCTCCCCCATGAGTCAGCTATTCGGCCCCAGAATGGCGCTGTTATTATTATTCCTGCAAAATAAAAGGTAACTATAACTTACAAGTTCCTTAGGTACCAGTAATAAATAAATAAATATTCCGGGACAAATCACACACAGTCATACGTTTCTACAAACTAGGATTCTCTGTATTATGGGAACCGGAGACTAACATACATAAACACATGTAAGTATGTTTAAATACATACATTAATTGATATAATGCACCCAGACAGAAAGCAAACAAATATGCTCATCACAGAAATGTTTGCCCCGGATGGGAATCGAACCCACGACCCTCAGGAGCGCTACACACAACAAAAGCACATAATATTTCACAAGATAGAAAAGAAGGAACGTGAAAGAATACACGGCGTCATCGATTTGTTAATCAAAAATGATTTAACTTGATCTCTTTTAATATTTCTCTTATTACTTTCTCATAGGCAGAGGCCATAAGCGAAATCACGGGCACCGCCACCACTTTTTAGAGTTACTGTAAAATGTATAGTAAAAAAACCATCAAAGAGCTTTTAGGTTCTACTTTTTGGACTTTACTTTGACCAGCTTTGACTCAACATCTATCGTAATTAATCTTGACCACGAAATCTCAAAAGTAATGCATTTGCGCGCATATATGCGCGCGAGCATAAGGGTGAGTGTTTCCTAGTAAGTTCGAATATCGTGAGAATGAAGAACGGTAGATCGGTGACTATTTATTGTAGAGGCCATCATATCCTCTGAATTGCTTCCTAGTCTATTTCCACACTGAGAAAAAAAAGCTCCTTACAGAACGCAATTTTGTAATGTGCTTGCAATTTGCTACTTACTACGTTAGTAACACACGTAATAATTGTGGCGCTTCCTTACCAATGGAACATCATACTGACGTGAAAGTATGAAACCCAATTTTCAATAATGGTATTACAGAAACGTATGTATCATACGTAGTAATTATGTTTCATCATGACAATAATGAATCAGCAGACAATTCGTACGAAATTAGGCAACATCAGTAAGTTATACCTAGTGAGCCTACTTGGTCAGCATGCCGGCATAATTACAGCTTGTGGCTACCTACGTACAATAAGTAGCCGATATCTTGCTGTTATTAAGTAAGCTGGCTGCTTATTTAAGGTGGACAGTAATATATTACTTTAAGTAGGCAGCCTATAATATTTTTGTGTGAAAATAACACTTTCATTATTTTTATTTAACAAAATTAACTCAAAAATAAAATAACAACATCATAAGGATTTCACGCTTCCGCCGAGAATCGAACCCAGGTTTAATTAAATTGAAGGCTAATCTCGTAATCGATTGAGCTGCCTCACTATTTACGTAGCCGATGGCATTACGTTTGTAAACATCATACTTTCAACTAGTTTAAAGCTACATATTTTACGTTACCCATGGCATTACGTTTGTAAGCATCATACTTTTAACAAGTTTAAAGCTACGTATTATACGTAGCCCACACCATTACGTCTGTAGGCAACATACATTTGAACAAGAAGTGGTATATCTTTGGGAAGTAGTCCGGGCATTACAGTACGTATTCGGCTCCGGTGTTTAATTATACCGCATACGTACACACAAACGCTCTCAGAGTGTTATCAACTTAGGGTGATTTACCCTGAATTTACGGGAAAAAATTAAACAAGCGGTTAATTTTACGTTTAGTATTTTATACATTTATAAGAATACCTTTAGCGTAATGACTTACTTGAGGGATTTTTTATGGAAGGCTATCTAAGTATCTTTGGTCACATTATTTAAGGTTTATTTAGCTTAGAATAATGTCGAGGGTTCACGGGCGACTTGTATTAAGCGACATTTTTAGAAATGTTCAGGTGACTGATTAAAAAAAATATTTCTTAGAAAAATAATCATTAAAACTTTACTTCTTAGTATTATATAGATTCTCGATATTCTTAATATTTTAAATATTATTCAGAAGTTATTTTTGTGAGGTAATTTGTAAGAAAGTAGATGTTACCTGTGTTTCCAAAAATGTCGCTTAATACAAGTCGCCCGTGAACCCTCGATGTTTAAAGGTAGTTTTGGTAATGTTGTCTAAGGTTATCTTTGGCCGCTTGCGCCTCGTGTTCCGCATATCTTTGAGAAGTGTCCCTCACTGAAAACGTAAGTTTTTAAACAGGAGTATTCGTAAACCAAAAGTGATGGAGTGTTAAAAACTAAAACATGTTATTTATTGGTCTTCTATTATAAGTTAAAAATATACAGTGTTTAATAATATTTAAAATGAAATCAAAGTTTCGCTTCCTTTTGTACCTAAAATCGGTTAATAAAATTCAAGCAAAAATTTAAAGAGTATACTACCACTGTACTCAAAATACTGCACAATTTTTAATGGGGCAAAAGCGTTCATGTGAAAACGATTTTCTCCATTTTTTTATGCTAGAGTTAATACGCAAGCGAAAATTTAACGTCGAAAAAATAAGTATTTAAAGTATTTTATTTTTTAAGTATTTAAAGTAGTAAGTAAACAGTGTTTTTTTTTTATTAAGTACAGTTAACCGTATTGGGACTTATAATTTTTTCTTTCTTCACAGATCAACGACTTTCAAATTTATAATAACCTATGCCATAGGTTATTATTAATTCACAATTAATAATAACCTATGCCAATCTTACCTTCTCTGTAAATAATGTGCTCTCTACTAAAAAAAAGAAAACTACTCTTAAAAATGTGATGGTGTGGTCCTATTGAAGTCAATAGTGGAGATGGGTAATGACCTGTGTTTTAATCCACTGATGTCTTATAACCCAGTAACAACCCAGTTATCACCTAGTTTTAACCTGTTAGGGTGGGTGAAAACAAACTGCTTGGTGGAGGGTAATTTTTTTCAAGTATATGTATATGGTATGTATATTATGTATAAAATATACATACGTTTATTATGTATGCGTGTATGTATGTCCTTAAACCGTGTGTAGTCCAAAAGCAATGACGTCAGTCAGTCACAAATTTTATTTTGCCGCTTGCATCGACAACGTCAAGTGATAATGAGGGCAGTTAGATATAAAAACAAACTGATTACTGATATATATTTTTGTTGAAACAAATAAATAAAAAGTACCTGAATGATTTTGAGTTCATCTTTTTTCTTTCTTTGTATGTAAGATTTAAGTAAACTAATTATCAACCAATGTTGGCAATTTAGCATTCATACATTAATTTCTTTAATCATTTAATCAATCGATTGAAAATGTAATCGAGATTTAAAAATGAATCGATTAATTTAAGTTCTCTACAATCTTAATCTGATTAAAGAAGGAAAGAAAGAAGAAAGAAAAATAGTAAAACGATTAACGATTAATATATTATATTATTATATTATATTATTTAAAAGCCATACGTCATATTGATTGGATTTAGTCCGTATTTGTAAAAAGATGGGTATATAAATATATTCTGTATATTAGTAATGCTTGGTGAGGGTGACAGTGGATTTTTGCATTGTCTTAAAAGGCGAAACCTATGAATAGGTATGCGTTTCTCGAAAAGCATTGATATAGGAGTAATTTTTGAGTAGATCAGAACAAAAATAGCATCTACTTTTGAAGCCAAGATGGAGAACATGCATTTTTATAAATCGATATGGGTATCATTTTAAAAATTTTTCGAGGTGCTGATTACGAAAATGACATCCATTTTTGAATCTAAGAAGGCGACCATGCATTTGTCAAAAAATATCGCCATGGGCGTCATTTTCGAGTTTTAGCAGGGTGCTGATTACGAAAATTATCTTTGTTTTTAAACTTAAGATGATGGATATTTTTAAAACAAGTATTGAATGAGTGGCATATTCGATATTTTTCAGGGTGCTCACAAAAGCTATACTTTTTTCCGAAATCCGAGATGTCGGATATGTATTTCTCAAAACATTTCAATATGGGTGTTGTTTTTAAGGCTTTTCAATGTCATCATCATCATCAGCCGAAAGACGTCCACTGCTGCACAAAGGCCTCGCACAAGGATTTCCACACCGACTGGTCCTGTGCTGCTCGCATCCAACGACTTCCCGCAAATGTGCTCCGCCTACTGCCACTTAAGTTTAGCGATTCTGTGAGCTATGTCGGTTACTTTAGTTCTCCTACGTATCTCCTCATTTCTGATTTGATCACGTAGGAAAACACCAAACATATTACGCTCCATCGTTCTTTGGGTAACCTTGAGCCTTCTTATTAGGCCCATAGTAGGTAAGCGACCATGTATTGGTTCCATATGTCATCACTGGCAACACACACTGGTCAAAGACTTTAGTCTTGAGACCTTGCGATATTTTGAACGTGAAGATATTGTGGAGCTTCCCGAATCATTTTAAGTCATCTCATTCCTTTCCCACGTTTTCACTCACTAAAATAAGCGATAATGGGTTATAACTGGGTTAAAACTCAAAAAACCCGGTTTTAACCCAAATGGAATGAATGCGTTAAAACCCACTGCCCATAGCGGTAAGTCATGGTAAAAAAATAAATATCGCCATGTCTTATTTTATGAAAACTCTTAAAAAACGCCTATTGAGTCAATAGGCGTTTTTTGTTGTTGTGTTTTATGAAAACTCTGAAAAAACGCCTATTGACTCAATAGAACACCAGTTATCAGTTTTCATAAAACACAAGACATGGCGATATTTATTTTTTACCATGACTTACCGCTATGCAATCACAAAAAAGTAAAACTTTACAATTTTTGTTTAAAAATATTCAAAGATAGACCACTATTTTCAAAGAACTACGAAATATGTAAAATCTAGGGTAAATTGAGAGGAGGCCACGGGGTGAAATGAAAATCAGACCGGGCAACACTGTTTTAGTGGCCGGCATTGTTGTTCCGCGCGCCCGCGCCGCCGCCGCGTGCGTTTACAGAGAACCTTACTACAAAAAGAAAGCCTGGAAAATGGAAGAATGGAAGAGTTTTTAACCAACTGTGAAAATGTAAGGCTCAGATTGAAAGAAGTTATTTGTTTGTGGTACGTAAAATAAATATTAGTAGCTAAATTCATGATGCGACGTCGCATTGCAAAACGCGCGAATTCACTTCCTGTTCTTACTTTGTTTTTAATTAAATACAAAGGAAATTGCCTTTTTCAGAAAACAACATTGAGCTCTTGCTTTTACTGGAGACTGAGGATTTTCAAGAATTAGTATCCAAAATTGGGGACTGGGTGAAAATCCAATAATACATTAAAAACAACTCCAAGATAGTATTAAAAATTCGGTAAGTTAGCTTCTTTATTTCATTTACTTATAATAGCTTCTTCCTTACATGATTTAAGTGTGTTAAGATCTATAATATGAGCCCATTCATTCATACTGAAGCACTTACTAAACGATGATGTAAAGGCGGTCGATCTTTATTTCTTAGGTTTCCCTTATATAATGTATTTTGGATAAATTTCAGCTCCTGGATCCTGATTTCCTTGCTTCAAAAATAGAGAAGAACAATGTAGAAGCTTTGCCATCATTACCCATAGCGGGATCTGACATTATACAGGAAAGGAGACAGAATCTTTGTCATCTTTACCCGTAGCTGGAACCGACAACAAAGATAGTGTGAGTACATAATAATATGTATGTTTTTAAGGTTTCAAAGTCAACAAGGAACCCTTTGTCATGCATGTGTAGTTGGATTTTTAAAAGTTCAAGGTTTTCATACAAAATGTTTATAACTGCAAAAATAATTTTGTTTTTTAAAATATACATTTAATTTTTTGAATTTGAATTTGAACTATGGAACCCAACTTTGAACACGCACGCACTTGGCCACTTTTAATTGACTTGTTATTTTCTGTTTCAGGTATACAGAATACTAAACGTAATCAGTTTATATTAAATGATGTATTTCACAAAAATATACAGTTAACTCCGTTATCATCTGGGACGCAAAAAATGGTAGCAACGTCTGAGGTATTCAGTGTTAGGTTAAATTTCCAATCTGAAGATATTTGTGATGATTATTGTAACTCAGCATCATGGTATAAAATAATTATTGACAATTTTATAAGATATTTCGGAATCGACATATTTATTGTTTGCGGAAATAATAGATATCTATTATTAATGATATTGTAATATAATAAATAACATTAATTTGATTAAATATAATGTTACATATTTCAGTCTGTTACATGCATTTTTTTTAATAAATGTGATTCAATTTTCTATAATGTATGATTATTAATTTTTCATTCTTATCTGTTAATACAAAAAAAAAACACATGTTTATTATTTGCTGTTTATTTACAGGTGATGTAATTCCTACAATACTGGCACGGGACCGCTAAAGCATTGAGTTTACTACGTATGTATTGTTGCTTCACAGGTTCTATACTGGGCTAAGCGTCGCGCCATAGGGCTTTGAGTCTCCTACTTATGTACTGATGATGGATGCGTAGAATACTAGCACGGGATCCGTAAAGCATTGTATAGCTACGTATGAATTGATGCTGCAGGGTCTGTAAACACATTTTACCCTGTATGATTCTGCAACGATCTTATTAATTAATTGCGAGATAAGGTTAATTCCGTAATTAATAGATAAAATCATTGCGGAATCATACAGGGTAAAATGTGTTTACAGAGCCTGCAGCATCAATTCATACGTAGGCTACACAATGCTTTACGGATGCAGTGCCAGTGTTGTACGCATTCATCATCAGTACATAAGTAGGAGACTCCATGCCTTACGTAGCCTAGCCCAGTATAGAATCAGCGCAGCATCATTTCATACGTAGGCTACACAATGCTTTACGGATCCCGTGGCACTACTGTACGCATACATCATCAGTGCATAAGTAGGACACTCCATGCCTTACGGAGCTTAGTACAGTACAGAACCTGTGCAACAACATTTCATACGTAGACTGCACAATGCTTTACGGATCCCGTGCCAGTATTCTACGCATCCATCATCAGTACATAAGTAGGAGACTCCAAGCTTTAAGGAGCCTAGTCCAGTATAGAACCTGTGAACCAACATTTCATACGTAGGCTACACAATGTTCTACAGAGCTTAGCCCAGTATAGAACCTGTGCAACAACCTTTCATACGTAGGCACCACAATGCTTTACGGATCCCTTACCAGTATTGTACGCATCCATCACCAGTACATGAGTAGGAAATTCCATGCCTTGCGGAGCCTACGCCTGTATAGGTATTCCTATGTACGTAGTAAACACCATTCTACCAGCTACTTACATATGTAGCAAAACAACACAGCAGTAATTTACGTATGCCGGTTGATGACAAATTTCATGGCACCGCCTAGTTAATACTAGCTACGTATGCGACACGGTTCCGGCTACAACTGTCATGCTGTACTGTTTTGCTATGTAAATTACGTAGCCCGAATACGTATTTTTTTCTCAGTGCAAAGTACTTTAATTTACATATTCTGCCGTATCAAGGATAAATATACATACAAATTGAATGTCTTGGCCATGTCTAAGCAATACAAAAGACATCAACGATTACTGTAGTATTCGTTGATGTCTTTTCAACGGAATAACAAAATTATTGAAAAACACAAGTGTCTTAGTTTTAGAACTATAAATTAAACTTAATTTTATTTTAAAAAATACTCCCTAACGCTTATAAGTTTTATATCAAAACCCCAGTTTTGTATGGCTAGGTTTCGTTGCCCTGTACCATGCATGCACAGTACAATATGAAAATCAAATCAAAGATACTGAAATACACTATCTCATTTTATCTTGAGGGAAAAGGCCGCGTCCATCACATGCATAGCAAACATGAAATAAGTAGATAAAGAGGGACTCTCGATAAGGCCCAATCGTCTGATCTACTTGGGTTTTGTGGGAACCAATAAATCTTTCCAATCACTGCCGAACCATAATCATGACTGATTGTACCTAAGGTTACTGACGTACTGTAACCCACTTGTTACTGGCCCTTTATGTCTATATTTTGAGGACCAAGTTTTCGATGTTGTAATTATTTAGCTACAGCGCTCTCTTACGCGCAGATCTCATAGACAATACTTGCGGCTTAAGTTCCTTCCTTTCATAAAAAAAACATTGCATATGCATAGTGCATAGGGTTTAAAAAAAAGTGTTCTATTAATGATGCAAAATGGACTATATATACAAATCTTTCAGCGGATCCTTCAGTATCTACTCCTTTCTTTGGTTACCTTGCACCTTCTTTGAGAGAAAAGACTTGGAAATGCTGGAAGGCCACTTCAGGACTCACGATTTGTCGGGCTGCCATTGGTGCCATTGCCATATTTTTTGTGGTATCAGTACTTGTTTACATTAACGAGATAAACGGTTCCAATATTTATATTTCAGTATTTCAGGGTAGTGAAAGCCTTAAACAACTGCTGCAACTATCATCCTTAAATGATGTGGCCAATAATTATGAGGACTTACCTATATTAGGTATAGAAGTCAGGATTCCTCTCATCGCATCAGGTATCTGTAGGTCGCAGCTGGCTGCAGGCAGGATGTACGCGTAGCCGATCATCTCCAAGAGTGAGGTGATGAGAGTTGCCCACATAAGCAGGCTGTGACAGACCTGGTATTTTCCGGCTCCTGACGAATGAAAATGAAAATATTGTATATTCGAAGTAGGTCAAGTATACACTTTTCAAAGGTCATTCTTTCATCTACAACTCGGCACTCGAATATCCGCCGTTTCGGGAAGTGTTTGCGGAGGGAAAAGAAACGACAGGTCCAGAGAAACTCTCTCCAACAAATGTTAAATGGAAAACGTAACTATACTGAGATTTGTAACGATTATAAGTCGTATATTTAAGGTCTATTAACGAATGCCACAACCCTTTCTGGACGATGCAAAACAGTTGACTTCACATTAAAGACTGCAACGGTTTTGAGAAACATAGTTTTCCAACTTTTAAGTTAGTTTTTATTAGATACATCGCACGTACAACGATCGGGTCCTGTGCTGTCTATGACCATTCAAAATAGCTTCAAAAGGAGTTTCTACGAAACATAGGAATTGGAAATAGATTCCTGAAGAAAAATTTTTGAAAAACGTTTCATGAAAAAATTAAGTGTTGGTAGTTCTTACCAGCTCTATCCAAGGCATCTTCGAGTTCCACCTCTGCTTTATCATCTTTATGATCTTGAGCATTCACTTCAGCTATCTTCTTTATTTCCATTGTTTCTAACGATTCACCACTGTTCAGTATTCAATACTTTTTTTATAAAGAGTTGTCTTAAGCTTCTCTTTAAACTGTGTTCAAAAACGCTCTCGGACTTAAGGCAAATATTTGTTTATTACATCGTTCTTGTTGTTCTAGAATAACAATTAGTATATAAACAATTGACAACAACCCGGAAAAAACTTAGTTTTAAATAAAAAGGAACTGACTGACTGACTGAAATGACTTAAATATGGCGAAGCAAAATTTCGGAGTACAAAAATGCTTTCGTAATTAAAACCGTGGAAAAAACTACTTTATCAAGGTTATATATACCTATATGAATTTTTGAATAACGGTTTTCTAAAAATAAATTCTATGTAAAGTTAGCAACAGTTCAAGATTGCTATAGAATTCGCAAAAAATACAGAAACATCCTTTAGGGAAATCTTGGAATTTATGACCTGATTTTTTGAAATCGCGCGTAACATAAATATAATGTGAAATGAACCAAAATATTATTTACGAAATATTAGCATAACCATTATTTTAAAGAAACACCACTAATGTTGCAATGATTCGCATTAATTTACACCGTGATAAAAAAAGGAATACTTGGAAAATCCTTGAAAATTCGGGATAGCTTTTTGAAATTTTATCACTTTATATTTTTGACTAATGCCATCCCATCTAATAAATAATATTTCGATCTACAAATAAGATTTTACCTTTATATTATTACAAAATGTATTATCAGGAAGAAAAGCAAAAACACCACTGTATATTATGGTTGATTTTTGACGATAGTCTTTTAGTTTGAATGAATTCGGTATTTTAACCTATAATCACTCTGTTGGACCAAGAAGGCTTCACAAAGTCTAGTCCTACAATGCGTTTCTTTAACCAGGCAAAATCTACGAAGTCTCAGAGACACGCAATCATAATGACCCTCTGATAAGCCAATAGAGACGGCTTACTCAAGAATACATTTAATCTTCTTTTACAATACTAAGAAGAATTTTCCTCAGATTATCATGTTTACCGACGCTTTGAAAATGGAGATCTGTGTCATGTATTTAAAATGTCTTTGTTGTCAGTTTTTTGACCTTAATTCCTACCTAAATAGTTGTGGAAATGTACAAAAAAGTCACCCGATTGATCTAAATCAAGGTGTTTTTTGTATACATTTGTAGCGTTTCTAGAACACATTCGTGATTGTAATTATTACCTTGACGGCAGGATAGAACGCATTTAATTTGTTTTAAGTGTGAAAGGGAGAGACTGTTTCCAGGTAAATCTTACCTTGGTTCTGGAACGGAACGTTTAAATGATATCCATTTATCCTTAACAAAAAGTTAATAACGCACCACGTAATAACCTATGGTAAAGCTACGGTGAACTCTTAGGACAAATAAGTTACGTCTGTTCTTAGAGTCACCTATTAAATTGCTTTGTTTTTTTAATAAGTTATCACAATAACTGTTTTAGACGTACCAGTTTTAACTATCACAATAAATAAATATGCGCACAATTAATTCTGTAAACAAACACAGACTGAGTCAAAATGTCAAGAAAACAAAAGCAAAGCGCATGTAGAAGAAAACATATTCAGGTACTTAGTTTATTATCATCGGATAACGGCTCTATACCTCTTAACTTACCTAACGCTATACACAGACAAGGAAAATATGAAAGTATGTGGTTATGTGACTTGAAACTCTGCAAACTCTAATTTGCAAGTCTAAGTCTCTTTTTTTATCTAGACTATAGACACTTCTGTAAAATTTTACAGGGCTCAAGATCAGTCATCAGTAAATTGCCTTGAGGTAGGTCGATAGGTCTATGTGGAAATCTAAATTTAAAACAATTTAATGAGATGTATCACTGAAAAACATCAAAACAGATGCAGTCACAGGCAACAATAAGTAATTCATATCTCTGTGACTGACTCGTAAAGCAGATAAATGAAGTACGTACCCAGGGAAGAGATTAGCGTAATAAATTAGAATAATTATTATCAGAACGGCCACAAATGACCTTAGTTTATAGGTATGGGTACTGAAAAAAAATTACTAGAGGGTTCATGAATATTATTCTTTTCATTCACTGAAAAATTTTGCACAAAAACCCTCTAACTGGCCAAAAAGTTGACGAATCGTTTACATGACCAGTCAACTAGAAAACACACAAGAATGGGTTTCTAATAAGTAAATCGAAATTGTTACGAGTTTTCTCTTCTGGTTTTAATTCAAATATGACTGAACCTAAAATAAGAGGATACACAGGGTGTAACATGGGGCTCCTAACTCTTTGCTGAAATGTATTAAATTATTAGGCTCTCTACACAAAATTAACCAAACAGCTGACCAGTTTCTATGAAAAATTAAAAAAAAATATTGCGATTACAATTTACGTTAATAATTCCGTCGTTTGCTTGCGAATGAATAAATATAACTAATACGGGAGCGTGCGAAGCGAGCGAAGCGATTCAGATTGTTAGGTTCAATATCTATGAAATAAAAGCGAGGCAGACAACTGTCGTCTACCTTATGTGATAGAAAAGTTAAATTGTGCTACACGATACGAAGAAGAATAAGAAATACGACCCTTCCTACTCTTCATTGGAACTGGAGCATAAAGCATCTTACTCGATCTTTATCTACGGACCATACACGGGATAACGCAGGACACACCAATATAGAGACGGTACTAATATGGCGAAGAGTTGGAGTGTCCTTTCTGTACGTACAATATTACTATTGTCTACTCTGTGGTAAACATATCGCGAGTCGTGTATTTTTACTATGGTATTACAAAGATAACTTAGACCAATGCACTCATCTTTTTGTCATTCACCATTTTAAATGTATAAACAACAAAGATTTTTTATTGTTATTTTATTTATCCTTATTTAGTACTTAGAAGAGTTTCCGTTGCTAAGAATTTAGCCATGTCTAACCCCAATATCTTGGGAAATTTTGACCATACTACACACTCGAGATGTTTCGGAGATTTGGTTCCGATTCCGATAAGTCGGAACTTCCGACTGAAAATTAACCTCCGATTTCGACTCCGGTTTCGACAGTTTTAAATTGGAGGTCGAAACTCACAGGCAGCGGCGGCGGCGCGGCGCAGGAAGAAGCGGCCCGGCGGCGGCCGGCCGCTGCCAGGCGCATGAAGATTGTCCTTAAAACACATCTCTCTTCTGCCTCCAGCTCCACCTCTGACTTTGATTCCGGTTCTGATTTCAAATAAATCAAATTTTAAAACTCCGTTTCGGACTTCGGTTCCGGTAAACCCACCTCCGTTACATCCCTACTACACACCGTGGTCATAACTCTTTT
Organism: Coleophora deauratella; assembly: GCA_958295455.1. NCBI lineage: Eukaryota > Metazoa > Arthropoda > Insecta > Lepidoptera > Coleophoridae > Coleophora > Coleophora deauratella. Next base: position 18,137,706 of record OY282393.1, read on the forward strand.
TTAGTGAAGGTTGTAGCACAAAACACATAGATACAGAAGGTCCGCTCAATACGCTCACAAAAATCCTAAGCATATACATGCTTATAGACGTATAAGAATTATCCTTCACTTTTTGGACACCTGTATATAAGCATATATAGGGTGACTTTAAATTGGTTCTTGATACGAAAGGCTTTGCATGTGCTCATGATAACCAACAACTTTCCCTAAGGAACCCATAGTCAAATCTCAAAAAAAAGTTTTGGACTCTCCATACAAATCGGTCAATGGACCGACCAAATTAGTATGAAGTGTCCAATTTTTTTTTTGAGATTTAACTATGGGTTCCTTAGGGAAAGTTGTTTGTTATCATGAGCATATGCATATGTTTTGGTATCAAGAACTAATTTAAAGTCACCCTATATAAGCATGTATATGCTTACGATTTTAGTGGTTTGTATTGAGCGGACCTTCTGTGTCTATTTTGTGGTTGTAGGTCGTAAGCGAAGCCTATTGTCAGATGTTTTCAAGCTGATCTGTCATTGCCTAACGATTACTATCTAGTGATAACCACCTATATAAACGGCTTAAAGTACTTGCAAAGAAAAAGCCTTTTGCAAAGACTTAAGACTTAAGTAAATTTATTTTTACATAGAGATAGATAAAGAATAATTAATGATAAAACGAACATACTTATACATATCATAATTATACGAAAGCCTCGTCCGAAGAGATTAACATATTTTATTAAGACTTGTAGTGTACCTCATAGCGGTCGCCATTCGAGCGCTATTTTTTATGGCATAGGTGGCAGCAGACGGAGAAAGTAGATTCCTGTTTACCTCTCTGAAAAATCATAGAGATCTCAATAATATGGAAAAAATAAATGTAGGTAGGACGAGCCTACCACCCCAGTTAAACGCGCCATGTCTGTTCATATAGTTAGTTCATAGCTACATCAACAACAACAAAATTCACGAATGGGCCCGGAAATAACGGGGAGGGTGGGATACTAACTCTGCCAAGAGCGGTCAGAACGTTTTTCGTTTGTTATTCAAACGGTTAGCACTAGGCGAAAAAGTCGTTATGTGCGCGCACACTACGAAGCTGTATCACTATAGTGACTCATTTTGTTTCACGTGAAATCAATACTGTTACGACCTTCTGTCTCCAGCCGTACCTGGTTGAATCCGTTGACAAAAGTAGATGATGTTATGAGAAATTTTTAGGGTTCCATGCTTATAGATTACAGGGAGATCTCTTTAAAAAGTATATGGTCTTAAAATAAAATGGTTAAATTCTCAATATTGTTTGTTTGTCGGTTCCTCAACACTATTTGAATGATCACTAACTCCAGCGGAATGGCGAAGCACTAAAGCGAATGAACAGACATGATGGGTTTGACTGATGCTAGGCTCGTCCTACCCACATAAATTTTTTCAGAGATATAAACAGGAATCTACTCTCAAAACAGTGTTCGAATGGCGACGGCTGGGCCGTACTACAAGTCTTAATTAAATATGTTAATCTCGAGGATAATTATTGTTGTCATATTGTTGTCAATTGACAACAATAATTGGGTAATTAATTACCGACAATCTACATAGATTATTTCCATACTTACGATCTATTTTTGAGTCTGTAAAGTCGTCTGTATTTTCGGGAACTGATACTTAATGTCGCTGAAAAAGACAACATCTTATTTGACCAATGGGTTAAAATCCCAAAAAATGCTTTGAGATTTTGATGGGGATCTAATGTCTGGCTCTTATAGAATCCAAAAAACTGTAACATACAAAAATGTGTGTATTAAAACGTCAGTAGGGTACTTATAAAAAATCTTTTTAAGTATAATAGCCATTTTTACTGGAGATACGAGTATTAAATAAACATTAATCGCTTATCCAAAATCGTTTTCTGATAAATCAATTTTTTTATAGTTTTTCGTACCTTTAAAAATTTTAAGATTTAGCTTGGCGTAACAATATTATAAGTGCCTGAGATCTATCTATTTAGATACAGAAAGTTACAACTGTCCCCAGCAATCTTGTGAAGACTTTCAATCTCTCCACCAACCCATGGGGCGTCTCACAATACGCTTGCCTCCACGCCATAACTCGCTTTTTCAAGTAGTTATCGGTTTTGGGCACATGTTTTTCAGCAGCCCACTGACATTCCATTTTGCTAAATCTCTAAACATAGTCGCATTACTCATTTATTTTATATTGACTCAAACATTGTGTATATCTTGTCTTGTTATATCTTGTATTGGCGTGTTTATATCGTCTTTGGCAGTTGGGTGAGTTTTGTTGAGGTTTTTGCAATATTCTTATTTTGTAAAAGTATCTTGACTTCAATGTATCGTCAATCAATTGGGCATCGCTGCAGGTACTCAAATTACAGCCCAGGTCAACAATTGACGTCATTTCAATTTTTTTACCGACTTCAATAAGGGGAAGGTTCTCAATTCGGCTGTATTCCTTCGTGACATCATTTGTATCCACTGGTCTGATAGATAGAAATTCGATTAGATAGAAACACTGAGGACCTTCGCCATGTTAACATCTACGGAATAAAGGCATATATTATGCGGAGACAATTGCGTTGGTTTATTACATACATGGTTGGTTGGTTACATACAGATTAAAAAAGACCTGCGAAAAGTGTACAATGCTACCTACTTCGAATAAACAGTTTGATGTGTCCCGCACGCCAGACCCGAAAGCGCATCTTTTACTGCGAACTAGGGCAAGCGCAAGCAAGGCGGTCAACTCTTGCCATATAAGGATGTGTTAATGAGGCACATGAAGAGGTGCAAGCTAAAGATCGCCCAAAATGGAGGCAGCTAATAAGGCACTTAATGCCCGACCACCTGCGGCTATAGACTACAACTACAGCAATGTATCCTGACATGCCCTAAGTACAACCGCACGTTTCGTGCCAATATTGGCTACATCAGGCACATCCAAGCGCATGAGAGAGCGGTGCAACGGAACGCCTGCACCTGAGCCAGAAACTGCTGCGGTCGCTGCGGCTAGGATTCATTATAATTATTGCAGCACCTTTGATAATATGATGGGCAATTACATATGTGCTGTCTTCTAGTTTAGTATTCTGTTTACTGTAGGCGTTTTTATAGAAACGCCACTTAGCCTCGGTACTCAATACACAGAAAAAATAATCTCTTAAACCGAGAGAGTTTATTTCATTAAGACCTACTAGGTTTTCGATATAAGGAAAGTCGAAAATATCTTCGCCTAAGAAATAAATATGTTTTGTATTGTGGCTTGTAACAATATTGGAAAGGTGTCGTTCTTATTGCGAGAAGTCAGTCTATCTTCATCCAAGATATGCGTTTTCAACCGAGTCATAAAATTCTTGTCACAAAATATTAAATCATGATTTTTTTTAATTTAACATTTTTGCAATGTTAGTGTCATTGTCTTCCAGCAATACCTTTATGAAATATCTCGGTCTCGGTCTCGGCATCAGTGATTCTCGGCTAAAATCTCGGTCTCGGTCTCGGCTAAGAAATGCCGAGATTCTCGGATAGGCCGAGACAGTACGCTCGGTGACGTAAGCTATTCGGTAATTCAAATTAACGTGGCGCGGCGCGTCCTTTGATCGGGATTGGTTTGATTTGTCCATTCGATTGTGTTATCGATACTTAATATGTTGTGATTGGCTAATAGGTACCTATAGCGACACGTGTCCGAAAAAAGAAAACGCTGAAAAACTCCTTTTTCTGAATTATAATAAAAGTTTATTTAATTTCGGTTATTAATAAACATTTTATTATTAAATATACATTTTTATTTCTCATAATTTTGATTCGTCTCGGTCCCGGTCTCGGCCGAGACTGAAAATCCTGGTTCTGTCGGACCTTACCTCATTTATTACTTTATTCTTTTTTCTCTATTATTTTAGTGTTATCAATTATGGGACCAAAATCTAACTGTACCCTGAGTCATCCTGTAAAATCTGTCTGAGTGTATGTGCTCTGTATTTGTAGTACCAAAAAACCTAACAGCAAAATCCGTTTAGCCTATTCGTAACAATGGTGTCGATTCGGTTTTCACGATTAAACTTATTTGACAGAACTAAACTTAATTTAAGTGTTCTGTCGTTTTCTTTCTATACCGAAAAGACAAGGACAGAACGATTTAATTAAGTTTAAATCGTAAACACCGAATCGACACCAATCAGGGGCGCCGGGTTTCAGAAAGCCTCGTGGGTGCCCGAGAAATTTTTAGGTGGTGCGTGATCTAATGGTGGCCCCCTCCATATACAGAAGTTATGTTCCTTCGATACATTTATTTATTTGCTCGTAATTATGCTCTTGTACAAAGGTAACATTTAGACATAACCGTGCATACCTACAGCGACCGCGGAAGTGGGGGGCAGAGGGGGCCAAATGCCCCCCTAAAATGAACCAGGGGGGCCGCGCCCTCTCCGAATTTATCGTACTACCTGATAAAGGTTTCTTTGTGCTATCTTTAACTGAGCTTTGTTTTTTCTTAAATAAGAAAGCGCTTCTTCTTCGAGTCTAGATGCTAGCATGTGTGAGTGAGGGAGGAAGGAAAGAAAGAAAGATAGACTTTCTTCTTCGACTGAAGTTCTCTCGCTCCCCGTCAAGTCGGCGTGTCGACTCGGCAAGCTCCGCCACCGCTTCGGCATTGCGTGTAGCACTGTTTCAAAAAAGGTTGCCCCCCTCGGATAGAGTACTATTTTTGCGTCACTTTCATTCAAAAAAGTTTGCCCCCCCCCGTGCTGGACTACTTCCGCAGTCCTTGCATACCTAGATATATTTTTTTTTACTTTGAAGAAACGAATTTAGTATTGTCATGCCAAAAAATGGAACTTGACATTTTGATTGGGATCATGCGGTGCAGGGTTGCGATGCGACTTGAGAGTATTTAATGCCCTAAGAAATCTACGTCTATAGACTGGGCGCAGTAGAAGGAGAAATGGCGGGTTAAGTTTGGAAACGGGTGGCTCGAGTAATAGATATGTTACGAAGTTCAGTTGCGTACCCAGATTTCAAAACAAAGGGGCAGGGTCCTTAAAATTTTTTGACCTTTTTATGGTATTTGTTTTCCGCTAACTGTGTACAGCCAGGTTATACTTATACTTATACATATATGTATTTCATATATTTATTCCAAAAAACAAAATGCATTGTGTGGGAATTTTACAATAATAATAACAATAAATTAATTTTGCATAATTCAAAATAAATATAAAATAAAAAGTATAAAAGTTCTTCCAATTTATCTTACAAAGGTCCTCAAATTGATAGAACTTTTGAACAGTTTTAGCTGTACTTTGCAGGTCTGGTATTTTATAACGTTTCATCCAAAACTATCAGAGCCATTTTTGAGAATAAACAGACCTTTACAAATTGTTTTAAGAAAAAAATATCTAAAATAACGCTCCTTTACAATACGTATTTCCTTCTTCACGAGGCAGCATGATTGATTGTTGTGTACATACAAAATTAAGCGAGCGAAGCGAGCGCGAAAATTTTTGTGTACCGGGCAGAGACAAGTTATATATTTTCTCTGGTACCGGGCCAAGATACAGTAATCACTGATCAGTTTTATGTCTCTTCTCGTGGGTGCTCCGGACCCACTGTTTGAGTCTCGTGGGTGCTCAAGCTTCCGAGCACCCACGTAGTCGGCGCCCCTGACACCAATATCCTCCAATTCCAAGGATTAAATAGATAGACTTACTTTGTTGAAGTAAACAGATAAGTTCGTTATTTTTAGAAGAAATCTGACGTATTCCATTCGAGTACTGGCTGGTACTAAGAGACAAATACAACAACAATATATCTTGTTAATACCCTGCATATACAGACACGACAGGACGGGATCCCTGTGCCAACACAAGTTGATGTTTCGATAAATAAACGCACGACAGGAGTAAATAGTATAAGTTTAATGAGATTATATTTGTAAATAACTCGCGTCGCTCGCGCGTACACAATAATAAATCATTTGGAAAAACACACATTATTGCACAATAGGGGCGTGTTCAAATCGGAACATGAGAATTTTTTAAGTTAGCTGGTGGTAGAGTCTGTGCGGGAGAAGAACTGTCATAGTCTGGGGGTGCAATTATGCTTAATTACCGTATTTGTCATGTTGACAGCACGCTGTTATGAAATAATTTATTTAATTAAATAAATTAAATTAAATAACAAACATTTATTCTTATATAATTTAAATAAATTAAATAGTAACTGTTGTTAATTTTTGTACCAAAATCATAATGTTAGTTCCATTTTACGCCACGCCAGTTCTCTTTTCGCACAGACTCTACGTAAAGTAAATTAATCGAACCAAATTATAACGAAAAGGAAAAACTTCAAAAACCAAATAATAGGTACATGTTCCGTCTGATATTGAAGAGTCTTGTCGGTGAAGCAAACGCTATCGTGCTCGTTCTCGGCCAACACTAGGTACATGTTTACAAAGTCCAAATTATAACCTGATTAAAATTTGTACCATCCACATCCCCAATGGTGAAAGTCACTGACCCGATTTCAATTAAAAATTACTAAGAAGAACCGTAAATGAAATCTACCGACAAATTAAGAAAATTGCGTTCAGACCAGTATATGGACAACCACCAATTCGTACTTTGACCCCATGTGTGAAGTATTCAGTACCCCTTCCCTTTTTTAAGGTATGGGAAGAGATACGTCTGTTCCCACCAATGGGAAGATTCTATAGTTAAAGAATATGATGAACAATGTGAAATGTTCCTAATGATCGCGTGCGCAAATTGAGGCATCAAGTCAAAGGAAAAAATTCGAGAAAGAAACACAGATTTATAGTATACAATCTACTAAACAAATCAAATTTACAATAAGCTCCCGTTGTTATCGCAATAAAACAATATTTTTATACAGATACAACATACAAACAAAGATTACGAACGAGTAAGTTAAGATATTAAAATAATAATTAACAAATAAAGATAATAGGCACACTTACCTAGTTATAAAAGGTTTTTTTAAAAGCCTTTAAATGCCTGAAACGTTATGTACCACTCCTAGATACCAACTTTCAGCACCCAGAAAAACACAAATGGAAAAGTTTATAAACCAATGCGATTTCTCAGTTTTTTGATACCACTATACTCCGTGAAAATGGGTGGAACTGGAAAGTCTACTACAAAGGGAGTTCAAAGGGATGAAAAGCATTCCTGCGCCTAATTGACCGAAGGTGGAAAGGAGCTGAGAAAATGAGGTCATGTAGCACCTATTTCTTAATCAAAACAAAAACTATAATTATAATAATAAATAATAATTGATTAAATAATAATATACTTTCTGAAAATCAGAGAGTTATTTAAATGAATGCGTTTTCTTATTCATTACCTCTACACTCTTGGAAGATGTTCCTCGCTATAAAATATCGGTAACTTCGTAAAATATAAGTTATTTTTTTCCTTTCTGGTACACTTGTCGATCGCGATCGGTTATTCGTGCTCAAATCGAAATTTTCGCAAATTAAGGCGACAAAAAATTTTGATACCATATAATTCTAAAGGATACAGGTTCATTGTGTTCACTGTGTTCATTCAGCGGCCTGGGAAGTTTTTCAGTTTACGCAGTTTCCAGCTACACAACCAATCACCGGGTTTCACCACGTGTGGTTTCTAAATAAAACTTGAAAACGTGCACTAAAAATTGAACTATTATTGTTCTTCTTATCATGTAGCACAATTAAATAGTGCTATCGCAAGGGATAGGCGGCGGCTGACTAGAGAACACAGCTTCAAACGTAACAGGGTAACTATTCCAATGGTTAAATACAGCGCTGTTTTTAAGGAATATTTAGATCATAAGTAAAATAATTTTGCACGTCCTCTGTGTATGACTAAATAAGTGAATCTGCATATGTCCATGGCACCTGGAATTTAAATTTCATTTAATTGTACGATATTTAAAGCAAATTAATACATTTTATTTCATTTTGAGTACATAAGGCAATACATATTATGTGGATTCTTTTGTGTGGATGGTTATACAGCTGTACAATATAGACGACTCCATGGAGAGTGTATTTGTAAGGAAAACCAAACAAAAAATATTTTTATATAATAGAGCTACTCGTGTACAATACTGAGAAAAAAATCATAAAAAAAACCTTGTGAGAACTCAAAACTCGACAACAACTCAGGCGTATTAAGAGGTGTTAAAAAAGTACGTTTGAAATTTAACGGTTAGGTACTCAGAATCAAGTTTAAAATACAGGAAAAATATTGAAAAACATCCGATCTACAATAATTTTTTTCAGCTCCCACATTAAATCTGAATAGTGAATCAAGAAGTTGAATAAGAAAGTAAAAAACATGTATTATAGATCGGATTTTTTTAAATATTTTTTCCTGTATTCAATAGTTGATTCCGTCTAACACACTTTTTTTAACATCCTGTATAATCAAAATACATTTGGAGAATATAATACATAAATAAAAAGGCATATCTTGTAAATTATTTTATCTCAAGTACAGAAACGCTGAAACTTTCAAAAATCGATGAGACCAAATTTTCGCGGAGAGAACTGAGTGATGAATTGTTAAGAGGCCTTTCTCAAAACGCAAGCGCTCAAGTTTAGGCATCGACACGGAGCGTCGTCGTACGCTTGTATGTATAATCGCGTTACTCCACGCACACAAACGTATCGCGCGACGAACTAACAGATTTTGATCCTATTATTCGCTCTTTCTAAGCTAGCCGTGAAAATCTGAAACATTAACATACAATAAGAAACACGAATCTACTGAACACATATTTTTTTAAATGTTTAACTCTTTCCGAAAGTAGAAAATTACGAGCTCAAAAAGTGCGATTTCTCGAAAAAAATGTGAATGGGCCCTTAACTGATGGTTAATTCACCTATGAATTTTCCTCCACCACTACTACTTTGTGACAGTGCCCATTGGGTATAGCAGTGGTAATATTCTTCAGCACCAACTGTAGACAAAAGTAACGATGATGACAGAGACAAAGATGATCAAATTAGTGATTATGATAAAAGTCATGACGATAGTGAAAGTTATGATAATGCTTCAGCCATAGTAAACCAGATTCCGACGAATTGAGAACCTCCTCCTTTTTTTGAAGTCGGTTAATAAACCGTAGTTAAACGAAGCAGCACATGATGAAAACGATATCGCTCAAAACCTGACAATGGCAGTAATGCGATTTAACCTCAGATGAACAATTGACCGTAGTTATACATAGTGACATAAAGTACATTATCCCTTACTTACTTTAAATCAGTTGGGTCGTTATGAATAACTATAGTTAATTATAACTCTGTAGGTTCAACCAGTTAAGCCTAAGCTGGGAGGTGCCAATGAACCGTATTTGGTATAAGGCGTCATCAAAATGAATATTTTTTATTTATTTAGTTGAGTTATTAAATCTTAAGATTTAGCTTGTAAAAATTAAGAGTGCGCTTTCTTGCTACAATCCAACCTTTTAGGAAAGACTTTTTTACTCTAAGTTTTAGAAACTACGAATAGTTTAAAAGAGACTAGTAGCAATTAAATCTCCTTTCTGAGAGCTAAATAAAAAGTTATGATTCCGATAGAGGTGAATAATCAGCTTACTTAATCGATTTATATGAGAAGTAGAAGAAGAGAACTTACCTTTAATAAAGTAGTATGTGTCATTATTGTTTTTGTTTGTTTCCTAGGGGTTAAAATAGGGTGATAAGGGTGTTAAAGTTGGAATGGAAAATTTAATTTGCAGCGGTATCCAAAAGCCCTTTACTACCGAAGCTGACGCGTATGAAATGCGCTTCCCATGGTACCTATACCTATATAAAATTGTACCATCCTGACTCACTGACTTACTGATTGACTGATAATCAACGAATGAAGATAAACTCCTTAAAGGAACATGACGTGGCGTATAAGGGCTAAGAAAGGATTTTTTGAAAGGGTGTAAAGCGTTGTCCCAATTTGTAGGAAAAAACGAATTTCCTGTTTATCGTAATCCTACGCGGACTAAGTTCGACTTATAAATATATATTTTTTATTTTCTATTCTCTATTGCAATGCAAGAAGCCAAGGACAGCAATAGACAGCGTAGCTTCATAAGAAGAAGATTCTTACGACGTCATGACATGACCCTCCGTGTGTGCTTCGGATTTAGTCGATGGCAGAACCTTACTGGAATTCATTAAAGAACTGGCTTCACATTCAAAAGATCTAGCAGCTTCCAAATTCCGTAATCAGGCCACATTGTTACTACGGTCAAAATATTTGCTCTCAACTCTGACACAAATTATATTATAAAATGTATAACAATTTTATTTGCTCTGGGCTTTGTGCAATCTCGTGGCATCCAACTTTATGTATCATTTGTTATTATTATAATGTCGCTAGTAAAGTTTTCGCTTACCATTCATGACGAAGCTCATACGTGTTCCTGTAAATATTGTGACGTTTTTTCACTTGCTATATAAGAGGGGAAATTTCTCCACGACGGTCATAGATAAGTCATCTATGCAACGCACATGAAGACTGGTACTATAATAGTTAGTGACTGTAACATTGAAGATTAGAGAAGAGAAGAAGGACATATAATTATTTGTATATTAAGTAGTTATTGTTAAAAGGTAAGCTTGAACAGATTATCCTTAATGTTCAAATAAAGAAAACGTTAAAGGATTAGGTAGACCAAAACGTAAGAAACTGAAAAAAAAACAAGCAAGAAGCAACCTCGAGGCATATCAAAATTAACAATTGATCAATTATGGTTTGTGGTTAGTTAAAGTCGTACTTGAACATAGAAAATTAAATGGTATTTCTATAGGGTAATCCCTTTACGAAATTATCGACGGGTCGATAAGTTACCAGGTTCAAAATTCTTATTGGACGATTTTGTTTGGTCTTAACTATTCGGAGCTGTGGAAAACGTGACTCTTATTGTTAAGACTGATACTTACTTTGCTGACTCAGCGATCCAAAGTGGATCTTGACCTCCGTCATCAAAGTGTGCCACTCTTTCCTGTTTTGTGCCAAGTTTAATAAGTTGGGCACTTCCAGCTCTTTTAGGTCATTGGCAACATAAAAATATGTTACGACTTATTAATTAGTTATTTATTTGTCTACCTTTGGGCCTGAACGCAATATCTTTGCATTCCCTTTATATTTAAATGTGTCTATAAGTTTTATAATTGTTTTAACGGCGTGGTCTTGTCCTTATTAAAGGAACATCCCACTAAAGGTCTCTTATCTAATTGATGAGCGGAACCACCTTGAGATACCTTTTTGGGATACGCCTGTACACTTGGACGTTAGGAGTCTCGTGGTCTATAGTGCACCTTGCCCTCTGCTATCACGAGTGCTTGTGGAACTAATAACAGATATCGGTTTAAGACAAGATTTAGGAGAAGCTTTTGCCCACTTTTACTTTATCCTAGTATGCTTGTGGTGTTAAAGCACCAAGAAACCTTCACATCAACGATTAACGAAACTTTTGTTGCAGATCCAAAATGCAGCTAAAATTGACAAAACACAACGAGCTTGTGGACAATGAGAAAAATCGCTCGATGACCAAAGCTACTGTGGAAGAGGCACTTACAGTGACTGGTAATTAGTTTTACCTGCTTTATGTAGTTGCATACTTGTCTTTTTAATTTATTAATTTGGTAACAAAAGATATACCAAAAAAAGGTTACTAAGAAAATAAGAAACGACTTAGACATTTTACATTACATTATGAAGGCAAATACTTTCAATTTCCACATTTGTCTCTGAGACAAGCTCCGTGTGGGGGGTTGGTTGCCGGGACTTGTACCGAGCACACGTCTGCTGAGTTATTTTTTTAATTATTTCCGTTTTAGAGTAGTCTCAACGTTATTTTTGTGATGGGAAAATAGCTGTGAAACCAATTCAGTGATAAGCGGTCATAAGAAGAGGATTAACTCGGGAGACAGCTCCGTTTTCCGAGTTCCAGCAACAAACCACCACGTGGAGCGTCTTTAAGTGCCCATCACCCTTAGGGCCGCGTCTTTCACTTGACATTGGCGTTTCGCCATTTTTTTTTATTGAAGATTCTCCCATTTTTCACTTGACATTGGCAAAATCACGCTCGTTATGAGAAGTGGAATGCCAAATAGAAAAATAGAAATAGAAATAGAAGCTCCGTGTGTAAATATCAAAATCGAAATCTTTAGATGCTACTTTTTAGCAGTCATTTCTCTCTAACCTTAAATCTCTGATGCACCAAAGAATTTCATTACAGTAAATTAACAAGAATTGTATTATTGTAGGTTTCGGCAAATACAACATAGGGCTGCTCTGCATCTGCGGATGGACGCTCCAGGCGATGGGCATGGACCTGTTTGGCACAGCGTTTGTAGCGCAAGCAGCGCAATGTGACCTGGATCTCAATATGCAGACCAGTGCGTTGCTCTCCGCCACTCCTCTCATAGGTAAGTAACTAGTGCTTATTGTACCTACGTTTCTATTTGATATTCTACATCAAGTAATGGTTCCACATATGTAATTTTGCCACTATAGACTGAAAAGAGATTTTAAGCAAATTTCATCATTGAGACGCCGTAACCCCAATTTCCAAGTAAAGATCACAGTTCTAAGGATGATAGGCACTGGATGTTTCACAAGGTGGTTTATTGCTAGAACTCTAAAAACAAGCTGTTTCCAGAGTTCATTGGATTCTTCTTCAGGACAGACATTATTGTGATGAACAGGCCTTCCAACAGGGGACAATACAGGCTGATGATATTGATGTTTTCCAGGTGTAGTGCTCGGTGCTCAACTGTGGGGCTACATCTCGGACACACGGGGTCGGCGGCTGACACTCATCATCTCCATGTCAGTGGGTTTCATCTTTGGGGCGCTCAGCAGTATCGCTCCTGACTGGAAGACCATGGCTCTTCTAAAACTGTGCTCCTCTACTTTGTAAGTACGATTATTTATAAACTTTGGCTAAGGTATGCATAGGGCTTTCAGTCCCAAAAAAAAACGATTATATGGGTTATCTATTTTGTACAGCAGTGATATGGGTTCCATGGGGAAAGTTTATCAGATTCATGAGTAGAAGCTACAGTTAAGGGGAGCGAATTAAATAATATTTTACCCTGTTTTTGGGTACCATCAAACTCAACCACTGTGAATTCCTCCTCCATTAAGGGGGGAAATAGTCTGAATAACCTTGTTGAAACGGAGATTGCTGAGAGTTTTGCCGACGTCAGTGCCATCTAGCGGCTACGGTTGACGGTTGATACAGTTGAAATACTATAAAAACTGCAGAAGGGACAAGTGTTAGTATTAGTTATCCTACATAACTGCCTATTTTTGTTTGCCCATCACTGCAACTGACGTCATCGTTACGTGCAAAGTGTTGAGTTTTATTTTTTATGACCAGTAGGCGTCAGGAACCAATACGAGGTATGTAAGTATGTTTAATTCTTTGGCACGCTCTACAGCTAAACGGATTCAACTTGTTTTGTCGGATTTCAATATTTGATGTTATTAGATTTGTCTCAGTTGTGGGAGTGACATGGGGTACACTATTTTATTACTAGCTGTTGCCTGCGATAACAGAGAGAAAAGTAAAAAATCTACTCATCATAGAAATGTTTGCCCTGCGCCGGGTGGGGATCGAACCCACAACTCTCGGATGTAGTCAGGGGCACAAACCACTGAGCCAACGAGTCCGTCAAGTTTATGTTTTTAGATTTTAGGACTAGGTGTGATATAAAAAATATTCTTCTAACTGTGTCTAACTAACGGTGTTCCAAAACTAATGCGACGAAGGAGATCATTCAGGCTCCACACATTTTTTGGCCGTTTTTAAAGTGCCAGTCAACAAAAAAATTACGTATTATTAGAACTTACTATTTGGAGCAATAGTTAAAATGACACAAAAGTTGTAGGGTTTTTCTGAACAATGTTATATAAGATCGATGAATCGTCATTTTTATACATTTATTGATTCCTGAAAGCTCAGATATAACTAGAGTTTATCATCTGGAACAATTTTCATTAAATTTTTCAACTTTTGTGTCATATTAACATTAACTATTGCTCCAAATAGCTAGTTCTAACAATTCGTACTTCTTTTTTGTTGGCCGGCACTTTCATAAAAGGCTCAAAATTAATGATCTCCTTTTGGCTGGTGATAGCTTTGATCAAGACCTATCAAAATAACGAAACATGTGTTCTGCAAAAGTTTATGGTTTTCGAGGTATAACAGATTTAAAAAAATGAAAATCACTACTATGTTTTTTAATTAACTTGTTTTTTTTTGGACTCAAACATTGTTGATTAGTGTCTCAACCCGAATTCACTACTTTATTCTACAAAAAAATTAGATGCCATCAGAAATACATCATCAATTAAAAAAAAATCTTTAAAAATATTCGATAATGAAACTTTATACATCTGCGACGTAAAAAAAATTACTCAATAATTTTTGTCTCACATTATGAGATAGAGCATATTATGCTATAAAAAATCCTTGTTTCATGCCCATTTTAGAAATGTATGTATAATACTTGGATATTTTCCTTGCAAACAATGAGTTAATTGCTCTTTTTGACCTCAAGGTGCTGACTTATTATATTCGAGGTTTTCAAATAAAATCAATTAGATTGATTAAAAATAGAAAGGCGATCATATTACGTTTGTTCTAGAAGGTCGCCGTGACTAACTACCTAAAATAAAAATAAAACCGGCCAAGTACGAGTCGCACTCGCACATGAAGGGTTCCGTACTATCGTACAAGAAACTCTAAAAACACGTCTCTTGTATGAACGCCACTCTGTAGCGATTCAAACTCTGTGAGCATTTCATTTAAATCGCAAAGGAGACAGAGCAGCGGCGACACTGTGGGACAAAAGTACCTACCCTATTTGGAGACAAGATTAATACACCCAAGATTAGATTTTTAATACACCCAAGCTGCTGATTGAAAGACTGCCTGGCCGAAGTAGACGAGACGAAGACGTTGTTTTGGAAGAAAGATGGAAAAGTGGCGGCAAAATTTAACTTTTTTAGGGTTCAAAGTTCAAAAGCCAACGGGACCCTATTATTAAACCTCCACTTTCCGTCCGTCCGTTCGTCTGTCTGTCTGTCAGCGGGCTGTATCTCATGAACCGTAATAAGTAGAAAGTTGAAAATTTTACAGAGTGTGTATTTCTTTTGCCGCTATGACAATAAATATTAGGCTGTCCCATTCAAAATGACATCTAGTAATCTTAAGATTTCCCAAAAATGTTTAGAGATTATTCTATATGATCGAATCAGTAATTCGAGAGCTATCACCTACATCAAGCGTTTAAATTTTCTGCTTCGCAGTGGATTGCCAAAACTAAATATTTTGCTGTATGTTCTTCAGCAATCATGGTGATTGTGAACATTGGCTTACCGTTGACAGACCTACCACAAATCCCTACTGATACTGGGAGACATAACATTCCTTGCCAAGTTGACCTCTGTGACTCGATCATCCAATTTCATCAGTTTGATAGGTACATGTATTAGTAGCATTTGGTATATTTCCTTTCCTGAATATTCAGGTACTTCTAAACACATAATCAAACGCAAAACTACTCCCAGGTCTAGAAGGGATTAAGGGGTCCATTGCTCTATGTTAATCAGCAATCATGGTGATTGTGAACATTGGCCTGCAGTTAATAGATCTACCATAAATTAAAGAGCGAACATTCCTTGCTCAGTCGACTACAAGTATCTATGACTCGATTATCCTACTTCATTGTTTGATACATCACCTTGATACCACTATAGTTTTTATACTCGTATCGGCTGTATTCGCGAAGTTCTCAGTAATATCCTAATTGTTAATCAAGATCCTGAAAGAGTTAAATTGCGTACATAAGGTTATATATTGAGATAAAATCGCTAATAATAACCCAAGAATAGTTAAGCTATGTTTTGAATGTTAACACTTCAAAAATATCACTTTCTGTTGAAAATAGAATGTTAAAACTAGGGATGGGACCTATAGTGTTTTGGCCGGATAACCGGATACCGAATATTCGGCCAAGCCACAGGCTGGATAGCCGAATATTCGGCCAAATCATCCTAAAAATGTCTGCAAACGGATGGCAGCCTTAATTGTTATGACATGACTATGCGAAAGCCAAGACCGTGTCGCAATCAAAGCGGCACCGCACCGACTGGTCCCAACTTCTTGCTGCGATCTGCGACGCCGGTGACGAGTCTCTACCTTTCCCGGCTTCACTTCACCACCCTGGTGCAGGACGTGCAGGAGTATGTCAGAATCAAGACCAAGATGATCGTAAGGGTTCAGCTTTTGGATTCGCGTTACGACACTCACTTCAAGGCGTTCGTGGTGTGTGTCCCGACTCAGAGCTTGGACACCTTCATGAAAGAAGACTTCTGGCCGAAAGGCGTGGTGTTTCGGCGGTTTCGAGGTCGTCTTCGGGACTCTAACACTGCGAGCATCGGCAGCGCAACAGCACAAAGAAAAGTGCCGCAGATATAATTATTATTAGATTTAAAGTAGAATAACTTATAATTGTATTTATTTGTAGTATTTATATCATTTTAATTGTATAAGTTTTTATGTATCTATGGGCCTGTACTTAGTTACTATGTTGCCTGAAAATAAATGAATAATAATAAATAATATGCGCAGCAGCGGCGGGAGGCTGCGTGGCGCCCACGCTTTGCATTGATTCGGGCTTTCTTCGGGCTGACACCTAGCGAACGTGGACAGTTACTGTACTCGCTTGTTTTGTTTATGTATTCAATCAAACAATCACAACGTTTTTGATTGATATACTCTTTATTGTACACACACAAAAAATATATAACAACAAAAGGCACAATATTAAAGTTACAGTGGTAAAATGTAGGCGATCTTATCGCTTATAGCGATTCCTTTTTTAAGTTACTGATAAAAATCAAATCGTGGTAGTGGTCTTAATTTGATTTGTGTTTGTAAAAATGGCAAGTGTACAGAAAAAGTCGTCTTTATGGACGTATCAGCTTCCCGTCCACGACTTGTCTGCGTGGACTTTAGAATCAGATCCAGAGGGAAAAAATGTTAAGGTGGCGCCATCTAGTGACGAAGGGTAATTTTTGAGTTTTTAAGCATTCCTCCAGGAATCCTTAAATTTCCGGCACAAAAATTATCATATGTGTTAGCTGAGTGCTTTATCTATCTGCCTATCAAATTTCATCTAAATCCGTTCAGTAGTTGTGGCGTGAAAGCGGAACAAATAAATAAATGAACTAAAAAATAAAATAAACTAAAATAAACAAACAAACAAAAACACAAACAAACATCCATAATTTTGCATTTATAATATTGGTGAGATGAGATGAGATTTCGTCGAAGAACAACAATTTGCTAAGTGTAATTTATGTGAGGTGATTTCTCGAGGTATCACTGGGAAGAAGGCAGAAACCTCGGCGCTCAAAAAGCATAATTACTACCTCATTATTCTTCTTATCGTGTGGCACATTCAACCGTTCTTCCCACAAGATACAGACGGCGGTTGCCTAGTGTTGCATTTAGCATCACCCGTGGTCACGTGTAGTGCATTTAGATTTACACCTACGGACGTGTGCAACGCGACCATCATACACATCTAGAGATCAGATGTGCAGGTTTCCTCACGATGTTTTCCTTCACCGTTAAAGCAGTCTGTATGAAAATGCACGTAAGTTTCGAAAAACTCATTGACGCAGTGGCCAAGATTTGAACCCACGACCTCTGGTTAGGAGGACGGAGTCACTACCCGCTGCGCCACCGACGCTTTTTTTCCTACTCTACTACTCTTTTTCTCCTACCTCATTAAAGAGGCTATTGGGCTAGACTAAAAATTGGTTTTGTGTTTTTCGATGTTCATTTACGAAATTCTAACTATCCGGCGGGGGCCGGATACTTGAGCTATTATCCGGTATCCGGCCTGATACTAAAGTACTGGCCGGATAGGCCGGATACCGAATAGTAACCAGATATCCGTCCCATCTCTAGTTAAAACCACTTCCTTGTTGTCATTTTGCAATTATGCCCTTATTCGTAAGATACGACGATATGTTTCGTTATTTTGTTAGGTCTTGCTCAAAGCTATCACCAGCCAAAATTTGTGGCATTAGTTTTGGGACAACCTGTATATTATTTTATTTATTTAGATTTCAGTCCTCAGGGGTTCTGTGCAAATATCCAAAAATTATAAGATAATAAATAAATATCCAGGACAATTAACATACAATCATCCTGCGGTCATCTGGCTACAAACTAGGATTCTCTGTAATATGGGAACCAGAGACGAATAATATACATATGTAAATAGATACGTTTTTGGAATAAAAACATATATAGATATTATACACCCAGACACAGAGCAAACAAATCTATCGCCAAAGAAATGTTTGCTCTGGGCGGGAATCGAACCCGCAACTCTTGGATCAGTAGTCAGGATAGCGCTCCTGATCACTGAGCCAAAAGTCAAAATAATTACCAGTACTCTTGTAATCGCCGTCCTGCTTTAACATAATATTTTTTCTTGTATTTAGGCATTTCTATTTCACGAAACAATCAATCGTTGGTTCCTTTTACTTTGACAAGATAAAAAAAATATTTTTTCGTGAAAAAATATTTACTTTAACTTTTCGCCCACTAATGCGTAGAAAATATCTTAACTAAGTTACTGATGTTATAAAAAGTATGCACAAGTGAGTTTAGTCTTCAAAAGCGAAGTGTTTTTATCAAGGACGTCGCTCCGACACAGGCGCGCAGTCCACCCTCGATGAGATCGCGACGCGGACTGGCGGCAGAGCCCGCGGGGGATTACAGGACGGTGGAGCAGGCAGGGTCGCGCGGACTTACTTCGATTTTGGAGAAATAAATACTTTCCACGAATAAATTACGCAGTAAAAATAAAATTTTCAATACAAACTCTTAATATTGTTAAGATCTTTATCATGTGTCAAAATTAACACGATATCTTGTGCCGTTTCCGAGAGAAAATAACATTTATGGCAAACAAGGTGTTCTTCAGGGTTTTTTTTTCTAAGAGGTGGTTGTCAAAAATATAATTTTGATCAATACAAAAGATTAATTAAACCCTTGTCTATTATTGTGTATTTTTTATTTATAGAT
Organism: Coleophora deauratella; assembly: GCA_958295455.1. Classification (NCBI taxonomy): domain Eukaryota; kingdom Metazoa; phylum Arthropoda; class Insecta; order Lepidoptera; family Coleophoridae; genus Coleophora; species Coleophora deauratella. Next base: position 18,156,838 of record OY282393.1, read on the forward strand.
TAGATTAACAGTTATTGAAACAATTTGCCTGAAATATCCAAGAATTTGGACATTTCACATATCTTAAGGCCTTAATAGTGGAAGCGCTTAGTATCACTCAAGCTCAACTAGAACTAAAAGAGAACTTTTTAAGAAAAGTAATGTTCTTATTTTGATGCAGATGGCAGAGCTTTCTTCATTTCCATTCGATGTCAGGTCTATGGCTTAGTAACTCAAATATGTAATACACTATTCTTCAGTTATCTTATTTATCTCCCTCTGCAAATGAAATTGTCTCAGCTGGGGGTATATCTAGCCAGTGTCGTCATTGAGCAAACAATCTGATAGATAGATAGATAGATAGAAGCTGATAGATATAACGTTTATTATGATAAACAAGGAGTAGATTTCCATGACGTAGGTGGGTACGTGCTTGTACGTACAGGGTCTTAGATAGGCATAAAGTTATAGTTATTTTTACAAACAATGTTTAATATATAATACAAATGGAATTTAGTTTGCATAGTATTCTATTTTTACGGTTTTCAAGCCGCCTTCGTGGCCTATTGACTAGTCCGTTCACTTCTCAATAGAGCGTGGATTCGATTCTCGGGGGTCCAACTTCGAATGAATCGATTTGGTTGGTAGTAGAGCATTTTGTGAGCCTGCCTGGCTAGTCACCACCATCTTACTTGCCATCAAAGATCAATATTAATAGCTAATTTAAATAATTTAAAGTGTTCCGGCATAGTTTAACATAGCTTTAAGTATTTTTGTTTCTACTAACAATTTTATGGGTCACTGACCTGAAATAAATGGTTATTTATTTTATTTATTTTTTATAGTAGGTACTTACTATCTATCTATCAGCCGAAAGACGTCCACTGCTGGACAAAGGCCTCCCCCAAGGATTCATCATGTTTGGGGGGTAGTTGCCATAATCGCCACGCTTGGCATGCGGGTTGGCGATCGCAGTGTGGCGTGAGCCAAGATGGTACGCGGGAAAGACGCTGCTGCCCATCCTCCGGTTTATGGATCCCTTAGTCGCCTTTTACGACACCCACGGGAAGAGATGGGGTGGTGCTATTCTAAGGCCACACCACAGGCTCAGGTACTTACTACTTTGTAAAATTTGTTCGACTGAACCGCCGCGCCATCACGTCACGTCGTGTCATGACTCAGTTTCAGGTGATCTGACTGTCAAACCAAGATCCTCAACCTTCGCTTTTCTTCCTCAGTACATCAGCGTGCAACTCGGCGGCGTACACTCTGCTGGGTGAGAGCTGCTGCGCCAGGGTCCGGAGCCGCGCCATGCTGCTCTGCACCTGCATGCTGATGTGCTCCCAGGGGGCTGCTGCAGGTGTGTAACCTGTAAAGTGAAAGTAAAGTTACCTGGCAAATTGATTTGGGGTACAGTAGGTACCTATAGTCCGAAATGTGTCAAAGATGTTGAGGACGCGACGCTATGTAGAAAATATAAACTATGAACTGCAGTTCATTTGATCATTATCAGCCAAAAAACATCCACTGCTGGAAAACCCTCAAGGATTTCCACGTCGACCAGTCATGCGCTGTTACAGAACAGAATCGCGAACTAAAAACTAAGGTAAACTGAAGTGGCAGTGGGCGGGGCACATATCTCGTAAGAACAGATTGGCTGTACATTAGATGTTATCGAAAAATACTTAGAATTTTTTCCAAAAAATACATGTTATCAATAGCGAAAATGCTCACAATCAATAAATATACTCACTCCAGTTGACATCAAATTTAAGAAACCGTTGACTTTTCACAGCATTCGCGTACCCAATCCTGCCGCTAGAATTCAACTACCGCCTCGACTTCCTTGGCATTGCCTTCCGGCCCTGGAGACTATTGGTGCTCGTGATGGCTCTCCCCTGCGCAGCCACCGCCTGCTTACTGCGGCTCTTCCACGAGAGCCCAAAGTTCCTAGTCTCCAGGGGCATGGAAGAGGAAGCTCTGGAAGTAATGAAGAGGATTTATGTAGTTAACACTGGCAACAGGGCTGATAGATTTCCGGTAAGTTTTGATTTGGTAAATTACATATTTTTTAGATGTTCTTGATTTGATTAACACAGGCAACCAAGGAGGAGGGATAACCAAGAAGCAAATAATTATATATAAAAAATGATTATTATATTTTATAAGAGTCCGTAGCACAATCGCGTTTTAAGTACAATCGTTCATGCATGTAAAAGTCCCGTGCATCAAAAATATACAGAGTATAGCCGTGCCATGTAGTGCTAGTTGCACGAGACTGTACATTCAAGCTGGCATCTCAATATAGCATTGCTATTTCAGCTAGTCTTCTAAACATTGCGTTTTCAAATTTTAACCACTAAAAACATTGCATGCTTTTAGTTCTCGACAAGACAAATGCAGCTCCAAAGCAGACAGTTTTGATTCTTGCCTGAACTTTGAATAATTCAATGTACGGATTTCAATCCCAGTGCCGATACCAATCTAAAGTCCTTTACTTTCCAGGTGAAGAAACTCATCACTGAGGCAGAAGATCAACAGAACCTAATCACAGGCTCGTTCCTGAAGGCTCTCTGGCAGCAGACGGCACCTCTGTTTCGCCCTCCGCTGCTCAAAGTCACTCTCAAACTGTTCTACCAGGTCGCCATCATCTATATGACGTGAGTTCTTAGATGTTGTTGCACAGATTTCTTTCACATGTATAAATTTTGGATTTCCATATCTCCTTTTCTTGAGATTGATCATTAAGGAAGTCATCCTCATTGAAATATTTACTATTTCGTGCATTTTTTAAATAAAATAATCAGAATTATATCGTACATATTGTATTTTCGATACACTCAACTACTTACCTAATGTTCTGAAACCAGTTACTTCTGTTATTTTACTTTCAGGTCCGTGGTTGTATGTTAAACAAATGCAAGTATTATAGATACGTCTTCCCTTTCAGTGGCAGCGGCTTCATCCTGTGGCTTCCCTACATCATGAACAACATGTTCCTGGTTCTGGAGTCGGGAGCTGGGCAGGGCATGAACCTCTGCACCATCATCAGATACTCCGATGTGGACAGCGTTCTTGTGAACGGCACAGTAAGCAAACTTTTATTTTAGCTACATTATAAATAGGTGCATAACGGAATTTGTCACTCATAGAACTGACGAATGAAAATAGCGCATGTGCTTAAATATGAAAAATTCTAGAAGACAGATATAGGTTTTTTGTATTATTTTTAAATCATCGTCAATCATCATTAGCCTTTCACCAGGCAACCGCCGTCTATACCTTGTGGATAGCATGGTTAAATTGTTCCACACGATAAGAGAGATTGGCCTCGGTCAGACACAATGTTCTGTTAATGCGACAGAGCCTTCGGCAAGTGAATATACTATACGTCTGTGTTCCACGAGGCGCAGTATTTAAATTTTGGAGAATCCAAGTGGGAAACCATTAAGAAAACAATGCTATAAATTATAAATAGTCAATAGTCTGTTGTCGACAGAAACAAATAAACAAATACTACTTACTTCTTCTTTTCTTCTTTGGTACTAGGGTTGCTATTTCGTACTTACAGCTATCTCTGCTCTTTCCAGGCCATCAAAGAGACCTGTAACGACACTATCCAGCAAACTACACTCATCTCAGCCATGGTGTACGGCGCCATCTGTGCCTCAGCCAACGTGGTCCTCTCTCTGACCTGTGGCAGTCGGAAACGGCTCGCCATGATGACTCTCATCTCTTCGTCGGCTGTTGCAGCAGTGATGATGAACTTGGTGCGGGTGCCCATAGCTGGAGCGTTATTCTTCTTCCAGTTCCTGATGTGTGCTCTCGCTATGGGAATGCTGAGCGTTTACTTTGTGGAGCTGTATCCTACTTCTTTGAGGTAAGTGTAGAAGGTTTTTCTTTATTACATAGGACTACTTTTCACTATAAAGAGCTAGTTTAACGAAGAGTCAATTCTTAATAAATATATTAATCTCACGATTGATACCGTGTTTTTGGGGAAAGGAGAGTTTTAAATGTAGTGAGATAGCGTACACGAGCATATTATGTCATTGCACGATTTTCTGGAATTCCGTGGAGTTACCCGTTTATTTAAAAAAATAAAAAGAGGCAGTATCCTGACCTCTTATCCGAGAGTCATGGGTTCGATCCCCACACAGGGCAAACTTTTCTGTGATGAGCAGATTTGTTTGCTCTGAGTCTGGGTGTATTATATCTATATATGTATGTATTTAAAAGTATATGTGTATGTATATCAGTCTCTGGTTTCCAAGATACAGGGAATCCTAGTTTGGGGCCAGATGACCGTGTGTGATTTGTCCCGGATATTATTATTATATTATTATTATTATAGTAGGCCTCCCACTCGATGAACCGATGACCTGGTGAATGTCGCGGGAATTCGCTGGAAGCAGGCAGCACAAGACAGGTCGGCGTGGAAATCCATGGTCCGGGAAGCTTTATGTTGATGATTTATAACAGATCGTACGATCCTTCAGTGCCATATAAATACAGTTCCAGTTTTAAACATATTGTATTTATAAGTAATTATGTGTTTTTCCGCAGAGGGACGGCTTCGTGTCTGTCCATCATGTGGGGCAGATCTTGCGCTTTTGTCGGCGTCAACCTGATCGGAGCATTGATCAGCTACGACTGCGAAGACACCTTTTACGCCTGGTCCGTGTTGTTGATGAGTAAGTTCTTTAGAGGTTTCCAATTCGACTTCGACAAAACCTAGGAAACATTTATAAGAAATATATTGTACCATCCAAGTTACAAATACTCATTGGTAAATACATGAGCCTCGGACTTGGCTTCTGTGTGTGGAGTGCAATCCGGACTTGAACGCCCCCCCCCCGCCCCCCTGGTCTTATAACCTTTCCGGATATGGGAAGAGACCCGCGTCTTAGCACTAGGAACGCTCTGGATTTTTAACAAATACATGAGACGTAAACAAAAGACACAGGTAACTTTAAGTATCTTCTGCTTGTTGACTTAGTGATTTACTCTGATTAGTTTTATACTTATTGTATGGCCTATGATAAAGTTTAATCATAGACATGTATCCTACCCATAAAAACTAAGCTTAGATATTCGTATTATAACGTTTTGATCCAACTGACTGAGATTTATTTCTGTTTCTTTAAGGTGCCGTTGCATTATCATGGTTTCTGCCGCGTGACGAGCGGAAATGAGAAGACACAGAAACCCTCCTGCTGTGCCGTATCCCGTAACCAGAAGCCGTATCCCTTGGGCACTCACGGCAATTACGGCCACTGAAGAGAAGCATCTTAAACGAAAATCTCATTTTTAAATAATTAGGAAACGACTGAGAAGTCAGAACTGAAACAATAATAACAATAGACGGTAACTTCTCTTTCATTATGAAATCTATAAGCGCGGGAATTCCAACTTTAAGGAATAGAAAAAAGCAGGTGGTCTTGCTTTTGGCTGATTTTCCGTCAAAGCGGAGCGAAGCACCGAAAATTCTTGAACAACTGTTAAAAGGCTGTCGTAGCTACGTATATGAGACGTAATTGAATCGATTCATGATACGATTCGACATATTAAAAGACGCGATTGTATTGCCCCCTACAATACAATTTAAATTGTAGTTCATAAGCTTCGGCTCGTGATCGTATCGGAGCCAGCACTACTCAAGCGCTCTTACGAACAAACTTTTAATTTCTAAGTAAGTAAATTTTGATTTACTTATCTAAGAAACAACACAAAATCGCTTGTTTCTGTAAGAGATACCTATGTAAGTATAATAAGAGATACCTATGCAATAATGGCTTAGTTTTTTCATGTTTTAAAGGGCCCTCTGAATTTCGCCAGCGCTGTGCTTCGTCAATCGAAATTCCTCCCATGTGGAATGCATGTGTGCGTTTAATGTAAGACAGTTTTCAAAATACCTATGTATTTTGTTTGATACTTATTTTTTGGTTCTACAGTGTGCATAACGTCGTGTATGTTAGGCATTAGGATAAGAATTTGTTCAACGTACTGAAAAAATGGTACCTGACTGATAAATTATTATTATTTTAAGATAAAAGTAATGTATACGTAGATGTAACATATAGGTAATTAAGAACTATAATATGTAAGTACAATAAATATATGAAAATATAAATTGTTTTTTATTAAAATTTTTAGGTTATGGGCCAAGCACTTTATAACTCGTAAGAAAAGAAAGTTTTTAAAATTGATCTGTTTACAAAGTTACCTTCCAGACTAATAAAACGATCGTACGATCCGTACAATATGCAAACAGTAATTGACAGTAAGCATCCAAAAGGGTACCAATGCAACGTTATCTATCTAGTTTTTAGACAAAAATAATAATTAGTAAAAGAAATTCCTTAGAAATACACAATAAAAAAAAATCCCTTGTTGACATTAGCTATTTTTTTTTTTTTTTTTTTGTTTGGTTCTTTCCTGCTTTTGCAAGGAAAAGGCAAAGGCTTCTCTGGCCATACAGCCTATTCTTACGTAGTTTGCTCTTCTCTTAATATTTTTCTATTTCATTTGAGTTCTCATTTATTATTAATTTCTGTCGTCTTTAACTTTTTCTCTATTCTTCAACAAAATGATAGCACTTTTGATGAAGATTTCATGGACTTCTTGAGAGCACTCGAAACACAGTCTACACACTTTTATTTCATTATCCTACATATTAGACACTTAAATGGCACTTTATTGAACAATACACTATCAATATTATGCATTAAAAACCACGATATCTATTTTTTCGGATAATAAAACAAAAATGACAAACTCTTGCCGCGAGTTCCCGCCAAAAAGTTCTGACATTAGCTATCTCCATAAACATTACTTCTTATGTCAGGCAAGACTGTCAATGTCAAATGGGAGGTTGGCCTGGCCGTGTATTTTCGTGCTGTGTGAAATCTTCAATATAACATCATCTTGCACATTTATTTATTATTTACTGGAGTAAAAAAGCGGGATAAAGTCCACCGCGGTCCAAGGATCAAGGCCAACAGCTGATTATGTAAGATTTACACTTGTTTTTCAGTAGTAACGCGACTCCCCTTGCTGCCTCACCTTCATACGTTTGTTCATTGATTTTTCAATAAACCCACGAATTTAATTACTAGTTCAAATAGAGTGGTGATGTGTTTGTGTCGTTTGAGGCGTGTGTTGTGTAAATAAGTCGAAGAGGTCAACTGTTCCAGTAAGAAACTTGCATTTTGCAATTACCTACCTACCTACCTATCTCAACAAAATCAATCAGGTGGTTGGCCTTTTATAATGAAATGAGACAATATTAGGTGGTGTGCAAAAATAAAATAAAAAGATGGTGGTGGTATTTATGTGAAATCAAAGAAATCAAGTCTCTTTCTTAGCTCCACCGGTCAATCTCCTTTATATTTCAATGAGTTTTCCTCAACGTTGACATTGGCAGAATTGTTGGGCCTGAAGCTACAACAAAAGGCCAAAAAAAAAAAAAAAAAAAAAAAAAAAAAAACCAGTGAGAACCAGTGAATACAACTAGGTAGATATAGACTATAAGCTTGACTCACTAGCTAAGATCTTCATCTTGTATGGGAAATCATTAAACACACTTCTAAAAAATAACTCTAAGGAGCTGTGTATAAGTAAGTTTATTTAAATTGTCTGAAGCATTCCTCCTATAGTCATAAAAAAGAATTATCATGATTACATAGTCATAAATAAATTAAATTTGTCTATTATTTCTGTGACTGATTTAAAAACACAAAACTTAATAACTCCTAGAAACTATAAGAAAAGATGTATAATTACCCTCATAGGAGAGAAAGCCGCAAAGTGTATGGAGTATATACTTTGAGGCCTTCTCTCTTAAGGTACAAGTCCGAGATCGGCTGCAGACAGCAGACCGCAGACTGCTTCACTTCATTATTTAACTTGCAAAAAAAGTTACAAACTGTGATGGAGGTGAACATAGTACTATTTTTGGTGACCGTGACGGACGTGTACATTTTGATCAGAAAGTTTTGCTAATAAATTAAATTTCAGATGGTACGGTAGTCCATCTGAAAAACTGTACCTGACACAACATATAGGAAATATTACAAATCATCAGTAATGCGTTTTGTAAATGTTAAATATTGATTTGTTATTCTTGACCATTATCGCAAAAAAAGAAGAACGACCCATATAATACAGGAAAATACAACAATAACAAAAAATACAAAGGGATGTTATATGCACTAAAACTATATTTACAACTAAGTCAATATTTGAAAAATGAATCTATCGAAAATAACCCACTTTCATTTGTGGACTATTGCTGTTAAAACATTCTTGTTCTGAGCAGGAAGACTTGTAACTGTTAATCTGGCTCGTGTTCCTTATGGCCACTAATTCTAGTTAACTTAAGCTAATCCTATTAAAAGTAACACTTTCCACCTTGTTTCATATTCGGTTGTTTCTATAATAAAGGAATTTAGAAATAGTTCCAAAACCAAGGTAGGATTTAACTCGGAAAAATGAAAGAGACAAAGCTATTTCAAGAAAGAGAAAAGAAATATGATTTTGGAACTCTTGCAAGTGATTCTAGAGTGACAAGATTCTCTCAAAAACCCTTCATTGGCAAAATCACTTATGTGGAATGCCAAATAAAAAAGAAAGAGTGAAGTGTTTTTGAACGATTCTGGATAACAAATGTCATCGGAAATAATTCAGAGAGTTTTTGAGCTTTTTTGTAGTCTGCTGCCTTCAGTATGGCTTTCTAATGTTAGCAGGTCCAAAAAATAGTATTTTTGAACAATTTCGAATTAAAAATCTTTGTTGTTTTTTATCTGTTTGACACTGACTACGAACTTCCCGACAAATATACTGTCAGGCGAATTTTAACAGTAATCAAACAGCGTTTAAAATCTCAGTATCAGTGTGTCATATTCACGAAAGCGTTAAAAATCCCAATGGAGAACTGTCAGGCAAGCTTTTGGTTTCACTGGTTTCACTAACCAAAAGCTAAGCTAGTTATAACTAAACATAATTATAATTTGTTTTCCGATCCACATGAAAATAACAATAACCTCCTCAGTCCTGAAGCATGATTTCGTTTGTAACACTGAAAAAAATTACTTCGATGTACTAAGGGGTTGTTTGTCCTCTATGTAACACTTTTTTTATCTACTTCCAATGCATAGCAATAATTTTTAGTCAAAAGATTGCCAGGGAAAGTCCCACGGAAAATGTCCCCTATAGGGGACGTGAGGACCGAGGAGGATAAACAATGTCATTTAATATTATATCCAGACTGCTATCATAACAGGAATTCAGGCTTAGGGAATTAAAGTAAACCCTCATATTCCAAAATTGATCAACCAGTTTAGGCTACGAATTCACCACCGCCGTGAACATAGCCGCCCCATTTCTTGAAACCCGCGTTTTTTAGCTTAAATCGTTAGTTCTTCGTTAGTTCCGATTTGTTCAGGCCAAATTTCGTTTGTTCCGTCACGCGAAATAGCGATTTTTTTAAAATTAATATGGAGGCGGCTATGTTCACGCTAGCCGCCCCATTCCAGCTTTTTTGATATTTTTTCGCTATAACGATAGGCATTCGTTAGTTCTGATTTGTTCAGAAGGAAATTCGTTTGTTCTAGTAATAGTTTCCGCGAAAAAAAATACCAAAGTGGGGCGGCTATCTTCACGTGAACATAGCCCGCCCCAAAGGATTTAAAAAAAAAAAAAGTATACCATTCGATAGATATTCGTTAGTTCTGATTTGTTCTGAAGAAATTTTGTTTGTTCTAATAAGCATTTCTGAGAAAACAGCAAAAAACCCTCAGTTCATTTGCCAATTGAAATTAAACTCTATACACTGGAGATATGGCTCAAAATACTTATCATATGTGTCGACTCCTAAGATTTTGGTCATAGCAACGAATCAATCGTAGTAACAGTTCATGGATCTGAACATAACGTCAAAAATAACTATGTCACTTTGCTTAAGTAAGGATATTGATTCCTCACCAGATTAACAATACATAGGACGAAGTTGTAAAAAAATAATATAGGCTGAGGACAATACCCTAACTTTGTACCCACGCTCGATTTAAATAATTAGCAAAACATTTCGTTTGTTCTGGTATTCCATTCTAGTCCAGTGGCGTATTTAGGCTGAAGACGATTTTCAAATACCACACCAAGATGGGTGCGTTTGCTGTCTAAATTCTATTTGTTCTAGCATTGTGCCCGCTATTTATCTTCAAACACATGTAGAACTACCTATTGGCTAACGTCAGGCAAAATATTTCGTTTGTTCTATGAATAATTTCATGACCAGAATTTTTTAAACTGAGATACACGGTTTTCATAGAAAATTTCTATAAGGTAGGACTGTAGTTAAATTTATCATTTGTTCTAGTCTTGTGCCCGCATTTGAACCTAATTACCATGAAGGATGGTCTATTGGCTCACGTTAACCAGAATATTTCATTTGTTCTACTATTCTTATCGTATCCAGAGACGTATTTAGGCTGATGGCGATTTTCAAATATCACAGCAAGAGGGGTAAGTTTGATGTCTAAATTCTATTTGTTCTAGTATTGTGCCCGCTATTAATCCTCATAAACATGTAGGACTACCTACTGGCTAACGTCAGGCAAAATTTTTCGTTTGTTCTATGAATATTTTCGTGTCCAGAATTTTTTTACTGTGACTAACTATTTTCATAGAAAATTTCTATAAAGTAGGACTGTAGTTCACTTTATCATTTGTTCTAGCCTTGTGCCCGCATTTGAACCTAATAACCATGAAGGATGGTCTATTGGCTAACGAAAGCCAGAATATTTCGTTTGTTCTAGCATTTGTTTCGTGTCCAGGGACGTATTTAGGCTGAAGATGATTTTTAAATACCATATCAGTAGGGGTAAGTTTGATGTCTAAATTCTATTTGTTCTAGCATTGTGCACGCTATTGATCCTCATACACATGTAGGACTACCTACTGGCTAACGTCAAGCAAAATTTTTCGTTTGTTCTATGAATATATTCGTATCCAGATTTTTTTTACTGCGAGAAACTATTTTCATAGAAAATTTCTTTAAGGTGAGACTGAAGTTCACTTTTTGATTTGTTCTAGCCTTGTGCCCGGATTTCAATCTAATAAACATGAAGTATGGTCTATTGGCTAACTTCAGGCGGAATATTTCGTTTGTTCTAGCATTCGTTTCGTGTCCAGGGACTTATATAGGCTGAAGATGATTTTCAAATACCATATCAGTAGGGATAAGTTTGATGTCTAAATTCTATTTGTTCTAGCATTGTGCCCGCTAACGATCCTCATACACATGTAGGACTACCTACTGGCTAACGTCAGGCAAAATTTTTCGTTTGTTCTATGAATATATTCGTGTCCAGAATTTTTTTACTGAGAGAAACTATTTTCATAGAAAGTTTCTTTAAGGTAAGACTGAAGTTCACTTTATGATTTGTTCTAGCCTTGTGCCCGCATTTCAATCTAAGAAACATGAAGAATGGTATATTGGCTAACTTCAGGCAAAATATTTCGTTTGTTCTAGCATTCGTTTCGTGTCCAGGGACGTATTTAGGCTGAAGATGATTTTCAAATACCATATCACTAGGGGTAAGATTGATGTCTAAATTCTATTTGTTCTATTACTGTGCCCGCTATTGGTCCCTATACACATGTAGGACTACCTACTGGCTAACTTCAGGCAAAATTTTTCGTTTGTTCTGTAAATACTTTGGTGTCTAGATTTTTTTTACTGTAAGAAACTATTTTCATAGAAAATTTCTTTAAGATAAGACTGCAGTTCACTTTATGATTTCTTCTAGACTTATGCCCGCATTTCAATCTAATAAACATGAAGTATGGTATATTGGCTAACTTCAGCCAGAATATTTCGTTTGTTCTAGCATTCGTTTCGTGTCCAGAGACGTATTTAGGCTGAAGATGATTTTCAAATACCATATCACTAGGGGTAAGTTTGATGTCTAAATTCTATTTGTTCTAGCATGGTGCCCGCTATTGATCCTCATACACATGTAGGACTACCGACTAGCTAACGTCAGGCAAACTTTTTCGTTTGTTCTATGAATATTTTCGTGTCCAGAATTTTTTTACTGTGACTAACTATTTTCATAGAAAATTTCTATAAGGTAGGACTGTAGTTCACTTTATCATTTGTTCTAGCCTTGTGCCCGCATTTGAACCTAATAACCATGAAGGATGGTCTATTGGCTAACGAAAGCCAGAATATTTCGTTTGTTCTAGCATTCGTTTCGTGTCCAGCACCGGTAGCATGACGACGTATCTCGCGCGCGACGCGAGTTTTAAAAGCACTTGTTCCGTTCTAACGCTAAGCTTATTAAAGAGACAGCTGAGCTGTTTTCTCGCGATTGGCGCGACAAACAGCTTTGTCTACGCCTCATGCTACCCGCGCTGGGACTTATTTAGGCTGAAGATGATTTTCAAATACCATATCAGTAGGGGTAAGTTTGATGTCTAAATTCTATTTGTTCTAGCATTGTGCCCGCTATTGATCCTCATACACATGTAGGACTACCTATTGGATAACGTCAGGCAAAATTTTTCGTTTGTTCTATGAATATATTAGTGTCCAGAATTTTTTTACTGAGAGAAACTATTTTCATAGAAAGTTTCTTTAAGGTAAGACTGAAGTTCACTTTATGATTTGTTCTAGCCTTGTGCCCGCATTTCAATCTAAGAAACATGAAGTATGGTATATTGGCTAACTTCAGGCAAAATATTTCGTTTGTTCTAGCATTCGTTTCGTGTCCAGGGACGTATTTAGGCTGAAGATGATTTTCAAATACCATATCACTAGGGGTAACATTGATGTCTAAATTCTATTTGTTCTATTACTGTGCCCGCTATTGGTCCCTATACACATGTAGGACTACCTACTGGCTAACTTCAGGCAAAATTTTTCGTTTGTTCTGTAAATACTTTGGTGTCTAGATTTTTTTTACTGTGAGAAACTATTTTCATAGAAAATTTCTTTAAGATAAGACTGCAGTTCACTTTATGATTTCTTCTAGACTTATGCCCGCATTTCAATCTAATATACATGAAGTATGGTATATTGGCTAACTTCAGCCAGAATATTTCGTTTGTTCTAGCATTCGTTTCGTGTCCAGAGACGTATTTAGGCTGAAGTTGATTTTCAAATACCATATCACTAGGGGTAAGTTTGATGTCTAAATTCTATTTGTTCTAGCATGGTGCCCGCTATTGATCCTCATACACATGTAGGACTACCGACTAGCTAACGTCAGGCAAACTTTTTCGTTTGTTCTATGAATATTTTCGTGTCCAGATTTTTTTTACTGTGACTAACTATTTTCATAGAAAATTTCTATAAGGTAGGACTGTAGTTCACTTTATCATTTGTTCTAGCCTTATGCCCGCATTTAAACCTAATAACCATGAAGGATGGTCTATTGGCTAACGAAAGCCAGAATATTTCGTTTGTTCTAGCATTCGTTTCGTGTCCAGCACCGGTAGCATGACGACGTATCTCGCGCGCGACGCGAGTTTTAAAAGCACTTGTTCCGTTCTAACGCTAAGCTTATTAAAGAGACAGCTGAGCTGTTTTCTCGCGATTGGCGCGACAAACAGCTTTGTCTACGCCTCATGCTACCCGCGCTGGGACTTATTTAGGCTGAAGATGATTTTCAAATACCATATCAGTAGGGGTAAGTTTGATGTCTAAATTCTATTTGTTCTAGCATTGTGCCCACTATTGATCCTCATACACATGTAGGACTACCTACTGGCTAATGACAGGCAAAATTTTTCGTTTGTTCTATAAATATATTCGCGTCCAGAATTTTTTTACTGAGACAAACTATTTTCATAGAAAATTTCTATAAGGTAGGACTGTTGTTCACTTTATGATTTGTTCTAGCCTTGTGCCCGCATTTGAATCTAATAACCATGAAGAATGGTCTATTTGTTAACGAATGCCAGAATATATCGTTTGTTCTAGCATTCGTTTCGTGTCCAGGGACGTATTTAGGCTGAAGATGATTTTCAAATACCATATCACTAGGGGTAAGTTTGATGTCTAAATTCTATTTGTTCTAGCATGGTGCCCGCTATTGATCCTCATACACATGTAGGACTACGTACTGGCTAACGTCAGGCAAACTTTTTCGTTTGTTCTATGAATATTTTCGTGTCCAGATTTTTTTTACTGTGACTAACTATTTTCATAGAAAATTTCTAGAAGGTAGGACTGGAGTTCACTTTATCATTTGTTCTAGCCTTGTGCCCGCATTTGAACCTAATAACCATGAAGGATGGTCTATTGGCTAACGAAAGCCAGAATATTTCGTTTGTTCTAGCATTCGTTTCGTGTCCAGGGACGTATTTAGGCTGAAGATGATTTTTAAATACCATATCAGTAGGGGTAAGTTTGATGTCTAAATTCGTTTTGTTCTAGCATTGTGCCCGCTATTGATCCTCATACACATGTAGGACTACCTACTGGCTAACGTCAGGCAAAATTTTTCGTTTGTTCTATAAATATATTCGCGTCCAGAATTTATTTACTGAGAGAAACTATTTTCATAGAAAATTTCTAGAAGGTAGGACTGGAGTTCACTTTATCATTTGTTCTAGCCTTGTGCCCGCATTTGAACCTAATAACCATGAAGGATGGTTTATTGGCTAACGAAAGCCAGAATATTTCGTTTGTTCTAGCATTTGTTTCGTGTCCAGGGACGTATTTAGGCTGAAGATGATTTTTAAATACCATATCACTAGGGGTAAGTTTGATGTCTAAATTCTATTTGTTCTAGCATTGTGCCCGCTATTGATCCTCATACACATGTAGGACTACCTACTGGCTAACGTCAAGCAAAATTTTTCGTTTGTTCTATGAATATATTCGTATCCAGATTTTTTTTACTGCGAGAAACTATTTTCATAGAAAATTTCTTTAAGGTGAGACTGAAGTTCACTTTTTGATTTGTTCTAGCCTTGTGCCCGCATTTCAATCTAATAAACATGAAGTATGGTCTATTGGCTTACTTCAGGCGGAATATTTCGTTTGTTCTAGCATTCGTTTCGTGTCCAGGGACTTATATAGGCTTAAGTTGATTTTCAAATACCATATCAGTAGGGATAAGTTTGATGTCTAAATTCTATTTGTTCTAGCATTGTGCCCGCTAACGATCCTCATACACATGTAGGACTACCTACTGGCTAACGTCAGGCAAAATTTTTCGTTTGTTCTATGAATATATTCGTGTCCAGAATTTTTTTACTGAGAGAAACTATTTTCATAGAAAGTTTCTTTAAGGTAAGACTGAAGTTCACTTTATGATTTGTTCTAGCCTTGTGCCCGCATTTCAATCTAAGAAACATGAAGTATGGTCTGTTGGTTAACGAATGCCAGAATATATCGTTTGTTCTAGCGTTCGTTTCGTGTCCAGGGACGTATTTAGGCTGAAGATGATTTTCAAATACCATATCACTAGGGATAAGTTTGATGTCTAAATTCTATTTGTTCTAGCATGGTGCCCGCTATTGATCCTCATACACATGTAGGACTACCTAATGGCTAACGTCAGGCAAACTTTTTCGTTTGTTCTATGAATATTTTCGTGTCCAGATTTTTTTTACTGTGACTAACTATTTTCATAGAAAATTTCTAGAAGGTAGGACTGGAGTTCACTTTATCATTTGTTCTAGCCTTGTGCCCGCATTTGAACCTAATAACCATGAGGGATGGTCTATTGGCTAACGAAAGCCAGAATATTTCGTTTGTTCTAGCATTCGTTTCGTGTCCAGGGACGTATTTAGGCTGAAGATGATTTTTAAATACCATATCAGTAGGGGTAAGTTTGATATCTAAATTTTATTTGTTCTAGCATTGTGCCCGCTATTGATCCTCATACACATGTAGGACTACCTACTGGCTAACGTCAAGCAAAATTTTTCGTTTGTTCTATGAATATATTCGTATCCAGAATTTTTTTACTGTGAGAAACTATTTTCATAGAAAATTTCTTTAAGGTGAGACTGAAGTTCACTTTTTGATTTGTTCTAGCCTTATGCCCGCATTTCAATCTAATAAACATGAAGTATGGTCTATTGGCTAACTTCAGGCGGAATATTTCGTTTGTTCTAGCATTCGTTTCGTGTCCAGGGACTTATTTAGGCTGAAGATGATTTTCAAATACCATATCAGTAGGGGTAAGTTTGATTTCTAATTTCTATTTGTTCTAGCATAGTGCCCGCTATTGATCCTCATACACATGTAGGACTACCTACTGGCTAACGTCAAGCAAAATTTTTCGTTTGTTCTATGAATATATTCGTATCCAGAATTTTTTTACTGTGAGAAACAATATTCATAGAAAATTTCTTTAAGGTGAGACTGAAGTTCACTTTTTGATTTGTTCTAGCCTTGTGCCCGCATTTCAATCTAATAAACATGAAGTATGGTCTATTGGCTAACTTCAGGCGGAATATTTCGTTTGTTTTAGCATTCGTTTCGTGTCCAGGGACTTATATAGGCTGAAGATGATTTTCAAATACCATATCAGTAGGGATAAGTTTGATGTCTAAATTCTATTTGTTCTAGCATTGTGCCCGCTATTGAACCTCATACACATGTAGGACTACCTACTGGCTAACGTCAGGCAAACTTTTTCGTTTGTTCTATGAATATTTTCGTGTCCAGATTTTTTTTACTGTGACTAACTATTTTCACAGAAAATTTCTAGAAGGTAGGACTGGAGTTCACTTTATCATTTGTTCTAGCCTTGTGCCCGCATTTGAACCTAGTAACCATGAGGGATGGTCTATTGGCTAACGAAAGCCAGAATATTTCGTTTGTTCTATCATTCTTTTCGTGTCCAGGGACGTATTTAGGCTGAAGATGATATTTAAATACCGTATCAGTAGGGGTAAGTTTGATGTCTAAATTCTATTTGTTCTAGCATTGTGCCCGCTATTGATCCTCATACACATGTAGGACTACCTACTGGCTAACGTCAAGCAAAATTTATCGTTTGTTCTATGAATATATTCGTATCCAGATTTTTTTTACTGCGAGAAACTATTTTCATAGAAAATTTCTTTAAGGTGAGACTGAAGTTCACTTTTTGATTTGTTCTAGCCTTGTGCCCGCATTTCAATCTAATAAACATGAAGTATGGTCTATTGGCTTACTTCAGGCGGAATATTTCGTTTGTTCTAGCATTCGTTTCGTGTCCAGGGACTTATATAGGCTGAAGTTGATTTTCAAATACCATATCAGTAGGGATAAGTTTGATGTCTAAATTCTATTTGTTCTAGCATTGTGCCCGCTAACGATCCTCATACACATGTAGGACTACCTACTGGCTAACGTCAGGCAAAATTTTTCGTTTGTTCTATGAATATATTCGTGTCCAGAAGTTTTTTACTGAGAGAAACTATTTTCATAGAAAGTTTCTTTAAGGTAAGACTGAAGTTCACTTTATGATTTATTCTAGCCTTGTGCCCGCATTTCAATCTAAGAAACATGAAGTATGGTCTGTTGGTTAACGAATGCCAGAATATATCGTTTGTTCTAGCGTTCGTTTCGTGTCCAGGGACGTATTTAGGCTGAAGATGATTTTCAAATACCATATCACTAGGGATAAGTTTGATGTCTAAATTCTATTTGTTCTAGCATGGTGCCCGCTATTGATCCTCATACACATGTAGGACTACCTACTGGCTAACGTCAGGCAAACTTTTTCGTTTGTTCTATGAATATTTTCGTGTCCAGATTTTTTTTACTGTGACTAACTATTTTCATAGAAAATTTCTAGAAGGTAGGACTGGAGTTCACTTTATCATTTGTTCTAGCCTTGTACCCGCATTTGAACCTAATAACCATGAAGGATGGTCTATTGGCTAACGAAAGCCAGAATATTTCGTTTGTTCTAGCATTCGTTTCGTGTCCAGGGACGTATTTAGGCTGAAGATGATTTTTAAATACCATATCAGTAGGGGTAAGTTTGATGTCTAAATTCTGTTTGTTCTAGCATTGTGCCCGCTATTGATCCTCATACACATGTAGGACTATCTACTGGCTAACGTCAAGCAAAATTTTTCGTTTGTTCTATGAATATATTCGTATCCAGAATTTTTTTACTGTGAGAAACTATTTTCATAGAAAATTTCTTTAAGGTGAGACTGAAGTTCACTTTTTGATTTGTTCTAGCCTTATGCCCGCATTTCAATCTAATAAACATGAAGTATGGTCTATTGGCTAACTTCAGGCGGAATATTTCGTTCGTTCTAGCATTCGTTTCGTGTCCAGGGACTTATTTAGGCTGATGATGATTTTCAAATACCATATCAGTAGGGGTAAGTTTGATTTCTAATTTCTATTTGTTCTAGCATAGTGCCCGCTATTGATCCTCATACACATGTAGGACTACCTACTGGCTAACGTCAAGCAAAATTTTTCGTTTGTTCTATGAATATATTCGTATCCAGAATTTTTTTACTGTGAGAAACAATATTCATAGAAAATTTCTTTAAGGTGAGACTGAAGTTCACTTTTTGATTTGTTCTAGCCTTGTGCCCGCATTTCAATCTAATAAACATGAAGTATGGTCTATTGGCTAACTTCAGGCGGAATATTTCGTTTGTTCTAGCATTCGTTTCGTGTCCAGGGACTTATATAGGCTGAAGATGATTTTCAAATACCATATCAGTAGGGATAAGTTTGATGTCTAAATTCTATTTGTTCTAGCATTGTGCCCGCTATTGATCCTCATACACATGTAGGACTACCTACTGGCTAACGTCAGGCAAACTTTTTCGTTTGTTCCACGAATATTTTCGTGTCCAGAATGTTTTTACTGTGACTAACTATTTTCATAGAAAATTTCTATAAGGTAGGACTGGAGTTCACTTTATCATTTGTTCTAGCCTTGTGCCCGCATTTGAACCTAATAACCATGAAGGATGGTCTATTGGCTAACGAAAGCCAGAATATTTCGTTTGTTCTATCATTCGTTTCGTGTCCAGGGACGTATTTAGGCTGAAGATGATTTTTAAATACCATATCAGTAGGGGTAAGTTTGATGTCTAAATTCTATTTGTTCTAGCATTGTGTCCGCTATTGATCCTCATACACATGTAGGACTACCTACTGGCTAACGTCAGGCAAACTTTTTCGTTTGTTCTGTGAATACTTTGGTGTCCTGAATTTTTTTACTGTGACTATCTATTTTCATAGAAAATTTCTTTAAGATAAGACTGCAGTTCACTTTATGATTTGTTCTAGCCTTGTGCCCGCATTTGAATCTAATAACCATGAAGAATGATCTATTGGTTAACGAATGCCAGAATATATCGTTTGTTCTAGCATTCGTTTCGTGTCCAGGGACGTATTTAGGCTGAAGATGATTTTCAAATACCATATCACTAGGGGTAAGTTTGATGTCTAAATTCTATTTGTTCTATTACTGTGCCCGCTATTGATCCCTATACACATGTAGGACTACCTACTGGCTAACTTCAGGCATAATTATTCGTTTATTCTGTGAATACTTTGGTGTCCAGTTTTTTTTTACTGTGAGAAACTATTTTCATAGAAAATTTCTTTAAGATAAGACTGCAGTTAACTTTATGATTTGTTCTAGCCTTGTGCCCGCATTTCAATCTAATAAACATGAAGTATGGTCTATTGGCTAACTTCAGGCAGAATATTTCGTTTGTTCTAGCATTCGTTTCGTGTCCAGGGACGTATTTAGGCTGAAGATGATTTAAAAAACCATATCAGTAGGGGTAAGTTTGATGTCTAAATTCTATTTGTTCTAGCATTGTGCCCGCTATTGATCCTCATACACATGTAGGACTACCCAAGTAGCATTTCGAACTGTATAAAGGCTGTAGTATAAAATAATTATACACTTAACGCTGTATTAGATCGCTGTATAAAGGCTGTGTAGCGGGCTACACAGACCTTCTAATTCCAAAAGGGGCCCCAAATTAGACAGCCGTGGGTGTACAAACAGCTGGTTAACGGCTGTACTATCGCAGTACTAAAGCTGGCTTAAGGCGTAATTAGACACCATTATACAGCGATAGTTCTCCAAATAAGAAATTTTTATTCTTACACGGAGCCTAAGGTTGACTACAGGATTTTAAATTATAGTTCAAACTTTTTGTTACTCCATAATGATAGTTTTGTGTGAACTCTGCAGCGCACCAGATATCCCATTTTGTGAAGTGAATTTTGTGGTACATATCGGTAAGTATTCATTTTCAATTTATCTGTTGTTATTTTGCTTGCGGCTTCTACTTCTCCGTGAAAGTGTATATGTATTATTAACAAAAAACTCACGCGCCCTTGAAATAAATACATAATGGTCAAAAATTAAATAATGTTGGAAAATTCAGAGTACTACTAGTCGTTACAAATCAACCTAAAATCGATTTTGACATTCAAATATGCTTTTCTATTGACAATTTACTAATTCTATTGCATATGTCTTCGAAATTTACTAAGTTAACGACAAAAATATTTGGTGTATAAATTCATAGGTTAGTTTTTAATGGCGTCCTAACTTAAACAGCCGTGGCTCTTCAAAAATTCTAATAGGGAGCTATTTGCTAAATTATGGCACCAAGGGGGGTACGTTTGATGACTAAATTCTATTTATTCTAGCATTTTGCCCACTTTTGATCTTCAAAGACATGTAGGACTACCTATTGGCTAACGTCAGGCTAAATATTTCGTTTGTTCTATGAATATTTTCGTGTCCAGGTTTTTTTTACTTAGATTTGAAATGTGCTCTTTAAGTGCTTGCTCAGTAGACGAAACTGAACAACTTTCCACAAGAACTTTTTTCAGGAAACGAAAAAAAAATCTGCTTCTTCATACAAAATTTCCTTTTCTATTTATTTTTTCATACCAACATTTTAAAAATTTGACATTTTCAAACTGCTCTGCTGTAAAATTTACAAATCTGCAGTTATACTCGTAAATGATTGCCTTCTACACCATTGATAAGTAGTTTAGAAGTTATGCGGGTACAGATGACATATACTATACATACGGGTTATAAAGTCATAACTCTCCTTTTTGCTTCGCCGTGGTCAGGTAAAAAAAACACATAGATATGACTTAAACATTAAGATCAGCTTTAGGTACTTTCTTAGACGTAGACGCGTAGACGCGTGTAACACTTGAAAGGGTTTTTGGCAGAATAACAGCGCTGTAGGTGACCTAAGCGTTGCCTGCAGCAATAAGCTGAGCCTAGACCTGTTCCAGCATGCGGGGCCGACGCGGGGGGACGGAGCTGTGCTTGTAATGTTTACTCGTATAGCTCTGTCTCTTTTACGCCGTTCTTATATTCGTTCTAAACATACTAGTACCTATTCGAATTATTTTAGTTACTTCTAAGTGTACTTATTTTTCTTCTTTTTTTAATTATATAATTGTTTTGTTTCATGCTATTTGTATTTAAGATATAATTTTAATTAGGTACTATTTGTGAATCTGAGTCTGAATTAAAAGATATTCTATTCTATACTATTCTTTCATACCTACATTACTGCCGTGCAAATTAAGAACACAGTAAGTGACACATTTGATGCGATTGATTTTGAAACTTATTCGAAATGCGATTCGGTTTACTTCAAAAATCGCCCAAATTTGTCACTGTGTTCTAAAGCATGGCAGATAAGGTATCTACTATGGAACAAACGATTCAAAGTCCATCAACCAGCTGACGAATTTGTATGAAGAATCCATACATATTTGTACATTTTTTTTTAGTTTTTGATGAGTAGAGCTAAAGTTACAATTTTGACGGATTTTTTTTGTGACCAATGCGTACCTATTTACCTATATGGAATAAAAATGTTTGAGTTAGAATACCTATTTGATAATTTGCGGCTCCATATGTCTCAAATTCTCAATGCATCACAGATGTCGATCACAAAAGTCCCTGGACACGAAACGAATGCTAGAACATACGAAATATTCTGCCTGAAGTTAGCCAATAGAACATACTTCATGTTTATTAGATTGAAATGCGGGCACAAGGCTAGAACAAGTCATAAAGTGAACTGCAGTCTTATCTTAAAGACATTTTCTATGAAAATAGTTAGTCACAGTAAAAAAATTCAGGACACGAAAATATTCATAGAACAAACGAAAAATTTTGCCTGACGTTAGCCAGTAGGTAGTCCTACATGAGTATGAGGATCAATAGCGGGCACAATGTTAGAACAAATAGAATTTAGACATCAAACTTACCCCTACTGATATGGTATTTGAAAATCATCTTCAGCCTGAATACGTCCCTGGACACGAAACGAATGCTAGAACAAACGAAATATTCTGGCTTTCGTTAGCCAATAGACCATCCTTCATGGTTATTAGGTTCAAATGCGGGCACAAGGCTAGAACAAATCATAAAGTAAACTACAGTCCTACCTTATAGAAATTTTCTATGAAAATAGTTAGTCACAGTAAAAAAATTCTGGACACGAAAATATTCATAGAACAAACGAAAAATTTTGCCTGACGTTAGCCAGTAGGTAGTCCTACATGTGTATGAGGATCAATAGCGGGCACAATGCTAGAACAAATAGAATTTGGACATCAAACATTCCCCTACTGATATGGTGTTTGAAAATCATCTTCAGCCTAAATACGTCCCTAGACACAAAACGAATGCTAGAACAAATGAAATATTCTGCCTAAAGTTAGCCAATAGACCATACTTCATGATTATTAGATTGAAATGTGGGCACAAGGCTAGAACAAATCATAAAGTGAACTGCAGTCTTATCTTAAAGAAATTTTCTATGAAAATAGATAGTCACAGTAAAAAAAATCTGGACACGAAAATATTCATAGAACAAACGAAAAATTTTGCCTGACGTTAGCCAGTAGGTAGTCCTACATGTGTATGAGGATCAATAGCGGGCACAATGCTAGAACAAATAGAATTTAGACATCAAACTTACCCCTACTGATATGGTATTTGAAATCATCTTCAGCCTAAATACGTCCCTGGACACGAAACGAATGCTAGAACAAACGAGATATTCTGCCTGAAGGTAGGCAATAGACCATACTTCGTGCTTTTTAGATTGAAATGCGGGCACAAGGCTAGAACAAATCATAAAGTGAACTGCAGTCTTATCTAAAAGAAATTTTCTATGAAAATAGTTAGTCACAGTAAAAAAATTCTGGACACGAAAATATTCATAGAACAAACGAAAAATTTTGCCTGACGTTAGCCAGTAGGTAGTCCCACATGTGTATGAGGATCAATAGCGGGCACAATGCTAGAACAAATAGAATTTAGACATCAAACTTACCCCTACTGATATGGTTTTTTAAATCATCTTCAGCCTAAATACGTCCCTGGACACGAAACGAATGCTAGAACAAACGAAATATTCTGCCTGAAGTTAGCCAATAGACCATACTTCATGTTTATTAGATTGAAATGCGGGCACAAGGCTAGAACAAATCATAAAGTTAACTGCAGTCTTATCTTAAAGAAATTTTCTATGAAAATAGTTAGTCACAGTAAAAAAATTCAGAACACGAAAATATTCATAGAACAAACGAAAAATTTTGCCTGAAGTTAGCCAGTAGGTAGTCTCACATGTATATGAGGATCAATAGCGGGCACAATGCTAGAACAAATAGAATTTAGACATCAAACTTACCGCTACTGATATGGTATTTAGAAATCATCTTCAGCCTAAATACGTCCCTGGACACGAAACGAATGCTAGAACAAACGAAATATTCTGGCTTTCGTTAGCCAATAGACCATCCTTCATGGTTATTAGGTTCAAATGCGGGCACAAGGCTAGAACAAACCATAAAGTGAATTGCAGTCTTTTCTTAAAGAAATTTTCTATAAAAATAGTTAGTCACAGTAAAAAAATTCTGGACACGAAAATACTCATAGAACAAACGAAAAATTTTGCCTGACGTTAGCCAGTAGGTAGTCCTACATGTGTATGAGGATCAATATCAATGCTAGAACAAATAGAATTTAGACATCAAACTTTCCCCTACTGATATGGTGTTTGAAAATCATCTTCAGCCTAAATACGTTCCTGGACACGAAACGAATGCTAGAACAAACTAAATATTATGCCTGACGTTAGCCAATAGACCATACTTCATATTTATTAGATTGAAATGCGGGCACAAGGTTAGAACAAATGATAAAGTGAACTACAGTCCTTAAAGAAATTTTCTATGAAAATAGCTTATCACCGTAAAAAAATTCTGGAACGAAAATATTTATAGAACAAACGAAAAATTTTGCCTGACGTTAGCCAGTAGGTAGTCCTACATGTGTATGAGGATCAATAGCGGGCACAATGCTAGAACAAATAGAATTTGGACATCAAACATTCCCCTACTGATATGGTGTTTGAAAATCATCTTCAGCCTAAATACGTCCCTAGACACATAACGAATGCTAGAACAAATGAAATATTCTGCCTAAAGTTAGCCAATAGACCATACTTCATGATTATTAGATTGAAATGTGGGCACAAGGCTAGAACAAATCATAAAGTGAACTGCAGTCTTATCTTAAAGAAATTTTCTATGAAAATAGATAGTCACAGTAAAAAAAATCTGGACACGAAAATATTCATAGAACAAACGAAAAATTTTGCCTGATGTTAGCCAGTAGGTAGTCCTACATGTGTATGAGGATCAATAGCGGGCACAATGCTAGAACAAATAGAATTTAGACATCAAACTTACCCCTACTTATATGGTATTTGAAATCATCTTCAGCCTAAATACGTCCCTGGACACGAAACGAATGCTAGAACAAACGAGATATTCTGCCTGAAGGTAGGCAATAGACCATACTTCGTGCTTTTTAGATTGAAATGCGGGCACAAGGCTAGAACAAATCATAAAGTGAACTGCAGTCTTATCTAAAAGAAATTTTCTATGAAAATAGTTAGTCACAGTAAAAAAATTCTGGACACGAAAATATTCATAGAACAAACGAAAAATTTTGCCTGACGTTAGCCAGTAGGTAGTCCCACATGTGTATGAGGATCAATAGCGGGCACAATGCTAGAACAAATAGAATTTAGACATCAAACTTACCCCTACTGATATGGTTTTTTAAATCATCTTCAGCCTAAATACGTCCCTGGACACGAAACGAATGCTAGAACAAACGAAATATTCTGCCTGAAGTTAGCCAATAGACCATACTTCATGTTTATTAGATTGAAATGCGGGCACAAGGCTAGAACAAATCATAAAGTTAACTGCAGTCTTATCTTAAAGAAATTTTCTATGAAAATAGTTAGTCACAGTAAAAAAATTCAGAACACGAAAATATTCATAGAACAAACGAAAAATTTTGCCTGAAGTTAGCCAGTAGGTAGTCTCACATGTATATGAGGATCAATAGCGGGCACAATGCTAGAACAAATAGAATTTAGACATCAAACTTACCGCTACTGATATGGTATTTGGAAATCATCTTCAGCCTAAATACGTCCCTGGACACGAAACGAATGCTAGAACAAACGAAATATTCTGGCTTTCGTTAGCCAATAGACCATCCTTCATGGTTATTAGGTTCAAATGCGGGCACAAGGCTAGAACAAACCATAAAGTGAATTGCAGTCTTTTCTTAAAGAAATTTTCTATGAAAATAGTTAGTCACAGTAAAAAAATTCTGGACACGAAAATACTCATAGAACAAACGAAAAATTTTGCCTGACGTTGGCCAGTAGGTAGTCCTACATGTGTATGAGGATCAATAGCGGGCACAATGCTAGAACAAATAGAATTTAGACATCAAACTTTCCCCTACTGATATGGTGTTTGAAAATCATCTTCAGCCTAAATACGTTCCTGGACACGAAACGAATGCTAGAACAAACTAAATATTATGCCTGACGTTAGCCAATAGACCATACTTCATATTTATTAGATTGAAATGCGGGCACAAGGTTAGAACAAATGATAAAGTGAACTACAGTCCTTAAAGAAATTTTCTATGAAAATAGCTTATCACCGTAAAAAAATTCTGGAACGAAAATATTTATAGAACAAACGAAAAATTTTGCCTGACGTTAGCCAGTAGGTAGTTCTACATGTGTATGAGGATCAATAGCGGGCACAATGCTAGAACAAATAGAATTTAGACATAAAACTTCCCCTACTGATATGGTATTTAAAAATCATCTTCAGCCTAAATACGTCCCTGGACACGAAACAAATGCTAGAACAAACGATATATTCTGACATTCGTTAACCAATAGACCATTCTCCATGGTTATTAGATTCAAATGCGGGTACAAGGCTAGAACAAATCATAAAGTGAACAACAGTCCTGCCTTATAGAAATTTTCTATGAAAATAGTTTCTCTCAGTAAAAAATTCTGGACGCGAATATATTCATAGAACAAACGAAAAATTTTGCCTGACTTTAGCCAATAGGTAGTCCCACATGTGTATGAGGATCAATAGCGGGTACAATGCTAGAACAAATAGAATTTAGACATAAAACTTACCCCTAATGATATGGTATTTGAAAATCATCTTCAGCCTAAATAAGTCCCTGGACACGAAACAAATGCTAGAACAAACGAAATATTCCGCCTGAAGTTAGCCAATAGACCATACTTCATGTTTATTAGATTGAAATGCGGGCACAAGGCTACAACAAATCAAAAAGTGAACTTCAGTCTCACCTTAAAGAAATTTTCTATGAAAATAGTTTCTCACAGTAAAAAAATTCTGGATACGAATATATTCATAGAACAAACGAAAAATTTTGCTTGACGTTAGCCAGTACGTAGTCCTACATGTGTATGAGGATCAATAGCGGGCACAATGCTAGAACAAGTAGAATTTAGACATCAAACTTACCCCTACTGATATGGTATTTAAATATCATCTTTAGCCTAAATACGTCCCTGGACACGAAACGAATGCTAGAACAAACGAAATATTCCGCCTGAAGTTAGCCAATAGACCATACTTCATGGTTATTAGGTTCAAATGCGGGCACAAGGCTAGAACAAATGATAAAGTGAACTACAGTCCTACCTTATAGAAATTTTCAATGAAAATAGTTAGTCACAGTAAAAAAAATCTGGACAAGAAAATATTCATAGAACAAACGAAAAAGTTTGCCTGACGTTAGCCAGTAGGTAGTCCTACATGTGTATGAGGATCAATAGCGGGCACAATGCTAGAACAAATAAAATTTAGACATCAAACTTACCCCTACTGATATGGTATTTGAAAATCATTTTCAGCCTAAATACGTCCCTGGACACAAAACGAATGCTAGAACAAACGAAATATTCTGCCTGAAGTTAGCCAATATACCTTACTTCATGTTTATTAGATTGAAATGCGGGCACAAGGCTAGAAGAAATCATAAAGTGAACTGCAAATCTTATCTTAAAGAAATTTTGTATGAAAATAGTTTCGCACAGTAAAAAAATCTGGACACCAAAGTATTCACAGAACAAACGAAAAATTTTGCCTGAAGTTAGCCAATAGGTATTCCTACATGTGTATGAGGATCAATAGCGGGCACTATGCTAGAACAAATAGAAATTAGACATCAAACTTACCCCTACTGATATGGTATTTGAAAATCATCTTCAGCCTTAATAAGTCCCTGGACACGAAACGAATGCTAGAACAAACGAAATATTCCGCCTGAAGTTAGCCAATAGACCATACTTCATGTTTATCAGATTGAAATGCGGGCACAAGGCTAGAACAAATCAAAAAGTGAACTTCAGTCTCACCTTAAAGAAATTTTCTATGAAAATAGTTTCTTACAGTAAAAAAATTTTGGATACGAATATATTCATAGAACAAACGAAAAATTTTGCTTGACGTTAGCCAGTAGGTAGTCTTACATGTGTATGAGGATCAATAGCGGGCACAATGCTAGAACAAATAGAATTTAGACATCAAACTTACCCCTACTGATATGGTATTTAAAAATCATCTTCAGCCTAAATACGTCCCTGGACACGAAACGAATACTAGAACAAACGAAATATTCTGGCTTTCGTTAGCCAAAAGACCATCCTTCATGGTTATTACGTTCAAATGCGGGCACAAGGCTAGAACAAATGATAAAGTGAACTAGAGTCCTACCTTATAGAAATTTTCAATGAAAATAGTTAGTCACAGTAAAAAAATTCTGGACACGAAAATATTCATAGACCAAACGAAAAAGTTTGCCTGACGTTAGCCAGTAGGTAGTCCTACATGTGTATGAGGATCAATAGCGGGCACAATGCTAGAACAAATAAAATTTAGACATCAAACTTACCCCTACTGATATGGTATTTGAAAATCATCTACAGCCTAAATACGTCCCTGGACACAAAAAGAATGCTAGGACAAACGAAATATTCTGCCTGAAGTTAGCCAATATACCATACTTCATGTCTATTAGATTGAAATGCGGGCACAATGCTAGAAGAAATCATAAAGTGAACTGCAGTTTAATCTTAAAGAAATTTTCTATGAAAATAGTTTCTCACAGTAAAAAAAATCTGGACCCCAAAGTATTCACATAAGAAACGAAAAATTTTGCCTGAAGTTAGCCAGTAGGTAGTCCTACATGTGTATTGGGATCAATAGCGGGCACAGTAATAGAACAAATAGAATTTAGACATCAAACTTACCCCTAGTGATATGGTATTTGAAAATCATCTTCAGCCTAAATACGTCCCTGGACACGAAATGAATGCTAGATTAAACGAAATATTATGCCTGAAGTTAGCCAATATACCATACTTCATGTTTATTAGATTGAAATGCGGGCACAAGGCTAGAAGAACTCATAAAGTGAACTGCAGTCTTATCTTAATGAAATTTTCTATGAAAATAGTTTCTCACAGTAAAAAAAAACTGGACACCAAAGTATTCACAGAACAAACGAAAAATTTTGCCTGAAATTAGCCAGTAGTTAGTCCTACATGTGTATGAGGATCAATAGCGGGCACAATGCTAGAACAAATAGAATTTAGACATCAAACTTACCCCTACTGATATGGTAATTGAAAATCATCTTCAGCCTAAATAAGTCCCGGGACACGAAACGAATGCTAGAACAAACGAAATATTCCGCCTGAAGTTCTGGCTGAAGTTAGCCAATATACCATACTTCAAGTTTATTAGATTGAAATGCGGGCATAAGTCTAGAAGAAATCATAAAGTGAACTGCAGTCTTATCTTAAAGAAATTTTCTATGAAAATAGTTTCTCACAGTAAAAAAAATCTAGACACCAAAGTATTCACAGAACAAACGAAAAATTTTGCCTGAAGTTAGCCAGTAGGTAGTCCTACATGTGTATAGGGACCAATAGCGGGCACAGTAATAGAACAAATAGAATTTAGACATCAATCTTACCCCTAGTGATATGGTATTTGAAAATCATCTTTAGCCTAAATACGTCCCTGGACACGAAACGAATGCTAGAACAAACGAAATATTATGCCTGAAGTTAGCCAATATACCATACTTCATGTTTCTTAGATTGAAATGCGGGCACAAGGCTAGAACAAATCATAAAGTGAACTTTAGTCTTACCTTAAAGAAACTTTCTATGAAAATAGTTTCTCTCAGTAAAAAAATTCTGGACACGAATATATTCATAGAACAAACGAAAAATTTTGCCTGACGTTAGCCAGTAGGTAGTCCTACATGTGTATGAGGATCGTTAGCGGGCACAATGCTAGAACAAATAGAATTTAGACATCAAACTTATCCCTACTGATATGGTATTTGAAAATCATCTTCAGCCTATATAAGTCCCTGGACACGAAACGAATGCTAGAACAAACGAAATTTTCCGCCTGAAGTTAGCCAATAGACCATACTTCATGTTTATTAGATTGAAATGCGGGCATAAGTCTAGAAGAAATCATAAAGTGAACTGCAGTCTTATCTTAAAGAAATTTTCTATGAAAATAGTTTCTCACAGTAAAAAAAATCTAGATACCAAAGTATTCACAGAACAAACGAAAAATTTTGCCTGAAGTTAGCCAGTAGGTAGTCCTACATGTGTATAGGGACCAATAGCGGGCACAGTAATAGAACAAATAGAATTTAGACATCAATCTTACCCCTAGTGATATGGTATTTGAAAATCATCTTTAGCCTAAATACGTCCCTGGACACGAAACGAATGCTAGAACAAACGAAATATTATGCCTGAAGTTAGCCAATATACCATACTTCATGTTTCTTAGATTGAAATGCGGGCACAAGGCTAGAACAAATCATAAAGTGAACTTTAGTCTTACCTTAAAGAAACTTTCTATGAAAATAGTTTCTCTCAGTAAAAAAATTCTGGACACGAATATATTCATAGAACAAACGAAAAATTTTGCCTGACGTTAGCCAGTAGGTAGTCCTACATGTGTATAAGGATCGTTAGCGGGCACAATGCTAGAACAAATAGAATTTAGACATCAAACTTATCCCTACTGATATGGTATTTGAAAATCATCTTCAGCCTATATAAGTCCCTGGACACGAAACGAATGCTAGAACAAACGAAATATTCCGCCTGAAGTTAGCCAATAGACCATACTTCATGTTTATTAGATTGAAATGCGGGCATAAGTCTAGAAGAAATCATAAAGTGAACTGCAGTCTTATCTTAAAGAAATTTTCTATGAAAATAGTTTCTCACAGTAAAAAAAATCTAGACACCAAAGTATTCACAGAACAAACGAAAAATTTTGCCTGAAGTTAGCCAGTAGGTAGTCCTACATGTGTATAGGGACCAATAGCGGGCACAGTAATAGAACAAATAGAATTTAGACATCAATCTTACCCCTAGTGATATGGTATTTGAAAATCATCTTTAGCCTAAATACGTCCCTGGACACGAAACGAATGCTAGAACAAACGAAATATTATGCCTGAAGTTAGCCAATATACCATACTTCATGTTTCTTAGATTGAAATGCGGGCACAAGGCTAGAACAAATCATAAAGTGAACTTTAGTCTTACCTTAAAGAAACTTTCTATGAAAATAGTTTCTCTCAGTAAAAAAATTCTGGACACGAATATATTCATAGAACAAACGAAAAATTTTGCCTGACGTTAGCCAGTAGGTAGTCCTACATGTGTATGAGGATCGTTAGCGGGCACAATGCTAGAACAAATAGAATTTAGACATCAAACTTATCCCTACTGATATGGTATTTGAAAATCATCTTCAGCCTATATAAGTCCCTGGACACGAAACGAATGCTAGAACAAATGAAATATTCCGCCTGAAGTTAGCAAATAGACCATACTTCATGTTTATTAGATTGAAATGCGGGCACAAGGCTAGAACAAATCAAAAAGTGAACTTCAGTCTCACCTTAAAGAATTTTTCTATGAAAATAGTTTCTCGCAGTAAAAAAAATCTGGATACAAATATATTCATAGAACAAACGAACAATTTTGCTTGACGTTAGCCAGTAGGTAGTCCTACATGTGTATGAGGATCAATAGCGGGCACAATGCTAGAACAAATAGAATTTAGACATCAAACTTACCCCTACTGATATGGTATTTAAAAATCATCTTCAGCCTAAATACGTCCCTGGACACGAAACGAAAGCTAGAACAAACGAAATATTCTGGCTTTCGTTAGCCAATAGACCATCCTTCATGGTTATTAGGTTCAAATGCGGGCACAAGGCTAGAACAAATGATAAAGTGAACTACAGTCCTATCTTATAGAAATTTTCTATGAAAATAGTTAGTCACAGTAAAAAAATTCTGGACACGCAAATATTCATAGAACAAACGAAAAATTTTGCCTGTCGTTAGCCAGTAGGTAGTCCTACATGTTTATGAGGTTTAATAGCGGGCACAATACTAGAACAAATAGAATTTAGACATCAAACTTACCCCTCTTGCTGTGATATTTGAAAATCGCCATCAGCCTAAATACGTCTCTGGATACGATAAGAATAGTAGAACAAACGAAATATTCTGGTTAACGTGAGCCAATAGACCATCCTTCATGGTAATTAGGTTCAAATGCGGGCACAAGGCTAGAACAAATGATAAATTTAACTACAGTCCTACCTTATAGAAATTTTCTATGAAAACCGTGTATCTCAGTTTAAAAAATTCTGGTCATGAAATTATTCATAGAACAAACGAAATATTTTGCCTGACGTTAGCTAATAGGTAGTTCTACATGTGTTTGAAGATAAATAGCGGGTACAATGGTAGAACAAATAGAATTTAGACAGCAAACGCACCCCTCTTGGTGTGGTATTTGAAAATCGTCTTCAGCCTAAATACGCCACTGGACTAGAATGGAATACCAGAACAAACGAAATGTTTTGCTAATTATTTAAATCGAGCGTGGGTACAAAGTTAGGGTATTGTCCTCAGCCTATATTATTTTTTTACAACTTCGTCCTATGTATTGTTAATCTGGTGAGGAATCAATATCCTTACTTAAGCAAAGTGACATAGTTATTTTTGACGTTATGTTCAGATCCATGAACTGTTACTACGATTGATTCGTTGCTATGACCAAAATCTTAGGAGTCGACACATATGATAAGTATTTTGAGCCATATCTCCAGTGTATAGAGTTTAATTTCAATTGGCAAATGAACTGAGGGTTTTTTGCTGTTTTCTCAGAAATGCTTATTAGAACAAACAAAATTTCTTCAGAACAAATCAGAACTAACGAATATCTATCGAATGGTATACTTTTTTTTTTTTTAAATCCTTTGGGGCGGGCTATGTTCACGTGAAGATAGCCGCCCCACTTTGGTATTTTTTTTCGCGGAAACTATTACTAGAACAAACGAATTTCCTTCTGAACAAATCAGAACTAACGAATGCCTATCGTTATAGCGAAAAAATATCAAAAAAGCTGGAATGGGGCGGCTAGCGTGAACATAGCCGCCTCCATATTAATTTAAAAAAAATCGCTATTTCGCGTGACGGAACAAACGAAATTTGGCCTGAACAAATCGGAACTAACGAAGAACTAACGATTTAAGCTAAAAAACGCGGGTTTCAAGAAATGGGGCGGCTATGTTCACGGCGGTGAATTCACCTAAACCAACAGATATACATACACCTGCAAAGAAATCTCTCAACATCTGACTGACTCGGTGGCTAAGTGGTTAGCGATCCTGACCTCTTATCCGAGAGTCGTGGGTTCGATCCCCACACAGGGCAAACTTTTCTGTGATGAGCAGAATTGCTTGCTCTGAGTGTGTATTATATCTATATATGTATGTATTTAAAAAATATATGTGTATGTATATCAGTCTCTGGTTCCCAAGATACAGGGAATCCTAGTTTGGGGCCAGATGACCGTGTGTGATTTGTCCCAGATATTATTATTATTATCTATATTTAACACAGCTGACAAATTTTTCTTTCTACTTCAGAGATCCAGAGAGCTCTGCCACCATGGAGAGCAACTCTTGGGAGGAATTCTTCGCGATGCACCTGCCCCCGACCGACTTCGAGGACAACAGGACGCTGCTAAAGGAGTTCTGCGACAGACATGACCAATATGGGAACAACATTGTACTTGTCACTGTGAGTACCGATCCTACGGGCACTGTATCTATATTAAACAGTACGAGATACAGTCAAAAAACTTTAGAACTGTACTTCCCCGTAAGAAAAATGTTAAATTATTTATTATTATTTAGTAATAGGCGAGCAGCTAATAGCTGATATGCCTATATCTGTGTTCTTGTTATATGATAGTCCATTAAAGTTCACTTTGAGGATACACTAAATTGGATTGTCTTTGCACCATTTGTCCAGTCTGTTTTTAAAACTATTTACGGAGGGGGCATCAACCACGTCTTGAGGTAACTTGTCCCATACATTTTACGATTCTGTTGTTTAGTGTATGATGTCTCACATTAGTGTATGAGCGTGTATGGGCCAATCTCCTACTGTTTGGGTGTCTAGCTCGATGGATGCTCCTGGTGTTAAAAATATGTGACAGTTCTTTGCAATCCTATTTGTTGGTCAGGATTTTGGAGGTCTCGATGAGGTCTGCTCTGATACGGCGGGATTTCAGTATCGTAAGGTTGAGTATTTTAGCCGTTCTTCGTATGGCTTTTTGCGAAGGCAATAAGGAATCTTAGTGACTTTTCTTTGCACACTCCAACAAATCCACATCCTTAGCAAAATAGGGGTTCCAAATTTGAAATCTGAATTCTAATGTATGTTTTATAAACTTTAAGCAATGTATCCGGAGTCAGATGCTGAAAATGATCGCCTAATAGCATACAGAACGCTGTTTGCCTTCTTGACAAAGGTATCAATGTGGTTGGTTAGCCCACTTGAGATCAGATGATATCAAGACACGTAAATCCTATTGTGAGTTTACAGCTTGTAATGTTGAGTTCCCAATGCTATATACTTCTCCGGGATTATTTCGATCTAGATGCAAGACCGTGCATTTAGCAGCGTTTAATCGTATGGCCCAGTTTTTCATCCACTCCTCAATTCGTTCTAAGTCTTCTCTGAGTATTCCTTTACTTAGTAGAGGATTCCCAAAATATTTCACGTATCAGCAATGAGACAGGCTTCTGAGCGTATTACGGTACTCAAGTCGACAATAAAGATACCAATAAGAGTAGGTACTAGTACTGACCCTTGTCTACCCTATAGTCTTAAATCAATAAATAAACTAGGGTACTGGGGGGTAATTCCGATAATGCGTGATTTCTACCAAACGCGCTAATATTTTTTGCACTGGCAAAATTCATTTGACGGCCAATTTAATCAGCTCTCCGCTCTAGTGTAGTCACGTTCAGTGCTTCTATACGCGACGCACGTGCTAATTTTCTGAATTGGTTTATAAGCTTTTTAACCGACTTAAAAAAAAGGGGGAGGTTCTCAATTCGTCGGAATCTTTTTTTTATTTTATGTATGTTCACCGATTACTCGAAGACGCCTGAACCGATTTGGAAAATTCTTTTTTTGTTTAAAAGGGTATACTTCACAGGTGGTCCCATATAAATTTTATCGAAATCGATTCAGCGGTTTTTGAGAAAATCAACAAAAACATATCAAAATTGGAGTTGTTGCGATTGAAGTCGGTTGTTTTTAACATATTCAGCGTGGTCAATTATTAACTGATTGTATTTCTATTCGATAGATAATCGGTTTTAGCATAATTTTGGATAGGTTTAAAACACATTTGCTTAAGTTTTATATTTTTTCGGATTTAGCCGAGGCGCACGCATCTTTTCTATAGAAATTTTCAGTGGTTCTCAAACTTGTCTTTACTAATTATATTTGATACTTTCGTGTCAGGTATTTTCACCTTAAATTTTTGTGTTATGCTAAGAGGGGTCCAGCCAGACCCCCTACACCCTTATATACACCCATAGTTAATCCTTATCTCCTCAACATTTTGATAACCTTTCTGTTGCAGTCTGGCGGCACAACAGTGCCCCTCGAGCATAACACAGTCCGTTTCGTGGACAACTTCAGCGCGGGGTCGCGGGGCTCCGCATCAGCTGAGTACTTCCTGGAACATGGGTATGCGGTGATATTCATGCATCGCCAGAAGTCGCTCGAGCCATTCACGAGGCACTTCAGCGGGCAGAAACTGCTCGATATGCTCGAGATACAAGACCGAGGGCCAAATACTACCATAACAGGTTGGTTGTCGTTTTTAACCCCTGACGCAAAAAGAGGGGTTTATCTGTGATGTCTGTGGTGTTGTAGCTCCTAAACTGATGAACAGATTTTGATTTATAACTTTTTTTAAAGGTGACTTGATGGACTTGTTCTTAGCTATACTAGCTATGATTCAAGAAAATCTGTTCAGCTGTTTGAAAATCATAAACTCTTTTTTAGTTGTTGAAGACATATGAGCAACTTCTACTGGTCTTATCTATTCCAAATTTAGTATCCTGTGACTTCAGTGATATTATAATAACATGGTAACAGGTGGCGTCGGGGCAGTAAGGTTCTCGAATGGGACCGCGCACCGAAAGACGTAGCGTGGGCCTCCCTCCCATTCGGTGGACCAATGACCTGGTAAAGGTCGCGGGAAGTCGCTGGATGCAGGCAGCGCAACTACCGTCGGCAACGTGGAAATTGTTGAGGCCTTTGTTCAGCAGTGGACGTCTTTTAGCAGATGATGATAATGATTTTGGCCTCCTCCAACTCCTTCCACTCCGTTCTTTGTCTGGCTATCCTAAGCCACGGTGTTCCAGCAACCATTCTGATATCGTCAGACCATCTTTTCAATTGCCTTCCTCTTTTTCGTTTGGTATTGCATCTAGGGTCCACACAATTATTCGTTTTGTCAATTTCTCTGTCGATTCCCTTAGCATGTGACCTGTCCAGCGCCATTCCAGTTGTCTTGTTTCTTTAGTAACATCTTGCAATTTCGTTACTTCGAAAGGAGTTGGAGGAGGCCTATGTGTCAACAGGACACGCTGGTATTGACTGATGTGCACTTATATATTTATTTTCCTTTGTGAAATGTAAGATATTATAATATCAGTAATAAAGGCTTTTGTATTTGTATTGATAATGATTTTATTTATATTAAAATCTTCGCCCCCCAGTGAAGCCAGACAGCGTAGACGTGCTAGCGCCGGTACTACTCCGCTACCAGGCCGCACATGCCGCTGGGGCACTCCTACACGTGGCCTTCACCACCATATCCGACTACTTCTGGCTATTGCGGGCTGCCTGCGAGTGTCTGGCAGCGCTCGGGCCTAGGGCGGTGCTGTATCTAGCCGCCGCCGTCTCGGACTTCTACATACCTAAGGATCGAGTGGTGAGTGGGTTGAGTTACAGAGAATTTCATCTAGAGAGCGTCGAAATTGGTTGATGCTTTTGTCAGATAAGCTGATAGTAACTATACATCGAGTGTTCAAGGTGTGTATATGTTTTTTTGTAGATAATAGTGTAAGTTTGTTGTTATCCATAATTTTTTAGCCCTTGGCATCATCTCACCTGGTGTTAAGTGATGATGATGCCGAAGATGGAAGCGAACTTACCAAGATTCCCCACCGCAATGGGGAGACTACTTCTGGCTTCTGCGCCGCCTGCGAGTGTCTGGCTAGCCTGGGGCCTAGGGCCGTGCTGTATCTAGCCGCCGCCGTCTCCGACTTCTACATACCTAAGGATCGAGTGGTGAGAGGGTTACGAGTTAGATCCCCTCGGGTCGAAGTGTCACTGTCTATTAACTAGACTGAGCGCTCCTACACGTGGCCTTCACCACCATATCCGACTATTTCTGGCTATTGCGGGCTGCCTGCGAGTGCCTGGCTAGCCTGGGGCAATGGGAGAGGAGAGCTACGCCGACATGGAGTCTAGTTTTTAAACATGAAGATGCTTATACACATTCTTTTTTCATCCCTAAACAAACGATCATTCCCCAGCCAACGCACAAGATCCAGTCGGCAAGCGGCGCCCCCATTATCCAACTGCAGTTGGTGCCCAAACTGCTGGCGCCCCTGTGCGCCCTGTGGGTGCCCGCGGCGTATGTGGTGTCCTTCAAGCTGGAGACTGATGAGTGCCTGCTCATACCCAAGGCTAGGCAGGCGCTTGAGAAGTACAAGCACAAGGTTAGAATAGAGTGTTTTTTTATATACAAAATAGCAATAAAACAGGTTACCATAAAATATACACAAAGGGTACAACGTATTTCTAATAGAAATTTCTTCCAGAAGACCCGGGTGAAGAAGAATTGTATACAGATAATATAGTTAACTAATATTGAGTATTTTCCACTATACTGCGTTTTTGTTACCATAAGACAAAAGGCAAACAAGGCTGTTGTTTGCAAAATTTGGTACTTTCTTGGTATTTTTATTTCTTTATTGGTATTTTCCCACAAGTAAGCCCTTGGCATCATCTCACCTGGTGGTAAGTGATGATGATGCCGAATATGGAAGCGAGCTTACCATGATAACCCAACGCAATGGGGAACTAGCTGTATTTTCTATGATACTTGTTTTTTTTTTACATTAGACAAAAGGTAAACGAGCTGTGGTTGCAAAACTTTGGCACTTTCTTGGTATTTTTATTTCTTTTTTTTTTTTGTATTTTTAATTTGGTTTTTCGATTAATTTGATGATCACATTACACTTTCTATTGTATCGTGAAATAAATGAATCTAACCAAAAACTAGTACCTATAGTAAATGTGTGGTAATCGGTAGAACTTTGACCTGGTGAAAGTTGCGGGAAGCCGCTGGATGCGGGCAGCGCAGGACCGCTCGGTGTGGAAATCCTTGGGGGAGGCCTTTGTCCAGCTGTGGACGTCTTGGCTAATGATGTTAGTTTTGAAGATGTGACGGTGAGCCCGCATTGGTATGCTCCTAACTTTCCCGAGGTATGGTAAGAGAGTCGTGCCCCTGCAGTGGTGACGATATGGGTTGTTAACGCCGATGATGATGATCCTGTGGTGTGGCGGTGTGCCGCAGATGGTGGTGGCGAACATGCTGCAGACGCGCCACAACCGGGTGGTGCTGGTGACACCGCAGCTCACGCAGGAGATCGTGCTCACCCGGGAGGACATGCATGCAGGTGGGAATTTGCTATATAAAGTTAGAAACTACCAAAACTGGAATCTCAACTCGTGAATTCGAACAGTCCTAAAGAACCCACAGAATTTGTAAAAAAAAACTTGTTTTTTCACCAACTGACCGACTGGGGAAATTCAATTAACGGATATTTCATTCTAAATATCATTCACTCACTGTTTTTTCTTAGCTCTTTTTTTTAGCCTGTCTGTGACAAACAGCGTAATTGGTTCAGTTTTTTTTAGATAACTAGTGCCGAGAGCACTCTCTCACCTCACTTTAAGGTATTATATTATTGGTAGGCGAATTAGTGTTTAATGAAGTGACTGACCGACTCGCCGCAATGTTAAGAAATACGTGTAATATACGCATTTTTAACATTGCGACGAGTCGGTCAGTCAGTTCACTTTCGAAGTAACACTGGCACTAAACTTAAATTCCATAATTTTGCCGACTGCAGGCGTGGACATAGAGTCGGCGATCGTGTCGGAGATAGCGCGGGCTCACGCGAGCCACGCGGCGGGCGCGGGGGGCGCGGGGGGCGCGGGGGGCGCGGGGGAGGCCCCGCCGCGGCCGCCGCGCCCGCCGCGCTCGCCGCGCTGATGCAGCCGCGCGCGCCGCCGGGTCTACCTCATCCCGGACTGAGCGCGACTGCACTGCAGTCTTTACTGGACTCTGTGTGTGGCTGTACTCGACGCTGTAGTGTTCACTCTACTTTGTGCGCGACTGTACCGTTAACTGCGCGACTGTACTCCACGCTGCAGTGTTTACTGGACCCTGTGAGCGACTGTTCCGCGCTGCAGTGTTCACTCAACTCTTTGTGCGACTGTACTCCACGAACCTTGTACACTCAACTCTGTTCGCGATTGTACTTGACGCTTCTATCCACAAAACTTATTTTAGATACGTAGATTTGTTTTGTTGATCGTAAACTGTATTTGTGCGCGATTGTCCCGATCGTTATGTTTTGTTGACTGTAAACGTAAACGGTGTTCGGTCGATATTACAGACTGTATTTGGTGCGCGACAGTACTGCAACGTTTTGAGTTTGAGTAGTGCTGTACCTAGTTTTGTGTTTTTGTTGACTACGTAAAAAGTGAATCGATGCCGTTCTCTGTAGGACGTAGATACTCTGTGCGTGCCTGTACTCAACGCATGGGCGCGTTCTTTTAAGTTATTGATGTTACTTATTGTACTACGTGCGCGATTGTACTGGACAGTGGACACTAGTTTGTTTTTGTGTACTCCAAACATACACATACTTATAAAAATGTAACCGTATGTACTGTGAAATCAGTCGAAGACATATATTATGTATTGAGTGTTTTAAACTAGATTATTTGTAGCAATCATCTAATTGATCATTCTGCCGCCAGTGTTTATCTAGCGACGGATAAACATTAGCTTTTCCTATGGATTCCTCGACGAAAATTATACAATTAAAATGTCTCCCGTTCTTCCGACTGTAACCAAAAGGTGCAGCAGCGCAGGTAAATTTTCCTTCTACGACTTCGCTCAAAACGCAAATAAAATTATACAACTTCTCATACAAAACTGGCTAATCAGCTTATCGATTTGTATAAAGTAGCCATTTTTGCTATTTAGACAAGTCACTTGTTTAGTTCCAAATTCCAAAAACCCATCTGAATAGTTTGCTAAACTTTTTGCATTACAACCTGTACCTGTATACGGATGAAATTGAAATAGCGGACCAAATTTTACTGTGGTTTCTGCTCATGAAACGAACAACTTTCTCTAAAGAACCAATCCAATCGAAGCAAAAAAAAATTGACTCCTCATAAAAATCTATGAGTTGAGTAGCCAACTTTGTATGGTAAGTCCACTTTTTTTTTGCTCTGGTTCAATTTGTTCCTTAAATAAAGTTGTTCAGTGTCATAACGATTGTTATTTATTGCTGTCACAAAAAGTTTTATCATTAATGAATTACAAATATATAAATGTCAAATTATTGCTTATAAATAAAATATCGAGTCAAGCGCGTCCCCTCGAGGCGGCATAGTGCCTAGCAGGCAGCATTCCCACGTTGGATGGTGAGACTTATTCGCTGTGCGAAGAAGCTGCCCGCTCTGCGGTCACCAGAAGCCTCGACGAGACGCGCCGAAAGGTCCTTGTGTCATAACTAGAAGCTACAGTTAAAATTTGGTCTGCGATTTCAATTTCACCCTTTCAATATCGTGCAACCGTCGCTCAGTCTATCGCTCTGGTAATAGGGAAGAAAACTGACAAAACTCGCCGATAGAGGCGCTGATATCGCTTGACTCATAACAATCATCACTAACTGTCAAAACGTAATAGAAAATATTGTTTACGTGAACTAAACATAAGATTTATTTAAAAAATGCTGCGTTGTGTGGGGATTGGTTGCGATAATAATGGAAATCATTAATTTCCTAAAGATTCTCGGATGAAGAAGACGTGGGAAATGTTACGTTTTCAATTATGTACTTTTCATCTTCGCCTTTAATTGAGGAGCGGTCCAAGTCGCATACATTTTCCATTTAACAAGTTTACATAAAAAAAAACTATTTTATAACACCTCGATAATAAAAAACGCGGAACTAATTGAAAGTTGTTATGAGTCAAGCGTCTGTAGCGCCATCTGCAAATAGCTTTGCGTTTTCTTCCCCATTTAATAATAACTGGCGATCGATATGGAATCAGTAGATCTGCACGGGTAGCATGACGTCGTTTCTCGCGTGTGACGCGACGCGATAACGCGGCCGTCTCGCTCTAACGCCGTGCTACTGAAAGATACAAGTAAACATTTTCTCTCACTGAGCGAGACAAACGGTTTTGTCTACTCCCTCATCTCATGCTACCTGTGCAGTTGTTTCAAAGATGCGGTGGGCGCCTACAGGGGGTGAAGCAGATTTAAATTAATCAAATTTTAGTCTTGAGGTTCACAGTTTACATCACACATTCGTTTATTTGCTATTAGCGACATCTCTCAAGTTACTACATAGAAAATAAGGCTCAATTTAGCCCTTCCTCGGTTCGACTGACAGATCCACTATAGGCGGCCACTTTTAGCCTTACAAATAAGTTTTATCTAGTGTTCTATTTATATCGACGTAAATGACCCAATATTATTCGTTCTAAAATATATAGATTTTATATGTCTATTGTAATAAGTGTTTTTATCTATTAATGTGACTGTTACATATAAGAATTCTTTATTGTATATATAAAACATTTACTATACCGTAAATTGTTCAAATAAGTAGCATATATTTATTCTGACTTAGAGAAGTTTTAGCGGGAAACGATATATCATTATTGTATGTAACTATTTGTATTTGATGTTTATAACATGTGTATAGAATCAACTATGATCTTATTAACTAAGTATAATATTTTTTATAAAATCGAAAAGAATATTTTTTGGCGTGGCGTAGTACGACTTGACGTTGGTAAAGTAGTCTCAGAAGATGTTTTTTAAGTAGGTTTTGTTTTTAGACTTTCCATAGGAATTGAGCAGCCAATTTCCCAAGTTATGGAGAATCCGGTAGTTGACTGCTAGTCATTTGAGTTACTTTTTATCAAATGTCAAAATCGGCATTTTGTTCTAAAAATGTTTGAAATTTTGTACGATGACGTCATTGTTTAAAATAGTAGTTTGCATACTTATTAGGTAATTTTTATAAATTAAAAAATGAAAATGCAAAAAAAAATAAAGTGATTAAGTTTTTCAATAATTTTAATTAAAGAGCTACTTAGTCAATATTATTTCGTAATTTATTTTTCATGCAGTCAACTCCCGGATTAAACAGTTTTCATTATTCTATAAAAATCAAATTTTAATCTAAGTAATTAAACCGAACAACTTGTATTCGAGAACCAAAAGCTCGGGAAAACCACAAAATGCGCTCTCATATAAAGGGTAACCTTTAGACCGCCATGTAACCAGAACGTACTACGCTGGTTTTACGTACTAAGGCCACGCGTTTTTTCATGAAGATAAAAATAAAAATACCTTATCTAAACTACGTTTATTAACGCTGTTAGACAAGTATTTGACGTAATGTCACGGTCGACATTAAGGTACGCGCTTATAAAAATTACCTTACGCGCTTGTTACCATTAAGTGAACTGACGAATATGGCCGACATTGGCTTTGGAAAGGTTCGTACGCCGCTGGATGTCTATGGAAAGGCTAAATAAATTCTGTGTTAGTAAGAGTAATTTTAAGCGACTTGGTGTGACGTTGTTCTATATACCTTTTTGATGTTAGCATTTTGTATGTACTTAGTACTAATTGGCTAGACGTTTTAATGTAATGTTAATTGGACCAGGGTCGTAAAAATTAAATATATTTTATTGAAGTTAAAGATATTACAATTGTTTTTTGTTTTGTCTGTAATTTAATGTGCTGAGTTACACCAAATTAATTATAGAAAGTATTGTTTTTATATGTTAAATTTACGAAATGATATTTTACAATAGAAGGGATCCCAAGACATATCAGACAGCAAGTTATGTATTAAATCAATGTTTTGGGTGACTGAGATAAGTATTGACCAAAGTAGGTAAATAAAATCAAAGCAGAAAAAAGGCGTTTTTTTTACTGAAATAGGTAGGAAAAAGGCTATCTGAAACGAAATGAAATCTAGCTTATTTGCGTACTGAGGTCGTTTTTTAGAATTTTTAGTTAACTAGATGGCGTAAACAATCTCGCATTTATTACTGCTCGAGCACAGGTATGTTCCAATAGCTCGGGAAAGTTACGCTATACTCCACACACGGGGCCAAGACCGGCTTGTTCTTTTCATGTAATCGTAATAAATATTCCGGACAAATCACATGCAGTCATCCAGTAACTGTGCTATTATAAAAATTAATATATGCTAAAAAAGTGCGTTTGAAATTTTAAGGGGTTAATCTGCTGAATAGTGAATCAAGAATTTGTATTGGAAACCGAAAAAGAAGTGCCGATCGGTTTTTTTTTCTATATTTTTCCTGTGTTCTATTTGTACTTGATTCTGAGTAACCCCTTAAAATTTCAAACGCAATTTTTTTTAACACCATTTATAACTCACGACTCTCAACGTACACTCACAACCCACCCGATCGGTTAAAGTTATAACAATAAATAATGAAGCACCATGAATATGTTGACATTACGAGACTTTCAATACACCAGGTCTACATTTCCGTACAAATGTGACAATAAATTGATACTTTAATTTGTTAGTTTTAGTTCATTGTTTAATATTTTGAATTTATTTAATTAATAATTTCCTTTTAATTCGTATAAACGAAACCTTTGACTTATAATTTATACTGGTGACTTGAAAGTAATTGTATATCTTAAACGGTATTAGGTTATATCTACTAAATCGATACTGGTGTCGATTCGGTGTTTACGATTAAACTTATTGACAGGACTAAACTTAATTTAAGCGTTCTGTCCTTGTCTTTTCGATATAGAAAGAAAAAGATAGAACACTTAAATTAAGTTTAATCCTGTCAAATAAGTTTAATCGTGAAAACAGAATCGACGCCACTGTATTACTTTTGCGGACAACTTAACAGAAATCTGTGTTTTTGTTCAGGGGTTCTTAATTAATTACGTTTTTAAAATATTGGTTACGAAGTCAATAATTTGTGTTTTAAAATAACCATTTGTATTTTACGATGATCTGTATAAAA
The DNA here is from genome assembly GCA_958295455.1 of Coleophora deauratella. Lineage (NCBI taxonomy): Eukaryota > Metazoa > Arthropoda > Insecta > Lepidoptera > Coleophoridae > Coleophora > Coleophora deauratella. The sequence goes on from OY282393.1 coordinate 18,201,044, forward strand.
AAGAAACAAGAGGTCAGTAGTCTCTGTTAACTGGTCACTGAACAATAAAAAAAATTAAATTATTCTACTTTATTTATTAACTTGATAATTAATATAGGTGCCGCTCATTATAATACTGTATGATTTGTCCCCGAACACATTTTATATATTCCTATACCAATGATATGTTTCCGCCTTCTTGAAGTATATCTCCTTAAACTTAAAACAAAAATGTATATTTATAGTTGTGATTTTTGTACACTATGTTGGCAAGCTGATGGTGTGGTGGAGTTGGATTGACGTGAAATAAATGGTTGGGCATATTTTAAAATATATCTTTTATTTAATTCCAAGTCAAATAACTAAGGGTTAAATAAAAGCATAAAGTAAAAACCATACTTACATAAAAGCCAGTTTTCTTCAAATAAATATTTGTATTTGTATATAAAAAAAAAAGGTAACAACACAACATAATTATGAGAGGTCATAAACTACAAAAAATAAAAAAGATGAGTAAAATCCACCGTAAATTACTTAATTTATGTAATTTACGGTGTAAAATATGGTTAATATTTTAATGTATACTTCACCTTCACATTTATAATACACTCAACTTATTAACAACTTATAAATTAATAGTAGTTCTATTACTAATACTTAAAACTAATAATAACTATTTATAGATATTTCTAGTTACTCAATTTTTCACGAACCAACCAAAGACATTCGACAACAAAGATTTCATTACACGAAAGTTTTACATAACAAAGAAAAAGGAAAACTGATGTGACAGTGCGTGACAGTTTCTCAGTTCAAACTTGTCATGGCCTGTCAGAATTGCACTGAAATGTTTATAAATACCTAAAAACAAGGAAAAGAACACGTCAATAGGTTGTTCTACGGTTGGTTGTTGATATTTGTATAGATTTTGTTCAAAATTTATCAATATGGTAAGTGCGTTTCGCGTTATGACTTCTACTCTATGATTCATATAGTACTGGCATAAATATAGCAAAGACAGTAAGTCTCTGTAATTCACTTTTTTTCAACTTTCCAAACGGACTATTATTTTTCAGGAGGAAGAAATCGAAGACCTCATAGGTGAAATGACCTACTCAGAATCAGTTAAAAGTGTTGCCATATCGAACCAGTGCTCCCTGGAATTCGACTATTCTGAACCCAACATGTCCTCTGGCAAGGCTACCTACGTTCTAGAATGGGATAGCGAGGACAGTGAGGGCAACTTCACTTTGCACGAGAGCGCCAGTCTCAGGAATCTCCACGAGATCCCTCGAGCCGGCTCGCGCGCCTTCTGCGTGGTGCAGCCGGAAGTCTGCAGCAAGGCCGCCGGCACCAGCCAACATACGTGCACCATCATCGGACGAGAAACTTGCACCCAAACCAGCAAAACCATCATTGAACTAGCTGAAAACGCATGCGGACCACGAAAAATATTTGAAGTAAACACGTTAGAAACACAGACTTCATTCGTATCAGTAACCGGACACAAAGAATTGAATTACGGCTTAGAAGCGTCGTCAGTGTTAGATATATCGGAGGAGTCTGATTCGGGTTTGATCAAGAAGAAGCCGTCGTTGCTGGATCTCACATGTACAGAATTTGTGCTAGAATCAAGTGGAGGTAGTTCATCCAAATTTCAACCAGATTTAAGCAATGATTCTACGAAAGAATCGTGCGATACAGGAAACCAAAATGTGGCTAGTGAGGAGAAATGCGGAATGCGTTACGGTAACAACAGTGATTATGATTCCTTAATATATTCAGATGTAGACGAAGATTCGCTGGTAGACTACTCGGAGAAATCAGCTAAGTCACCTACTTTAAGTGAAGTCAAACCTGTAACCCAATCAGATAATACCGTAGATTCAGTAAGTCAAAAATCTAATAAAAAAACAGATAATCCAGCCGTTATTAAGGGCAAAGATCAAGGGGATAATATTGATGATTCTTCTGTTGATGATAGCATAAAATACAGTAAAATAGTTGCCGAAGTTGAAACAAAAGCAATCAATACATGTGAAGTTGTATCTGTTGTCCACAATTTCGACCAAAACGAACCTGAAATGCGCATATTTGGTACACTGAGTACTTTATCGGAAGAATCTACAAAGCATGGAGAAGAATTTTCAAAAAAAGAAAGTATAGTCGACATAACACCGACCAACCAAGTAGCTAACATGACTACACTCGTTGAACCAGTAAAACCAAAAGTTGAGAATGACGAAGTAGTATTTACGAACAACAGAGGAATGAAAGTCAAAGTCTTGAGAGACCATCCGAGAGACCATCCTGTAGAGAAGTCGAAAGAGCCGTTTAAGTTGCCATCGATACAAAATCAGTCGTGTCCAAACAGTCCCCATTTGAACTCGCTCTTTGAGAAATCTAAAAAACTGAACAAGGCGGGAACATTACCCTGCTTGCATGAAGCCATGCAGAAGGAAAACTCGGATAGATGGGAGATGACAAACAAAAATTTAGCATCTGGCGAAGGAAAATTAATCACAGGTAGAGTAGGGTAATCACTAATCACACTTTATAAATGAATGTGTTAAAATACATAGAATCTGCTTCAAACACCATTGAACCGTTAAGAATAAAAGTTTCTGAAAGACCGCATTTCCACTTTTGAAGGAAGGAGTCGAATAAGTTTGCATTAGGGCACGATTAAGTCCCGCTATGTAGGTAGGTAGGTATAAGACTCGAAACTAATATCAACTTCAAATTTATAGGTCAAAACTAAACTTTTACCAATAATTTTGCCTCGTTAAGTGGATTTACCCTTCTTGTTGCAACTACAAGCTTCTATACCACAGGGCAAAAACCAAACGAAACAGTACAGCTACCACCGATCCACGCTGAAGGACCCAAAGAGAACAAAGCAGCGGAACAGGCGCTAGTGAGATCGAGCACGCCACCTCCACCCGTTCCGGATCACGACACCATCAGCATTAATGAGAGGATCAAGGAACTGAAGATCACAGAGACCATACAACGCAGGCGGTCGGCCGCGAAGCAATGGAAGCGGGCGTGAGTGCAAGCGAGAATCTTTTTTAGGTTTAAATTGGCAATTAAAACTGGATATTTCCCCTAGGGGCATCTGTCATACCAGAAAGTTAGTCTCTGACAAAGTCTCAAGGGCTAAAATGTCTCAAAAAGGCCTCAAATATACGTAGAAGGAGACGAGATATATCTGAAATCTCAATATCTGAGTAAGCTCTGAAATCAGTTTTCTTTGTAGAACGATAAGAAAGACCCTTGGAGTAGGAAAGTTCTCGAGTGACGACCGCGCATCGGACGACGAGCGTAGGTACTCGTAGGCGTAGGATCTTATGATTTGGTGAAGGCTGCCGGAAGCCGCTGGATGAGGGCAGCGCAAGACCGGTCGTCGTTGTGGGAATCCTTGGAGAAACGTTTGTTGCTTACTATCATTTTCTAAGCTTGATTACAATCCGGTTTGCCGTTTGTATTTGAAAAAGTAACGTCATTTCCATCAAAACTCGTGACTTTTTCAAATTATGGTTCCTCTGATCGAGATGTGGTGTCGGCAGTAGCAGCCACTCCCCCGGCAGCACGTCGTCTCCAGACCCTGACAGCAGGCTGAGCGAGGTGGCTGACCGCGGCTGCGAGGCTCTCTGCGTGGAGATGCTCAAGAAGCTGCGCTCCAACTCCTGGTGAGTTCCCATCACTTAAATGTCAATCGATCAAGTCAAAATCAATGTTTTTTAGTTTAGTAGATGCTGTACACATTCTTCTCAATCATCATTTTTTCTACCCAGAACAAAGCTCCTAGTTCCTACTACTCGGAACTTATACACTCAACATTTCGTTTAATTTAAAGGATTCGCCGGTAGAACCTATAATATAACCATTATTTTTTGTGGGTTCGTTACATAATTTCGGCGATAGAACCTATAATCCTTTTTTTTGTGGGCTCGTTACATAATTTCACTTACCAAATTGTGAAATGGGAAGTGGGAAACTGGCCATCTTCTATCACACAACGAACATTAAACAATGATGTAAACGTTTATATTTCTCGACAACTTATAACAAAGATAAGGCAATTTCTCTTGTCTCTACTTAAAATACGATAAATAATGTTGTACCCAGCCGGGAACCGAATCGGTGAGATCCCCTCGTCAATCGACTAGCCACTGCACAAGTTTCGCGTGCTAATAAAATAGTAGGAAAAAATACGATTAAACCTTAGAAATGTGCAATCAAAAGTCAAAGTACTTACGTGTTTAACGGAACCGATCGGTTCCAACAGGGCAATTGAACAAAGAATCTGTAAAACATCTACTTAAATAAAAAAATATTTTGATTTTGCCATGGAGGACCTTAAAACTCTGCCAGAAAAGTATATTGGATCTCGCTTCGTTTCCAGGATAGAAGTAATGAAGACCCTCGATGAGCTGACGAAAGCTATGTCCAAGTTCTGGGACGTCATCTCTGAGACCCGGATAGTGGATCTGTTACGACAAGTTTGTGTTTCCATCTACGTCATTTCGATATGTCTTATCAACACTTTTAATAACAATTGCAAGCGAAGAACCATCTTTTTAGGGTTCCGTAGCCAAATGGCAAAAAACGGAACCCTTATGGATTCGTCATGTCTGTCTGTCCGTCCGTCTGTCACAGCCACTTTTTTCCGAAACTATAAGAACTGTACTGTTGAAATTTCGTAAGTAGATGTATTCTGTGAACCGCATTAAGATTTTCACACAAAAATAGAAAAAAAACAATAAATTTTGGGGGTTCCCCATACTTAGAACTGAAACTCAAATATTTTTTTTTCATCAAACCTATACGTGTGGAGTATCTATGGATAGGTCTTCAAAAATGATATTGAGGTTTCTAATATCATTTTTTTCTTAACCGAAAAGTTTCCGCGAGAGACACTTCCAAAGTGGTAAAATGTGTGTCCCCCCCCCCCTGTAACTTCTAAAATAAGAGAATGATAAAAATAGACAAAATATATAATGTACATTACCATGCAAACTTCCACCGAAAATTGGTTTGAATGAGATCTAGTAAGTAGTTTTTTTTAATACGTCATAAATCGTAAACCGCAAATTACCTTTTATTCAATCAACTCAAATATAAAAAATATAGAATTCAAGACATGTGTGATTATGAATTTATACGGAACCCTCGGTGCGCGAGTCCGACTCGCACTTGGCCGGTTTTTTTTATTTATATATATATAGTAATTTTTAAAGCGACCAACGTATCTATTCATAATGCCCAGTGATATCTTTGGAACTGCAATTTCTGCAGTCAATATCGACTAAGTATACAGATAAAGGAATTTCTGAGCGATAAAAATAGTTTAACTTATTATCTACTGTTTTTAATGCTATATTGTGTATTTGCTCGCCGTTGATGGTTAGACATAAATAGATATCCGGGACAAATCACACAGATAGACCACAGAACTGGAGCCGGCGAACAAACGCGGACTTGTCCACGCAAGCACATTTTTTTTTCTTTTTTTTATACCTCTAAAAGTAGACATCTGTGCACTTGCAAAAGATTTTCAATCAATTCCGGCTCTTTCACATAAAAAAAGCGGCCAAGTGCGAGTCGGACTCGCCCATGAAGGGTTCCGTAGCAGCAAGTAACATAATATAAAAGTTCTTGTAGTTCGTTGTAGGTAAATTGCGGTTTACGATTTATGACGTATTAAAAAAAACTACTTACTAGATCTCGTTCAAACCAATTTTCGGTGGAAGTTTGCATGGTAATGTACATCATATATTTTTTTTGTTTTATCATTCTCTTATTTTAGAAGTTACAGGGGGGGACACACATTTTACAACTTTGAAAGTGTCTCTCGCGCAAACTATTCAGTTTAGAAAAAAATTATATTAGAAACCTCAATATCATTTTTGAAGACCTATCCATAGATACCCCACACGTAAGGGTTTGATGAAAAAATTTTTTTTGAGTTTTAGTTCTAAGTATGGGGAACCCCCAAAATTTATTGGTTTTTTTTTTCTATTTTTGTGTGAAAATCTTAATGCGGTTCACAGACATCTACTTACCAAGTTTCAACAGTATAGTTCTTATAGTTTCGGAAAAAAGTGGCTGTGACATACGGACGGACAGATAGACAGACAGACAGACATGACGAATCCATAAGGGTTCCGTTTTTTGCCATTTGGCTACGGAACCCTAAAAATACTTCTAAGTTTGCTTAGAACGGAATTTTTATTTAGAAACGGACTTGTCCTTATCCTTTTTACCCCTCCTAATTGCTTTTTCATTCAGAAACAGACTTGTCCTTGTCCTTTTTTACCCCTCCTGTAAAAATCGTTTATCGGACAAGTCCGCATTTGTTCGCCGGCTCCTCAGAAGATACTTTATTAAGAATACCTTTATAACACTACTATTGTTCTTCCAATATATGCTTTGACTTGGATGCTCAATTGACAAAGATTAGTGCGTAGGCGCTTAAGTGTGTAATGTTATAAGTTTACACCAGGTAACACACAAGAACAGTTGCTGGAGCACTGTGGCTTTAGATAGCCAGAGACAGAACTGGAAGAAGTTGGAGGAGGCCTATGTTTAAACATGACACGCTGAATACGGACTAATGTGCACTTATTCATACAGGGTGAAATTGAAATCGCGGACCAAATTTTAACCGTGGTTTCTGCTCAATAAGGACTTTTGCAGCAATAAGGACTTTTGTATTTGTAAACACACAAGTATAGTGATTGTAGAAGTATGGTTTTGTAATGATTTAATAAGATTTTGTGGTGTCGCAAGGTGAATACGCAAGTGGAGTCACCGCGGACGCAAGTCGTACGAAGCGCATGTGCAACCGTCGCAAGTATACTCAAGAACACTAACTACACTAAGAAACCGGTTAGATTAAAATTGTTAATTTCTTTACATATGTATGAGTACATTAAGCACTCTTACAAACGTCATATCATTTTGCTGGAGTAATAAAACAAATGTCATTATCATTCAAAAAATCGAGTCCTAATAGTTATCCTGTCGAACTTGTCTCGAATGTTAAATTAACATCTGATATTCTTGTGTTTAACTGTTTCATCACAAATTAACTAAATTTATTTTGTTTGATGAACGCTTCGCTAAACTGAAGTGGCTGTCGGGGCATTAAAATTCACGTATGCAGGCCTCCCACTCGGTGGACCGATGACCTGATGAAGGTCGCGGGAAGCCGCTGGATCCGAGCAGCTCAAAACGTCGGCTTGGGTGAAGAGGCCTTTGTTACGCAGTGGACGTCTTTTGGCTGTTTGGCTGATGATTATGATGATGATTTGTCCACATATCCGTTCGATGACCGCGCAGTCCAATAACAGAGCTTTCAATTCACACCAAATCGCTAATAAATTTTCATCATTCTCCATCAAAACTCCAGGACTTCTACGAGACGATTACGGTGCTTCTGAACAAAACTGGCAGCTACAGCAGGCCCGTGCGGCGAGCCGCCAACATCGCCCTCGACGAGATCGTCTGCAACGTGGACCTGAGCCACGCGGTCACCGCGCTCTGCGTACACGGATGCGGGTAAGGTGTAGTACTATTATCTAATCTGTGGTCAGTTGTATATACCGACAATACACTTCTTACGCGTGCTGAAGGAGTTATTTCTGCCTCACACAACCAAACTGTAGAATGAATTGTCGCCTGCGGTATTTCCGGACCGATACGAGATTCAAACCTTCAAAAAAAGAGCGTACTCCCATATTAAAGGCCAGCAACGCACTTGTGACTCCTCTAGTGTTGCGGGTGTCTATAGGCGGCGGAAATCGCTTACCATCAGGTGATCCGTCTGCTCGTTTGCCACCTTTGCAATAAAAAAAAGAGTTGGCCAACGAGCCGAATTTCCGAATTATCTGTATGGCATTGTAATGACATACAGATGAGAACAGTTGTGTCTCACTGGTCTCTGTCGCTTGCGTAGTCGCTTCGATCACGCAAATTAACTACAGTCATGGTCATAACTTGAATGGGTTTGATTGTTAGTGGCATTTATATATACCGTTTCCATGCTTGGTGCTGCTTACTAACACTAGACGGCAAACATTTTTTTTTATAATACCTATCTGGGCCAAATCACACGGTCATCTGGCCCCAAACGAGGATTCCCTGTATCTTGGGAACCAGAGACTGATATACATACACATATTTTAAAATTACATACATATATAGATATAATACACCCTAAACATTAAATCATGTCAGAGGTCTTGTAGGCATCTTGAAAATTTCTGACATGGGGGCCCACAACCTCTACCAATCTGGACTGGCCCCCATGTGTGGAGTATGGCCTCACCTTCCCAAACTATGGGAAGAGACCCGTGCCTCAGTACTGGGGTCGCTATGGGTTTTTAACGACACTTGATGAAACATAGCTCACGAATCTGCGCCAAATGCACCGCATCGAATATAAGAAACTTCGATTTGTTAGGTACGTTCGCTTCGTGCAGTAGTCGTATTTAAAAATATTCTTCATTTTCTTCTTCATTCAATAATCAACATTTTTTTTTCAAATGATGTCCCTGGTTGTAAAGAAATTAAAGTATCTTATAAACGTAAGGGCGAAAACACAACAGAGCGGCGCGGCGCCGCGACGCTGAAATCGGCGGCGCGCGTTGCGCCGCACCGCCGAACGCAGCGTTGCGCGGCGCGCGTGCCGCGCCGCTCATAGCTGCGGCGCACACCGCTCCTAGCCGCGGCACGCACCGCTCGTTTCCGCGGCGCGACGCTCGTAGCCGCGGCATGCGCCGCTCATATCCGCGGCGCGCACCGCTCGTATCTGCGGCGCGGCGGCTCATATGATGTCCACAGTTTCTGTAGGTCGCACGCTTGTTTTTAGGGTTCCGTAGCCAAATGGCAAAAACGGAACCCTTATGGATTCGTCATGTCTGTCTGTCTGTTCGTCCGTATGTCACAGCCACTTTTTTCCGAAACTATAAGAACTATACTGTTGAAACTTGGTAAGTAGATGTATTCTGTGAACCGCATTAAGATTTTCACACAAAAATAGAAAAAAAATCAATGAATTTTGGGGGTTCCCCATACTTAGAACTGAAACTCAAAAAAATTTTCTAACATCATTTTTTTCTAAACTGAATAGTTTGCGCGTGAGACACATCCAAAGTGGAAAATGTGTGTCCCCCCTGTAACTTCTAAAATAAGAGAATGATAAAACAAAAAAAATATATATGATATACATTACCATGCAAACTTCTACCGAAAATTGGTTTGAACGAGATCTAGTAAGTAGTTTTTTTTAATACGTCATAAATCGTAAACCGCAATTTACCTACAACGAACTACAAGATCTTTTATATTATGTTACTTGCTGCTACGGAACCCTTCATGGGCGAGTCCTAAGTTCTTAATGTTCTAAGTATGGGGAACCCCCAAAATTTATTGGTTTTTTTTTCTATTTTTGTGTGAAAATCTTAATGCGGTTCACAAAATACATCTACTTACCAAGTTTCAACAGTATTCAACAGTTCTTATAGTTTCGGAAAAAAGTGGCTGTGACATACGGACGGATAGACAGACAGACACACATACATGACAAATCCATAAGGGTTCCGTTTTTGCCATTTGGCTACGGAACCCTAAAAACAAGCTTCCGACCTACAGAAACTGTGGACATCAAATGAGCCGCCGCGCCGCAGATACGAGCGGTGTGCGCCGCAGATATGAGCGGCGCATGCCGCGGCTACGAGCGTTGCGCGCCGCGGGTACGAGCGTTGCGCGCCGCGGCTAGGAGCGGTGCGCGCCGCGGATACGAGCGGCGCGGCGCGCGTGCCGCGCAACGCTCCGTTCGGCGGTGCGGCGCAACGCGCGCCGCCGATTTCAGCGTTGCGGCGCCGCGCCGCTCTGTTGTGTTTTCGTCCTAAGATCTTATGTTGAATGCTACACTTGACTAAACGAAAAGCCAAATTAGGCTACGTATTGTATATCGGTAATTTTAAGTCGATAAAAATACGTGATCCAACGATTTTATTAAACTTTTTTTATCGCCACGCACGTTCTGACATGTATGCCCCCTACATGTGTGGCAATAACAAAAAGATAAAATGTTTAATTTTTGTTATGTTTTAAAATCGACTTAACTAATCAGTCTTACTATAAATAAACTCACATTGACTAGTCATTTTTTTTTAATTTAGTATGAGTTCCTTGGGAAAAGTTTTTCAGTTTCAAGAGTGTTTAAGATTCCGGAAGTGGTCTTTTTACACTCTGTATACTGTCAGAGACAGTTCTCCTTTTCTCTGATACTGTATAATAGTACTAGAAGCGGTCGTGGTTCAGTGCGGCTTGCGTGGTCGGTTAAGTGACTACAGAAACGGTCATAACCTGGATGGGTTTGACTGTTAGTGGTATCTATCTCAACAGTTTCTGTGTTTCGCAAGATACGTTAAGCTGTTGGTGGCGGCAGTCATTAAGCCATGTCAGAGGCCGTATAGGCGGCATGAAAACTTCTGACACAGGCTGGCCACTAGCCCCTTAACCTCCACCAATCTGGACTTGGTCCCCGTGTGTAGAGTATGGCCTTAACTTCCCGAATTATGGGAAGAGACCAGTACTGTCTGTCGTAGAAAGTGGCTACTTCCCTTCCCCTGCTAAAGGTCGCGAAAAGCCGCTGGATGCAGGTACCGCAAGACCGGTCATCATGGAAATCCTTGGGAAAGGCTTTTGTTCAGCAGTGGACGTTTTATGGCTAATGATGATAGGCAATTTCCTAATAGTCAATGACAATTTATTTGGGTGTCCGGGGTGTGGTTTCAATCAAGACTTGTGTGTCTAGCGACATTCCCTTTGACGCTTTCACTTCTCCAGGCACAAAAGTCCGCTCGTTCGGTGTGCATCGGCCCGCCTGCTCATAGTTTGCTGCGCTGTGTCTGGCGGGGGGAGGGACTTGCTTAGAGCGAGACCTACCAGTGCAGCTAGCGCTAGGCGGCTGGCGTTGCAGTCGCTGTCCACGTTGCTGGAAGACAGAAATCCGGAGACCAGGTATTTATCGTACTTACTTTGGCTGTATTCCAGGCGTCCGTCTTAAGTTGTCAAAGTATTTTTTATCTGTAGCTATGTGTCGGATAGATGAAGAGACTTGTCAAAGCGAGTCCCGTCAGACGGCTGGCAGTACACTCGCTGACAGAGATATTATACATGCGGAGATCAGAAATTTACTTAATAACTTGGCTAAATAACAGGCTTCTGTCTTAAGTTGCCAAAGCATCAGCTGTTGCTATATTTATATATTTATTTATTCAATAACAACGGGTATACGGGTGCTATGTGTCGGGGAAGAAACTTACTCACAGCGAGACCCATCGAAAGATGCCACTACAGTCGCTGACAGAAATCCAGAGATCAGGTATTTCATTCTTAATTTAGCTGCATCATAGGCTTATTTGCATCACAGATATTGTTTGTAGCTGTATGTCGGGAGTGAGGAGATTCACTCAGAGCGAGACCCATCAAACGGCTAGCATTACAATCGCTGACAGAAATCTGAAGATCAAGGGCTGCAATTCAAATTTCTGTCTTAAGTTGTCAAAGTATCATCTATCATATGTGTCGAGTAAATGAAGAGACTTCTCAGAGCGAAACCCAACAGCGCTAAAGCGGACGGTAGGTAGTAAAGTAGATATGGTTTATCATACAAAGTTTGATAAATACGCTAGAGGGAGCCATAACTAACCATACCGAGCAGGCCAATCTATTGATTCTCTCTCATATATTTGAGCTTTTCTCTATCAAATTATTGTATTTTCCCTTTAGGAAATACGCAGAGCGCCTATACGGTCTCCTGCGCCATCTATCGAACTTCGAGGCGTACTATCTCACGGATGTCGACGTGGACCTGGCTTCCAAGCAAATGCAGAAGTACGACCAACTTCTGGGAGTGGGCCCGCGCACAGCCGCGCGGGATGACAGAAGGGATTCTTCCAGGTGATAAGCGATTATGAGTTGAGTTTGTGTTGTGTTAGATAAACTTGTTCGGTTGATATTTGGTCTTCCTTATATGTTCAGTTATGTTAAATTCAGCTATGTTGCTGTGGATTGCGGCAAACATTTTATTGCATTTTATTTTCTGTCCTTGCTTCACAAGACTGTTGCTTCTAATTATTGTGTTCTACTAAACACTAGAAGCGTAATTCATAACATTGTATTAAACTTATGGGCGGCGGTAATCGCTTACCATCAGGTGATCCGTCTGCTCGTTTGCCACCTCTGCCATAAAAAAAAAAAAAAAAAAAAATAAAAAACTAAAATAAAACTTCATTATTAACCTATAGCAGAGACAAAGAGATAATATATTTTGAATAATCAGGTATCAACCACAAATCTTTAGGTGTTATTGTGTAAATATTTTACAGAAATATCTCTAAAAGAAAATAATCTAAAGATCTTATGGCTTGTCATGTCTAATGAGATCTTTATACGACGGCAGGATGTTCCAGCATTGAAACAGATTAAAAGAAATTACGCTATTTTGAATCTTTTAGTGCTCTTCTGACTGTTACACACAAAATAATAAAAAATCGTAAACTATTAAACCAACAAACATTGTTTTTAACGTCATCTATCTATATAAGTAACGTGTTAATATAATATTTAGTATTCATTGCTGACTTGGCCATTTTGAATATTATGTATTAAGGGAGAAAACAGCGAACTGCATAGATATTTTTTTTATATATTGTTTTATAGTTAATTACTTATTTGAGTCTGTACAGTAATCTATTTATATGATAGAATTAAATGTACAAAAATTTACTAACAGAAATTATGCGTGCGAGTTTTGTTTGACAAAAGGTACCAATTTGAAATGTTAATGTGAGAGATATTTATTATTGTAATTGTCCCTAATTATTTAATCTGTTTTGTTAAATATTATGGTAGACGAAATGTCCAATTAATCACAATTTGAAATCGACAATAAACTGTTTATTATTATTGAAGATTTTTATTTTAAATAACTTAACATTATGACATTCTTTTAGTTATAAAATATTGATCATCGAATTCTTGAGTCAGTGGCATGCGTGGTCGAGTCGATCATGCAGGTTAACTAAATACTGCCTGTGTGGGTTTGGCTGGTAAGTGACATTTATCTTGGCCGTTTCCGTACTTTGCGAGCCACGTCACACTAGTTGGTTATCGGAAAGCTACGTAAGAGGCGTTGCCCCCACCCTGTAAGTGGAGTACGACCTATCCTTCCAAAGGAATGGGGAGAGGTCCGCGTCCAAGCAGTGCGGACGATGTGGTTTGATCATCAACCGGAAGACTCACAACAGAAAATATACATTCTTACCTTGTTGGCATCATCTCACCTGAGTTTAAGAGTCGCTACAGGCCTCGTGCTCCTACTTAATTCTCCTACTGGTTGGATCTCCGACCAGTAGGAGAATTTAGTAGTAACATTGTCCTTATTCTCCTACTGCAATGGGAATTCTTACATTTACAAGAAGGAACAACAAGATATTACCAAAGTGCATGTCCTTATTCTCCTACTGCAATGGATATGCTTAGATGTACAAGTAGGAGCAACAAGATATTACCAAAGTGCATATCCTGATTCTCCAATTGCAATGAGAATGTTTACAAGTAGGAGTAATAATATATTGCCAAAGTAAGAGTTGACGATGACAAAGATTACCAATAAGATACTTAAGACTCCCCAGCGCAACGGGGAACTGGCTATCTTGTATCTGCGGTCTTACGATAACAGACGCGTCCTACTTAACTGCCGATTTAAGTAATTTGTTATCTATTCTAACAACGCATTGACCTTAACATTATAGGCGAACCGTTAATCTGTTATGTGTCTTGATGCAGGCACGAACTCCTCGGTGCAGTTGCACTTTGGTTGGTGCATCTGCACTCCAAGAGGCTCACATCAATGTTTTGCTTACTTAGATGGTTTATTTATGTTATTACAAAGTAAAATTGAAATCGTTTGAATCACTGGTAACATTTCTAATTGAGGATCTATAGTTTATTCCAATCAAAAAAGCTAAAGGTAAACAAACTTAGTAGGTCCATGACGTTGACATGTGTCAGTTCCATAGTAAGTTTGTTTACCTTTTGCTTTTTCTTGATTGGAACAAGGTATAAAATTTCGGTCTTCTTGTAAGGAAAATCATCTGAAGGGTACCAAAAGGAGCCTGGATAATACTAAAGCTTACGTCGTCTTCCTGATAGTTGACAGTTGTCGCAGACACTTGCATCGTTCGAGCATAATGCTCTTGCAACACCACTCTGGCCAGCCAGCTAAGGCAAGACAAAGGTAGGTAGGAGATCTGTTGACCGTCATTGTTAACTCTATCCAGACGGTAAATGCAAGCCGGAGATGGGGAACAGCGCCATCTTTTTTCCGTAATAATTCTGTAAATTTATTTCACAAAAATATCAATGCAGTGCACAGTTTTGACGGTGACTCCACACTAGGCTAGGCCTGTCTCGTGGAAGTTTATAGCTGGTTAACATAACTATGTTTAGGGCGCTTTTATTGTCATGCAGGTTTCTGCCCGCATGCGTGCCGCCCGCAACCTATCGTTTCACTACATTTTTAGGGCCCTTTTATTGTCACGCGTGTCGCCTGGGTCGCCTTGGAATCGCCGCACGTTCAGATACACGCATGACAATAAAAGCGCGTTTAATGTAAATGATTTAATTTTTCCATAACATACTGTTAGTGTTGACAAACTAATAATAATTTTATCCGCCGGCTAGTCCACTCGCTTCACATCAGGAGGTCGCGGGTTCGATTCCCGGTGGGTTCCAACTTTGTAGGACTCGGTTTGGTTGGTGGTAGAGCATTTTCTGAGCCCGCCTGGCTAGCTACCGCCATCTTATCTAAGTCTTGCCGCCAAAACATCAATGTTAACAGCATTGATGTGTTCCGGCATGAAGATGTTGGGGAATCTTGGTAAGCCCACTTCCATCGTCGGCATCATCATCACTTACCATCAGGTGAGATGATGCCAAGGGCTTACCAATTGAGAGTAAAAAAAAAGATTAAAATAAGGTAATATTAACACAAAGCTTGTGCTATTGGCTATTAGGCTTGCTATATGTATTACTTTATCAGTTTAGTAATTAGAGTTTTAACGTCACACATGAATGAGTAACGGACACCCACGTCGCTTTATCGAGAAAGGGTGAAAAGATACACACTCTCTTAATGCTGTAAGATAAACTCTGGGTTAAGCGATGCCAGGCCTGTTTGTTGTCAAACGAAAACGTTTTCTATCAGGACGGCTTTAGGTTGTCAACAGCTTGGCAATAATAAGATTACCATATACATCATACGATGTTCTTTTTTATAAGAAATGTAAGTAATTGTAGTTATCTTCCTCTTTGTTGTTATAAATCAGTTGTTACTTCAATGTTCTCATTGAAGTTACTAAAAGTCAAAAATAACGAAACACATTTATGTATCTCACGATTTTATCTTTCTGTAACCGCCCTTTTATTTTAGCTCCCGAGTAACAAAATTGGTATGAGACCCATTTAATAAGGGATTCTACTCATACCGAAATCTTTGTTCAACGACAATATTGAAATCCCAAAAAAAACATTGTTGACTGTCCATATCAAATTGGGCAAACAGCTGCTCAGTTTGTATGAAGAATACAAAAACGTATTTTTACGATTTCATCGAAGTTATAACAAAAGTTTTAAGCTCCTCTAGGCGCGGATCCAGGATTTCATTCAGGGGGGGGGGGGACAAATTTTCAATGTACCCGTATTTATGAAGCGATAAATATAGGGAACGAACGAACAACTTTCCCTAAAGAACCCATAGTCAAATCGCAAAAAAAATTTGGACTCTTCATACTAATTTGGCCGGTCAGTTCATCGATTTGTATGGAGACTCAAAATTTTTTTTTGCGATTTGACTATGGCTTTCTTAGGGAAAGTTGTTTGTTTTCATGAGCACATTCATAGACTTTCGTATCAAGAACTAATTTAGGGTCACCCTATATATTATCAGACCATTAATATAAAAAGTCGCAAGCGTAGCGAGCGCAAAATTTTTTGAATAGTTAAGAAATGCCTCTATTTATTTGCTTTTTATAGAAGTTTCAGTACTTCGGTCAGGCTTCAGGATCCGCGCCTGCCTCTAGTCAACGAGTCCTGCTCATATGTATTTAGTTACAGCATAACAGTGTATTGTATTATTACCTATAGCAGTAGCTTAGCCTTAGTCACGTGCTAAATTATATTATAATATAAGCATTATAGATGCTTTACACATTATTTTTACAAAACGACATTTTGTTTCTATCTACCTAGTACGAAGTTCCTACCACTCGAAACCGGTACATTCTTCGTTACGTTATATCGTAAGTTCTACAATTTAGTTATTGTCTTTTTAAATAGAAAAAAGAAACAAATTTGAAAAGAACAGAAATTTTATCAGAGTATACCACACTTACATAAACCGGTCAACGCGAGGAATTGCAACGCAGTTTTATGCAATATCCGTTATCAACTGGCTGAGAACCGCTCTGTATCTTTGAATTGCGGTACCTCGGCAAATCCTTTTATCTCGCCAGTGTGGCTAAAATCTAGATTCTTCCGTTGTCCTCAATAACAAGATTACCTACCTACCGAATGGCCAAGAATGTTCTGGAAAAGTGCACAACATCACATTTGTAACGTTATTAAATTGTTCACCTCGTCGCGTGTGTGCTATTCTAGCTGTTCGCTTTGATGTTTTTATTTGTGTCTATTTAGTCCAAGGAGTCTGCTCTATTATAGGCAGTGATCCGAGATGTAAACCTCTTTGCTTAAAGGTGCCTACACAATGAGCTTTCTGCCTACATTACATTGAAGAGCTAAAGAGTTTTAGACTAGAAAAATAGGCTCATTTCATACCATTTTTTTTTTGTGAATACTCCATGTTTTTTGCGTAGAGTCACTAGTTAAAAGATTTGCAAGTACGTACCAGTCCCTGTACCTAATAATTAATAAATATGTAGGTTTCTTTGGGAAGTACATTTAGTTTACAGATCTGTATGAACAGAATCTAGCATTTGTCGGATTAACGGTTTTGATCGAAAAAAATAATGTATTAATACAGTGCGTATGGTGCTTGTTGAGTTCCGTAACCGGTTCGCTCTGACAACGTAATAAATAACCTATTCTAAATCTTAATTTCAAAGGGAAGATACAGAGTAGTTGCTTTCAGCATAGGTCTACGGGTAGTGACTTCGAAGTTCGACTTCCTAACCAGAGGTCTCGGGTTCAAATCCTGGCCAGTGCACTAATGAGTTTCTCGAAGTGTTACCATTTTTTACCCGTGTTAGTCTACCAATATTACTATTACTACTAGTAGTAAGTGCATACATTATTAATACCCATTGCTTTAACGGTGAAGGAAAACATCGTGAGGAAATCGTATCATACACATCGGATTACTAGTATGTACTTATATGTAAATCTATATGGCCTACACGGTGATGCTAAATGCAAAACCAGTTAATCGCCATCTATCCCTTGTGCTATCCTATCACGGTTAAATTGTGCCACACGATAAGGGTAACCATTGCAAGCGCCTTTTTTCCTTCGTGGACTATTTCACAAAATGAGAGACAGAGAACTTTCACTGCAGGTAATCATCTAAAATTCACACGGAAAAGGATAGGTACAGGTACATTGGCCTGTCAGCTATTATTCAGTCTACAATCATCTTGTCATAATAAATGAATCAAACACTTCGGCGGAAGCGTATGAAGCCAGCCATTATGTAAGATTTACCGTCAATAGAAGTGCGCTACGAGACCGGGGCAGATGATAGATCGTTCTCGAAAACATAACGTGTCGCAGTCGACCAAGCTTCGGTTCATCAATAACAATAACAAAACGGATTATCGTCCGCAGTCTCGTGAATCGATAGCGTAAATAAAATAGTGTTTAATTATTTAACGTAAACTGTGTGAAACTGGATTGACGCAAGCTCGTCAGAATGGCCTACGACGTTTTAGCTTCATAGGAAGCTGGAATTTATTGAAGTCATGTAAGACATGACGTTGCAAAATAAGATGTGGAACAAGGACCCGTTAAATAGTGCGTACATTGATCATGTTAAACAACTTTATGCTATTTTATAAAATTAGCCAAACAATAGCAGAGAACAGGACAAGTTTTTTGTAACAAGTACACGAAGCGCACTTGCGGAAAAATAATCGCAGTTTAATAGTGCGGCCATGCCAAAATGCCATGTTACCGCGGATGTCTCCCGTCAGTTTGAAGTTAGTCGGGAACGAAATTAATGCTATCTCCAAGGTAATGATGTAGTTCGTTCGAACATCGTCAATATGACAATCACCGCAAGACAAAGAAGTATCTATGCAACGAATAAAATCTATCTACAGTCTAAAAAGTATTTAAGATTTCAATAGGTATTGGTTCCTTGCAGAAGGTTAATTATTTACTATTACGAGCAGACTTCCTTCTCCGATTAAGTTTCGGAAGAGATTTAATCAACAAAGAAAATAGATAAGAAGAATAAAAAAGCAGAACTGTCGTTTTTACGATTGAAGTAGATTGTTTTCAACAAAAGTTACGCCAAGTTTTCAATTATTAAGGAGAAGCCAAGAGAAACCTACGGACAAAGTAGACACACAAATCGAAAGTAAAAATAAATATCTTATGATAAGATTTAAACTGAATAAGTAATTAAATAAATAGGTGCTTATGACAACAGGTGTTTGTCAAACAGCGATATTATATGTTACGGGCAAACTGTATAAGGCCGGTCACTGTGAAAAATGGCCGGGCGGTCGGTCCGATGAAATGGCAGGTAATGTCGAAATGGTGTTTCAAATGATGTGTAGTGCTTTGGTTTTTTGAAATACGCTTAAACGTTACGATATGCTAAAAACTAATAAGAGGTGGTTTATTTCTGAATTAACTCAAAGTTATCATAATATTATATTAAAACACAATAAGGTCAATTTGATAGTATTACGATAAAATACGAATAAAATCTGACACGACGCCGAAACCTAAGTGGAGTTCAATTTAATTACGAGTGTTGAAGTTACTTTTGTCAAATGCTGCAATAAAAAAATATTTAGTTTGTATTTTACTCTACATAACTGACACTAGACCTATATTTACAACTCTTAAAATAATAAAATTGAGCATAAACATAACACTGAGCATACACATCTTTAAGAGAAGAGTTAAAGAACACTACTTGTCCTGACTTTCTTACTTTCTTTTATTTACTGCAACTTATTATATATATATTCTTTATATGTATATATTATATTTATTCTATATTATTTAATATATATATAAATATGTTTATTTAGTGTAAGTATATCAATAAATATATATGTGTATATCATTTATGTGTAATGGTATTTATTATTATTATTTTTTTGTATATTTTTCTTATAGATTTATCTTTTTGCTGGTTTATTAGAACGATTATAGGTATTTTATATTTTCAATGCTCTGTCAGATCTCTTACTTTATTTGTACACGCCTTTATTTATATCCCATTCTCTCATACTTACTGGTTTGTTGGTAGAAAACTCTTACAGAGTTAAGCATACCATTTGTAATTACGTTTACAATCCTTGTATTTATCATGTATCAGTGTACAATAAACAATAAAATAAATAAATAAAATACTAGCCACCTCAAATCTCGATTTATAAAAATGGACCAAAGGCAGACGGGCTATTATTGATATGGGCAGCCAAGTAATTTTATCATTTTTTTATGGCAAAGGTGACTGACACCCTTGATCATCATTCATTATGACCGGTCCATATTAATTTTGCCCGGTTAATCAAGTTGTCCGTAACATACTTGTATTACATATATAGAAAATAGTTTTATAGGCACTTATTTTAATGTTTCAATTTATAAAAAAAACACCTATCGCAGTCGACATGATTAGGGGAGAGAAAATAGTACTTAACAAGTCTCAAAACAGTCTGTAAATATAAACTGGATTATTTTATCACTCGCTCAGTTATCAGATTTATTTATGTAGGTATTTATTTTATCGTGTATACAAAAGACCTTTAAAATGTAAATATACTTTTTCAAAGATTTTCAGACTTCAATCAATCAATCAATCAAATACTCTTTATTGACTATAATACAAATACACACAACACATACACAACAACAAAAAGAAAAAGAAACAAGTAGTACAATCTGGGCGGTCTTCAATTGAAAGTAAACAAGGAACCTATTCTACTAAGAACATTTTATTACGCGCGCACAAGTACCTGAATGGGACAGTTGTGTGCTACGCGCTGCGCCTACGCCGCCCGTAGCTAAATCATTTCGAGTACCTAGTATATTCGTCTCTTTCAGATATCACGGTATAACATAACAAGATTGCAAAATTACCCGCTTTACAAACGGGCTCAACACATTTCTAAACTACTGTTTACAAATTACAAAACTAAACCCGTTACAGACAACCGTTTTTTTTTGTTTTATATTGTTTTTTTTTTATCTTAATTTTTGTTTTGAGTTGACGACGGTGATGCTAAGTGCAACACTAGGCAACGGCCGTCTATACCTTGTGGATAGAACGGTTAAATGTGCCACACGATAAGAAGAAGACCGCGGTAGCCAGACGAACTGTTCTAACCTATAGCCGTCGGTCTGTCAGTAGTAGTTTTAGTATTCAAAGTCAATGTCAAATTTTTTTTTATTTAAGTAGATGCTGTACGCATACTTTTAAATCGTCTTTTTTTCTACCTAGTACAAAGTTCCTACCACGCGGAACTTGTACCACGCGGAACTTGTACACTCAACGTTTCGGGAAGTGTTAGCGGAGCGAGAAGAAACGTCGAGCCAGAAACTCGCCCCAACACATTTTTTGAAATAAATACTTAATATCTATTACAATTGATGTCATTACTAAAGCTATGAGCTGGAAGATCTATACATGTCCATACATCATTGTCATTAACATAGTCTTGGGTTTTATAATATCCTCTTGAACACAGGCATTTCTTTACATAAGTCTTAAACTTATTTTCGGATAAACTAATTACATTTTCAGGTATTTTATTGTAGAATTGTATACACTGCCCCATGAACGACTTCTTTACCTTACTCAGTCTCGAATACGCAACTTCGGTATTATTTCTATTTCTAAGATTAAAATTATGCCTGTCACTGTTTTTTGGAAATAAATCTAAATTCTTACGAACATACATGATGTTTTCATATATGAATTGACTGGCAACAGTTAAAATATTTATTTCTTTAAACTTGTTCCTCAATGACTCTCGAGATCGCATCTGATAGATAGCGCGAATGGCTCTTTTTTGCAGTATGAAAATAGTTTCTATGTCAGCCGCATGTCCCCAAATTAAGATGCCGTAAGACATTATACTATGAAAATAGCTAAAACACACTAGTCTTGCAGTAAGTATCTACATCTGTTAGTTGTCTTATTTTCTTGACGGCGTAGGCAGCTGAACTAAGCTTTCCTGCTAAGGTTTCTATATGTGGTCCCCATTGTAATAAAGCATCTAAAGTAATACCAAGAAAAACAGTGCTATTTACGAACTCTAAAATATTACTATCTAATATTACATTATCGTGAGTTTGCTTGACATTTGGTAATCTGAATTTTATTACTTTTGTCTTTGTGGCATTTAATAGCAAGTTATTAACAGTAAACCATTTATGTATTTCTGAAAGTGTGTTGTTTACTTCGTCGATTTTGCTGTCTTTCCTGTCTACCTTAAAAATAAGAGATGTGTCATCTGCAATTACTTCTAACTACCTTAAAAATTTTAAGTTGTACTACTTATTACTTATTCGTTTCAAAGGTGCTATAACTTTATAATTTGGCTGCGTGTTGGTGCTGAGTTATTTATTTAAAATAGGCTTCTTAAAAGTAATGTTTTATGCTTAGGTTTCAGTTTAGTCTTTATGCTTTAGTTGTACAACCTTTTTAACCGACTTAAAAAGGAGGAGGTTCTCAATTCGACTGTATGTTTTTTTTATCATTGTCAAAAACGAGATTATATTCAAAACCAACTGTGGCGTCTTAATTTAATTGATTGGACACTCGAGAATCGAGACGTGACAAGAAGCGATTAACTTAGTAAGGTTATTAAACTATCTAATCTTTGATGTTTTGCATATACAGGTTGTTTTTTTTATCGATGAATAAAAAAATTAAAATCAATAATAATAAAGGTAAATGGTTCATAAAACAACAACTATCACCTAAAAACATATTACGTATAATCAGAGCATATTGTTCTTCGTAAATCGTTAGATCAATTGTAAAAAAAAAAACCAATACCTACTTATTGGAAGCCATAAACATGTATGTAGTGATTGTTGGTATGGGTTTATTGAAGAAGGTTCTTCAGTTTCATCAACTATGAAATATTATCCATGATGTATATCTTTATAATATAGGTATATTATAGTGACAGGTGTCTATCTCATACATTTCGTTTATCTTATCATAAATTCCAATTGTTAAGAAAATGTTTTGATATGATATTAAACACATGTCATTTTAAGCTCATACGTGATAGATAGATAACAATAATAAGCAATACCTTTGATTGGTCGTGAAATTCGCGTGGTCTAAGCGATTACATGTTAAAGTTCCGTTCCAGAACGAAGGTAAAATTAACCTGACGAGAATCTGTCCCTTTGACAGTTAAAAGATTTATCATAGGTATTATATATCATATCATGGGTAGGTATCATAGGATGTCCTGCTCTCATGAATGTGTACTGGAACGCGTTCTTAGTAACTGCATGGACGGTTAAAATCATGATGCGTAGAGTTAAATTTTGTTTTTACTTACATGTTTCTCTTTTACTTCATTTTCACAGGGCTTTTTCATAGCAGATATTATACGTTGACCACGTCATCATGTCCTGCATGGTATATGCACGGAGCTCCCGTTTATGGTGGCACTAGACAAACCTAAACTATTCGTCCATCCGACCGACTGACTCGGTTTTATTGAAAATGAATAAATATTTGAAAATGAAAAAATATTTATTTATAACCAAAAACTTAAAATTTAGTTAAGAGATGTCTTTGATAACAGCAGCATTAGCTTTCGCTGTGTCGCTGCAGTTAGCGCCCACCCTGGTTATAGACGCGTTCCGACATATTCTTATATTCGTAGTTTTTACACAGTGGTTTATACAAAGCAGCTAGCGATTTTGTAAAACTGCTGATTCTACAATCTCGCTGCGACGGAGCAACGGCGGGTACTCCTTCTTTTTCATTTTCCACTTCAGCTACCTATTCGGTTTCAGTTTAAGCCGGTTGACCTGTGTCTCGCTTTGATGTGATTCGCAAAGACGAACTTCGTCCTGAATACACGGTTCCAAGATGAGTAGTAGAATTCCTGATATGATAGCCATTCCCTGCTCCTCTTAAAGGCGACCTCACCCCCCCTCCGGGTAAGATCCGGTGCAAGTTGCTTAGCAAACTTAAAGATGCTACGAGAAAGCCAGCAGGCCATCGGCCGCGAATAATAAATAACAAACATAAAAAAAAACTAGGTATAGACTGTGTTGTGCTCTGAAGTGATAAAAGCCTTCATGTCAAGGGCTATTTGTATTAAGCGACATTTTTGAAAATGTGCAGATCGTTTCAAAAATCCCTTTCTTGGATAATCTATCAAATCCATCCTGTAGTCAGTTAACCTTCGTGATCGACGCGACCGCGCAAGCCGCCCTGCCGCTATTATATATGGTAAAATCACAAAAAAATACTGTGGCCGAATACCAAAATTCGGTTCAATTGCTGAAATTCTGCAATACCAATCTGAAACCGAACTGCAGTGCATCCCGTTCTGAATGATAAAGCATTCAGCATTTAGCAAAGATTTTGTGTATTTATGTGTATTGTATTTAATCATTATCTCGACGACTTATCTCAGTTTATTGTAAAAAGAAACTATAAACATAAGAGCTTAATAAAAACCAACTTTTCCGAAACCATAAAAAAATTATAGGTAATATATTTCTTTTTCTTACATACCTAGGTACATACACAACTTATCGAAAGTTAAACAATAAATACTTATCTCTAAAACTTAAATTAAAACAATACTTTAATTACTGACAAAGTTACGTAAGACATTTGCGCATATAATAATTATTTTAGTAAACGCAAGTTAACTATAAAACAAAACAATACTTTATGTATCGATTAAGTACAGATTATACTTCTGTTAGGCGGTGACCTAATATAGGCCGATTAAAAAATTAGCACCTACAAAAACTCAAAATTAAAGTACACATATTAACCAAAAACACATAACTATCTATATCCTAAGTCACTATTTTTTTTTTTTGATGAAACTGAATTTTTGTGCAGATAATTTACAAATATCTCGAACTGGGAAAAATACTGACTAGCTTCTGGCCCCTATACATTCACATTACTTAACACTGCGCGGACTTCAACGAACTTATGAGCAGTCTTGATTCTTCAAGTAGATCATTACGTATGCCACAGGCAGCGGCAATACAACAACTCAGCATCGGCATCTGTCTTCAAGCTGCCGCCATGGATCTCGACCTCCTCAGACTAGCCTTTCAGACTTTGTCAGAGTCATGTTCGGGAATTCTTCCTCAAAACGCCGGTTACGGCGTCTTCCAAATGATTTCCTCACATTCTTAATACGCTTCGCTACCAAAATTTCGGTAGCCTGTGGACTTTGTGATGTTTCACGGGAGAGTAACTGCAGAGCTTCAGCAGGCATATTGAGGACCGTTTGTGGACATGGTTACTGAGAGGCCGCGTCTCCGCTGACGAAACCAGTAGAAGACCGATCAAAAGCACCGAAAGGAGGTGGAGAAGACGCATTTTTTCTCCAACTTATCTTCCTAGTTTATCTAGGAAGATTATTCACAGATTTCAAAATATAACTCACGAAGGCGTGTCACAAGTACAGTCGCGTTCCAAAAATAAAATATCGTTTCGAAAATCGATATGCTGCAGAATGGTATCATGAGACTCTATCTGCTGGGCTTGGCGCTTGATCGTGTACTGGTGAGGTTGAGTTGTGGCTCACTATTTATAAGGAGGCTGGGGTTATCATGCACGCGCCAGATAGCCGCCAAATTACGATAAAAGCCGGTCAGCCAGTTCGATGCTCTGCCGCTCAATGTCACTCGCCATTCATTGTAGTAAAATTATCACCGACACGGCGTATACTGAGGTGAGAAGCACGCGCCGGCGCGGCGCAGGTGTTCAAATACAGCACAAAGAGTTCAAGATGATATCGAACGTTGTTATCGCAAATGTGAAAATAAAAGGTTCTCGGTTGATTTGCTTTGATGCTTGATGACTTTGTAGTTTTTAAAAAGAGTTAAGGTTTTGGCATATCAAGCTTTGTAATTATAAATAAACTTTCAGAAAGAAGGAAGTTCTCAACTTATCTGCAACTGTATAGATATTTTTAAGGTCCAAAGAAAGAATAATTGCAATTTCTTCGCAGATAGTCTTTTTCACAAAATGATCTCTGAATCAAAATGACCCTGTTGCAATACGTCCATTATGTACTTATGCACTTGCACTCTGATATTCTCCTCGCAGACATCTTGTCCTACCGCAATTTGCGCGCAATTTTACAGTCACGTGTTTTAATCTTTTAAATTGAAACTCGCGATAAAAATTTCATCATCGTGTTGGAAAATTAATTTGATTAAATAGAGGCCGTCATTCATTAAAAACCGGTTGCCCCCAAGTCAGCAGGTCAGCATTTTGGATCATGAAACCTGTGATGAAACGAATGATCTATAAATATAATTTTAGCGTAGGTAAATTTTCTTAGGTACATTTACTTATACAGGTACATTTACCCAAAAAACTTACTTATTCTAACAAGTGGCTTGACGAATTTTGAAGAGCCTAAGATAAGACTCGTCTTAATCCCCAGGGCGGCTTGAAACCTTTTAGTAGCACTGGGATTGACCCAATGGCAAAGTATGTGGAGAATGGCCTAACCTTCCCGAGGTATGGGTAGAGACCCGTGCCCTGCAGTGAGGATGATTTGGGTTGGTAACATCCATTTTGATTTTGATAAAATGATTCAAGAGGACGATTGCACATGGCTGCAAAGACTGCTGCTGTAAAGGCAAACTTTAGATTTCCTATAACAATACGAATTCGAGTCATGATGAAAATAACATAGACGTGCTTGTCTTATTCCTTGAAAGCTATGATTTAAGTACCACCCAAATACAGAAAGAAAGCAAAAATGAGTTTATTTGGAAAACATAAACAGCGCAAATACAGATTACGTCATTAATGGATAAGAACAAACCTTGGGAAATCAAAAACTAAAGACCATGTTAGTTAATTTCCTTGAGGAAAAAAAACATTGTTTTGTCTGGCCTTTTGTTTAAAACTCAAAACAGCAACAGGGACAGGCCCAAAATTTTGCAAATGTCAACGTTAAGGAAAAATAGTTTTTTTTAATCAAAGCTCTTGACATCTGAACTGGTTGTATTTATATGGAAGAGATTGATCGGTGAAAATAGATAAGTAGAAAATTATTTCTATAAATGAATCGGTTATTTAAGAAAGGGAACATGTCAAAATGACCTTACTTTTTAGGAGATGAAAAAAACGGATTTCTGTTTTCTAAAATGTTCTGTTTCTTGTGAAGGTAAGCTTGACGCTTCATATAAGATTCAGACGAATGTTTTTACGTGTTCCATTTCTTAACTATTTCGTAACTTTTGCCTGTAAGAACCAGAAGGCATTTGACTTGTTCCCTTTCTTGAATAACTGATTCAAATTGTATAATATAATAACTGTGTAATTGTGTATTGTATACAAATGTTTGTATGTTGCTCAGAAGTAATTATTTAAGGGGGCGGAGAACCATATAATACATGCTCTTCATAATTAACAACTTTCTGAAAAAGCTAAATAAAAATTGGGTCTCTTCTCTCCATTAACCCATATCGTCCCCACTGCAGGCGCAACTATCTCGGAAATCGTCTTCCCTTATCTCATATCTCGGAAAGGTTAGGCCATACTCCACACACGGGGGCCAAGTCCGGATTGGTCATTCCCTCTTTCATTTGCCAATGTTGTATCGGATGTTTAAAATGTTTTTGCGATTTTAGCAAAATTGTTCACTGCCCATGAACAAAAGCTCCAGTTTACGGGTCTTACTACTTTATTATCAACTATTATCGGTTTTAATAATAACATCAGCGCGTGACAAAATATTCTATTTTATTGTTCTAATAAAATTAAAATAAAGCCAAATCACAAGGCACCTTCGTGATGTTATAATCTTTTTTTACGGTTCTCAATTTACAACTGTAACATTTAATTACTAATTGGGTACTTCGGAACAATGATACTACGCAACATCACCAGTTATTTTATAATTAACTACATAGTTAATACTCAGATCAGTAAGTTTATCGGTGACAAATATAAAAATAAATAAACTCATTAAAATTGGCACGTATACGTATTGTTTTGCGAATTGGAATCAACCGGAAAGAGATCGTACAATTATTACCGTACCTTATACAGGGTGGTACATCATGATGGGTCAGTATAGAGACTTGAGAATCTCCGCAACTATAAGAGATAGAAAAATAGGTTGTATTAAGAAGCATTTCATTGATATTACACATAGGAAAAAATTACTCGTACAAAATACTCATACACTTGTACTTACTAGGGTTTCTGATTTCTCGACCTTTTTTATTTCTCGAGTTTCGAGAATTCTCGAGCCCAAATTCTCGAGTTTTCTCGGATCTCGAGTCTTTTTATACAAACCATTGGAATATATTAAAATTAATTTAGAAAATCAAATTTTTTTATGTGATAATTTTGTAGTATTTGGTACCTCTTATTTAAGAAAGGAAAGGAATAAAAATTAAAATCTTCTTACATACTAAAACAGATACATAGATAAACTCTAAACAAAACAACTAAAATCAAAACTTAGCACTAAACTAATAGTCGAGTGGGCCCGATGGAATCCCTCCTATCGTGTTGAAGGTGTGTGCTCCAGAGTTGGCTCCAGTTTTAACGCGCTTTTTTTGGTTTTCCTACTCTTCTGGCGTAGTCCCGAACTCATGGAAGACAGCTTTGGTGCACCCGATCCCTAAAAAAGGTGCCCGTCGAATC
Source organism: Coleophora deauratella (assembly GCA_958295455.1). Lineage (NCBI taxonomy): Eukaryota > Metazoa > Arthropoda > Insecta > Lepidoptera > Coleophoridae > Coleophora > Coleophora deauratella. The sequence continues at coordinate 18,229,206 of OY282393.1, forward strand.
CGTCCAACTACAGGCCGATAGCCATAACCTCCTTATTCTTAAAGATAATGGAGTTTATTATCAATAGCCAGCTCCTTCGGTACCCAGAGGACCACCAGCTGCTTAGTGACCGACAGTACGGTTTCCGTAGGGGCCGGTCCGGTGGTGATCTTCTTGTCTACCGTTGGGCATAGGCGATCGAGAAACATTGGCGGTTAGTTTGGACAGAGCGAAGGCCTTCGATCGGGTCTGGCACAATGCTCAGATTCTATGTCTGTGAATGCTGGTGTCCCTCAAGGCTGTCTGCTTTCGCCTACACCGTTCCTTATGCATATCAATGATATGCTACAAATCAGCAGCACTCACTGTTATGCGGATGACAGCACAGGTGATGTCGTCTATACCGTCCGTGCAACATTTCTCGGGAAAATGTCATCGAGACTCGAAACAATTTTGTGTCTGAAATTGAGGCTTCTTTAAAGAAAGTTTCGGAATGGGGTCGACATAATTTGGTCCAATTTAACCCCACCAAGACACAGGTTTGCGCGTTCACCGCCAAGAAAATGCCATTTATCGTATCAAATCGTTTTGAGGATACCCCTAAATGCCTCAGCTATTATCGGAACCCTTGGTGTCGACATTTAGAGTGAAGTCCAGTTCCGTGGTTATCTAGAGCAGTGTTTTTCAACACTGCTCTAGATAACCACGTCGCGGCCCCCTGGGGGGTCGCGAAGCCTTTCTCAAGAGGTCGCGGGTACAAGAAAATGTAAGTGTTTTATAGGGTCTACACTGGGCCTGTTTATTTTTTATAAATTTTTCAAAACGTGGGTCTATTTTGGAGACGTCGTTGATAAGTAAATCGTTTTCTAATTGACGAAAATTATAAACGTAAATCTCAAATCACTTACATTTTGTATGTTTATGGCCCTAGGGGGGGTCGCAAGATTTTTTTAAGTTTTAAAGGGGTCGGGTATTCAAAAAGGTTGAAAAACACTGATCTAAAGGGTAAGGCTAAATTAGCCTTGAAGAAGCTTGGTGTGGTGTGTGTGCTCAATAGATCGAGATGGTATTTCACCGCGGCCCATCGCCTGCAACTTTATAAGGCGCAGGTTCGGCCTCATATGGAATAAAGACTGTTCTCATCTCTGGGCAGGGGCACCCCAGTAGCAGCTTCTACCTCTGGACCGCATTCAATAGAGAGCAAGCCGAATTGTAAGCTGCCAGCATATTTCAGATCGGCTTGGCCCCTTGGCACTGCGTAGAGATGTAGCCTCGCTCTGCATTCTCTATCGCATATAGTACGGAGAGTGCTTCGAGAAATCGTGCCGCTTCTTTTGGCCATCGTTCTAAGCGACAATATTTTCATCTCCATCACTTAGATGGTTAGCTGTTCACAACTGTGCGTTTACGCGACAAAAAAAGACGCACGACGCGCTTGGCGCAATTCACAATTCTCGAGCTCCGGTCATTTTTTTCTCGTCTCGAATGAAGACAAATTTCTCGAGTTTTCTCGAGTTCGAGAAAGCTCGAGCAGAAACCCTAGTACTTACCTACTTTCCCGAGTCATCCAACCCGGTCATTTTGATAAAAGAAAACTCAGGGCACAGTATAAGGAAATTATACAGTATGGACACTCCCTGCCGCTCTTTGAAGGCTACCTCACCCCCCCTGTGTGACCGATCTGTGACCATTTGTCAAGAGGTTGGCACAGTTCCAAAACAGTTCCAAAGCACAGTATTATAACCAAAGACAATTTTATTTTTTAAGGAAAGAGCTAAGCCTTCTAAGGCTATACAGCCTTGTCTGATGTATACAGCCTTTACTTAATTCGCCTTTACTTTGTATGTCTAGCTAATAATAAAGAACAATGGGGAAGAAAACTGACAAAGCTCGCCGATAGAGGCGCTGATATCGCTTGACTCATACTAACTGTCAAAACGTATAGAAAAAATTGTTTACTAAAAAAATATTTAAAAAATTCCGCGTTGTGTGGCGATTGGTTTCAATAATAATGGAAATCATTAATTTCCTAAAGATTCTCGGATAAAGAAGACGTGGGAAAAGTTACGTTTACAATTATGTACTTTTCAACTTCGCCTTTAATTGACGAACAGTCCAAGTCGCATACATTTTTCATTTAATAATTTTACAGCAAAAAAACTAATTTATAACACCTCGATAATAAAAACGCGGAACTAATTGAAAGTTGTTATGAGTCAAGCGTCCGTAGCGCCATCTGCAAATAGCTTTGCGTTTTCTTCCCCATTGAATCTAGACTCAACCCTAGTACATCACGCATACATTTACATGTGTACAAACATGAATGTCTTTGTAGTAAACAATAGCGCAAAATTTGTATGAAGTGTCCGGGGTGTGACTCAGGGGAACTCATGAAAAATAATCTGATTGAATTTTTGAGATACGTATTAAAATGTCAGGTCTTTACAGATCCGTGACACAAGGACGGCTAATAGATTACAAAATCCGCTTGGAGTTTACTACAGTCTACCAGGATTACGGAAACCCACGCCACACCGGATGCATTAGATACTTCTTTGTTATCCAATTAGCCCAAAACCAATCGAATTGAGTATTATTTCCTCGGAGACAGGTGATCAGTTTCAGAAGTTTAAACGATTTTTAAGTTATTTTAGAAGGATTGATACAGAATATTACAAGTCTAGGACTATTTAACTTATGTTGTACCTACGAGTTTACGGAAATATTTTTGAATTAATTGATCTCTTCATACAAAATTGGCCACGGTTACCAATTTGGTGTGAAGAGGTCAAGTTTTTTGCGATTTCAACAGTCTTATGATTCAAGCTGTTTAGTACGCACATGGCCCCTCGCGAATTTAAATTCGTCATCACCTGCGCCAGCGACTCTTCAGTGGCATTTTATGTGTACAGTCGCCACGTAAACTTTCCCCAAGGCACCCATAGCAATATTATTAAATAATTTGTGCCTATAATCAATTCGGAAAAAAAATTGAGATCCCGTACTAAGTTGTCCTATCATGATAGCTGATCTTATAATCTGAAGTTAAAAAGCCAAAAAGTTTTTTGGAATTTAACTATGGGTTCCTTGGTGAAAAGTTGTTCAGTTTATTAATAGAAGCCGCAGTTTAAATAGTTTCAGCTTATTTTAATCAGCTGACTTGTTTGGAGTATCAGAGGACTGATTCGACAGTGAACGTCTGCTAAAAGAGATGATGATTACTCTTTCATGATAAAGAAAAACTGGTTATTTAATATTTTAAAGACTATCACAATCTCCATTTTAAACATGAAAAAAATATATTTTTTGGCACTTAAAAATATTTTAAACATTGGAAATGTAGCCCTAGTTCCCAAAATAGTCGTAAGAGTGTATCTTGGAAACCATACTACACATGTTTTGGTTATCTGCTACCAGCAATGAACTTTGACCTGATTAAACTACAGACTCCGTTTTCACCTCAAACCAACGTGATAGCTTATCACAATACCTTCAAATTGATCTATATCCACCTCGGGCGCATTTAGGTCAATGGAAATTAAAAACCTTGTGTTGGATCTGTGTAAATAAGTCGAGCAGCCAGACAGGCGTAACCCCTGTATCTTTTATCTAAGTGGGTTAACTTCCATGCTTCCACTGAGATTCATCTAATGGAGTGTGCTCATAACTTTCGGGTCAGAAACGGGATAATTTGGACTTGGCAACAGTTTTCACACGCAAATGCAAAGTTATAGGTATGTAAACGTACTTACTATTGTGATAAATTATTAGGGCAGAAGATACAGGATGTAATAAAAAATGTGAAGCGATTCTTAAGTCGTGGTTAAGTCGTACAATCCGGGAGTTGACTGCATGAAAAATAAATTAAGAAATATAATTGACTAAATAGCTCTTTAATTAAAATTGTTGAAAAACTTAATCACTTTAATTTTCATTACATTTTCAATTTTTAATTTACAACAAACTACTAATTAGTATGCCAACTACTGTTTTGAATACTTTGAATGCTACTCTGTCGACGAATTTTTTATAAAAATGAAAACATTGAAATAAGCTATGTAATGGACTGAATAATTTTAATTGTATATGTACTAGTTTACTTAAACTTATAAATACATGTTTAGTTTTATAAATTGAATTATATTTTGAAAAAAATCGATTATAGTATTGAAAACTGAATTATATTATTAAAAAATGATTTATATTGTTAAAATTGAATTATATTATTAAAATTGGAATTATATTATTAATAAATTAAATTTGTAAGTTAATTTAAAATATCTGCTGCGACTACTTATTATATTTAACATTTGACTTGTAAAATATTATTTTATCAATAAATGATTGTATTGTATTGTAATAATGACGTCATCGTACAAAATTTCAAACATTTTTAGAATAAAATGCCGTTTTTGACATTTGATAAAAAGTAACTCGAATGACTAGCAGTCAACTACCGGATTTTATAACATTTTTGCTACGAAATTGCTGAAATCCCAAAAAAAAAGATTTTTCATACAAATCGATCATTTTCATCAAATGTATACTCGTAAAATGGAAAATAAAAAAAATACTTTTACCAAAAATTAAGTAAACAAGTGGACGAAGTGTTACAGGCTATACAGGCTGTTAAAGAAAGTGCGTTACAAATTTTAAGGGGTTACTCAATCATATAGAATACAGGAAAAATATTGTAGATCGGATTTTTTCAATATTTTTCCTGTATTCTTCCTAAATAACCCCTTAAAAATTTCAAACGCACTTTTTTAACATCCTTTATATTGATGATATCTTTACTGCGGGCTGTTCCGGCTGTGCTTCTGAACAATTATATCGCTTGAGATAAGTATGAAGAACCTAACCTAACAATGAAACAGACGAATTATCAAGCAAAAAATCTTTCCCCAAATAGATTGGATATTAAGAAAATATCCAAATTAACCTTATCCTCTATAAGATGGGGACGCCACTGTTATCTATTCTAACTGAAACAATGATGAGTTTTTTAGTCACAGAAATGAAACATATTTTCCGAAAATCTCGAATATTTTCCTACAAATTATCTTACCAATTTCCTACTAATAAGTACAATATATTTTGTATAAGTAATGCTACTTACGCGCGGCGTCTAAAAAATAGGCAGTTAACAGATGTAGATACTGCAAGACTAAAGTGTTTAGTTATTTTAGTTCAGTTTATTTATTTTTAGTTACTCTTTTATGTCTTACGGAATTTTACTTTGGGGACATAAATCTGATGTCCAAACTATTTTCATTTTACAAAAATGGCAAATATATCGGATGCGACCCCGCAAGTCGATAAGGAATAAGTTTAAGGAAATTAATATTTTGACAGTCGCTAGCCAATTCATATGAATTGGAATGTAACAATGTTCTCATACCTATATTAATGAGAACATGTTATACGTAATGTAAGGATCTGCATTTGTTTCGTAAAAACAGGGACAGGCATAATTAAAACCCAAGAAATATATTTATTATACATAATACCTATATTATTATTATTATTATATTTTATTTATATTTATTTTTTATGTTATTTAACATTGATATTGCCTACATCGCCTAATCCGATGGTTACCAGATGGTCATGATCAGTGATCCAGTTGTCTGGGATCATGGTCAGCCGGTCAATGACTTTCACGCGCCCTACAATAGCATAAAAACGCGATAACTCTATTATCAATTTAATGATGCAATAAAATTCCATCTTGCTAAATTATAAGAAATAATTAGGAAAATTTTAAAAAAAATGTCAGCATAACTTGAATTATAAAAAAGCACAATCCTGTTTTCCAATACATTTTAAAGTAAGTAAATTATTATTTTCTTGGTCCTGCGGAGATACCATCACCTGAAACTGCTGATGCGGGCTTTAACTCACGCAACTGAACAACTTTAAAAAAACTTTCCATATAGTATAGGTATATCCTATTTTAAAAAATGACGATTAAAAAGAATGTGTAAAGCATCTTCTTAAATAAAAAACATTTTGAGTGTTCTCTTGTTCCTTGCTTGCAATCTTTGATACAGTAAATAATCAAAGCTTGCAATATACTTCTAGTTATTGGTTATCAGCGCCTTTTATTGGTAATACAGTCCCAGTGAGCTATATCAATGAAAAAATATGATTTCAGAGAGAAGGCTGGGCCTGTTTATTTTTTGACAATTTGTCAAAACGTGGTTCCATTTTGGAGACGTTAATATAAATAATATTTTCTAATTGAAGAAAATTATAAACGTAGTTTCTCACATCACTAACATTTTGTATGTTTATGGTCCTAGGGGGGTAGCGAATTGTTTAAATTGTAAAGGGGTCGGGTATTAAAAAAGGTTGAAAAACACTGCCTTAGACAAATCAACAGTAGAAAACAGTAGACATTTTTTGGAATCCTAAGAGTTATTTAAGTTATCAATTAAGCAATAATTGCATTTTTGATGTTCTGTAAAGTTGCAGTACTTTACATATATTTAAATTTGTTATGCTTTTGTGTGTATTTAAAATTTTCCCTATATCGAGATATAAATGGTTTATTCTGCACTATTGGACTGTGGACTAAAAGTCCACGTCATTAAGAAATGACGACCGTTAATGACTTTTAGTCTACAGTCCGATACATAAAACTTTCAATCCATATACAGGTTGTAAATCTAGTCGTGCGTCATATTTTAATCAGTGCTTCTATTCCTGATTCTGATCAACTTTCCCCAAGGAACCCATAGTCAAATCGCAAAACATTTTTGGACTCTTCATACTAAGGGGCCGTCCAATAATCACGTGATGTTTTTAGCAACTTTTTAGACCCAACCCCCCTCCCCCCTGGTGATACGTGGTGAGGTTTTAGATTACCCCCCACCCCCTACCCAAAATCACGTGTATTTTTTTGGTAAAAAATATTATATTTAAATGTAATTTAATTCTGGAAAACTAAGCACCGTGTTAAAAAAATCCAGACAGACATTAAGGTTGCAGGTTGTTTCTGACTGCCTGGAGCCGTTTCGAATCTTGCTAAGAGTTAAAAACAACATAACAACAACACCACCCCCCCCCCTTTTGATATTTCGTGATTTTTTTCTGAACCCCCCCCCCCCCCTTTTGAGCCTCACGTGATTAAAGGACGACCCCCTTATTTGGCCGCTCGGCTGATCAATTTGTATAAAGAGTCCAAAATTTTTTTTGAGATTTGACTATAGGTTCCTTGGGGAAAGTTGATCAGAATCAAGATTCAGGAGTAGAAGCTCAACCAGAAGCCAACGCTCAGTGCGTTAAGCACTTTTTTCATAAGTCGGGCGGGCCCGATGGAATCCCTCCTATCGTGTTGAAGGTGTGTGCTCCAGAGTTGGCTCCAGTTTTAACGTGCCTTTTTCGGCTTTCCTACTCTTCTGGCGTAGTCCCGAACTCATGGAAGACTGCTTTGGTGCACCCGATCCCTAAAAAAGGTGACCGCTCGAATCCGTCCAACTACAGGCCGATAGCCATAACCCCCTTATTCTCAAAGATAATGGAGTCCATTATCAATAGCCAGCTTCTTCGGTATCTAGAGGACCGCCAGCTGCTTAATAACCTACAGTACGGTTTCCGTAAGGGCCGGTCCGCTGGGGATCTTCTTGTCTACCTGACACATCGTTGGGCACAGGCGATCGAGACTAAGGGGGGAAGCATTGGCGGTTAGTTTGGACATAGAGAAGGCCTTCGATCGGGTCTGGCGCAAAGCACTTCTTGCGAAGCTTCCTTCTTATGGGCTTCCCGAGTAATTATGAAAATAAGTCACTAGTTTTCTTGCAGACAGAAGCATAAAGGTCGTAGTTGACGGTGCATGCTCAGATTTTATGTCTGTGAATGCTGGTGTCCCTCAAGGCTGTGTGCTTTCGCCTACACTGTTCCTTCTGCATACCAATGATATGCTGCAAATCAGCAGCACTCATTGTTATGCGGATGACAGTACAGGTGACGCCTTCTATACCGACCGTGCCAACATTTCTCGGGAAAACGTCATCTAGAGCCGTAACAAACTTGTGTCGGAAATTGAGGAAATTGAGGACTCTTTAAAGGAAATCTCAGAAGGGGTCGGCTTAATTTGGTCCAATTTAACCCTACTAAGACACAGGTTTGCGCGTTCACTGCCAAGAAAATGCCATTTTTCGTATCACCTCGTTTTGAGGACACTCACCTAAATGCCTCAGCTAGTATCGGAATCCTTGGTGTCGACATATCGAGTGAAGTCCAGTTCCGTGGTCATCTAGAGGGTAAGGCTAAATTAGCCTCGAAGAAGCTTGGTGTGCTCAATAGATCGAGACGGTATTTCACTGCGGCCCATCGCCTGCAACTTTATAAGGCGCAGGTTCGGCCTCATATGGAATACTGTTCTCATCTCAGGGCAGGGGCACCCCAGTACCAGCTCTCCCTCTGGACCGCATTCAACGGAGAGCAACTCGAATCGTCGGCTGCCAGCATATTTCAGATCGGCTTGACTCCTTGGCGCTGCGTAGAGATGTAGCCTCGCTCTGCATTCTCTATCGCATGTACAATGGGGAGTTCTCCGAGGAATTGTTGTTATTGATCCCTACCGCCTCTTTTCGCCATCGTTCTACGCGACAATATATTCATCCCCATCACTTAGACGGTTGGCAGTCCACAACTGTGCGTTTCACTAGAAACTTTCTGCCTCGCACAACCAAACTGTGGAATGAATTGTCGCCTGCGGTATTTCCGGACCGATACGACATTCAAACCTCAAGAAAAGAGCGTACTCCGCGGCGGCGGTAATCGCTTACCCTCAGGTGATCCGTCTGTTCGTTTGCCATCTCTGCCATAAAAAAAAGAAGCACTGATTAAAATATGACGCACGACTAGATTTTCAGCCTGTATATTTTTGATATGTATCTATTTATGTTAATAAACTAATTTATAATAACACCAATAAATATTATTATACTCATGTTCTGTTTACAGACCAGGAGCTCGATATGTCTGACCTACGCGTCACGTGGCGTAGCGGACACACCCGCGTTTCTTAGCCTATCCCAACTATATATCTTTTTATCTAGCTTTGTTCTGATATATCTTTGACTTGTTTTGTTTTTCTAGGAACTACCGAAAACGTCAATCCTTGATTGTAATTTATGGCTAAATAAATGCCATATGGGCAGTATGGCTTTTATTTATCCATTTTAGTGCAAATTGTCCCAACCCTTGATGTTTTCTGCTCTGCGTATGAAATGAAGGTGATTGACATTAATTTTATTTATTTAGTACAAAACAATTATAAAAGAGAGATTTTTAGTGAACGTGTTTGATTTTTTACGAAGGAGGTGAAATTATATTGATTGGTGTTCTTTTTGCTGTTCTGCCTGTTTGTTATTTATTAAAAAAAAACTATAAGTGCCTTGCATAATGTGTTTTTCGTTCTCTTATGTCTGATTAATTACATATTTAACTGGTCAAACTGTCCGTGTAATTCATTAGTTAATAATAAAGAAATAATATATATTTTTTTGTATACCCAAGTAGGTAATTAAAATGACGACTGCACTTAAACTTGGATTAACTAAAATTGGAAAGAATGCTGAATGAAAATAAAAAAGGATGTTATTGAAACCTACAAAAAAATAAGTTTATGTAAAGATTGGTTTAAAAAAATTCTTAATTTCTATAAACGAAAATCTTGCTTGAAAAAGCCTATCTATACAACTAACTAGTATGGGAATCTGAAAAAAAAATTGCAGAGCGGATTTCTTCAATATTTTTCCTTTATTCTATACTTGATTCTGAGTAACCCCTCAAAATATCAAACTCACTTTTTTAACACCCTGTATTAAAGGAATACACAACTGAGACCCGACGCCAATATCTACATGCTACTTTGTAGCATTTTGTTTCAAACTTTAATGAAAAAAAAATCGTTTCTGTCACCTACATACTTTATACCTAAAAGCAAATAGTTTAACATTAAAAAAATATATATATAATTAAAACCAGTTCAATCAAGTTTGTTTGGCTAAAATCAAATATCGGTAGGTAGTTAATATTTTAAACCTGATTGCGGGGAAACTCGACTTTTTCTGTTACGCCACGCCTCTAGCGAATGATTATCATCTCGTAGTTTTTGGGGATCTTCATGTAAGCCTTTTGTAGTGTTGCATCACATCATAGCTCGTGCGTGGTGGGGCATACGACACGATCGTCTATTATACAGGATGACTTAACTTGTAAAACTAAGCAACTTATAAAACAGAGCTAAAATCGCAAGAAAAAAATTATTCACAAGCCGATCGATTTCTATTTTCTGTTGAAAATTCATATTTTTACAGTTCAACATTGTTGATCAAGATGAGGATTTGGCCATAATAAAACACCTACTTACAATGTTACATTTTTTAAATAATATAATCACCTACAATATGTGTCGCGAGAATGTTATTTTCATGCGTAGTTTTGCGTAGCGTTTTAATAACTATATGAATGTAAGATACCCATGTGAACTGGATGCTAATTAAAAAAAAAGTTGTGAACAAAACCCTATACGAGGACTCCGTACTCTATAAAAAACAGTACTTTAAAATACTTACGATAAAAACGTAATGAGCTATCTCGATAAATGTCTAATTATAAAAAAAAAATGCATATTCAACAATGTAGTATTTCCTTTTTTCCTCCATTTTTTAGGGTTTTTTATGTAGAATGTACATAAAAACACATAAAAAATGGAGGAAACTTACCTGGAGGAAAACCTACGGCCTACGACAAACAGTGGGATAATACGGGCAGGTATTAGGTATATACAATAGAATGTAGCAAAAAGGTGCAGCACTAGTTTAAACGGCCTGTGGTGTGGCCTTAGAATAGCACCACCCCATCCCTTCCCGTGGGTGTCGTAAAAGGCGACTAAGGGATCCATAAACCGGAGGATGGGCAGCAGCGTCTTTCCCGCGTACCATCTTGGCTCACGCCACACTGCGATCGCCAACCCGCATGCCAAGCGTGGCGATTATGGCAACTACCCCCCAAATATGATTAGGAACCCGAAACAACGGCCCCTAGTCCCCGGCAGCCCCGCTATTCCTGACTCCGGTAGCGGCCACGGTAACGGCGGGGCATGGGGTGCGAAGAATCTCCGGCAGAGGCCAGGCTACCAAAAACAAAAACCTTTGGCCCTGGCAACCTATAACACGCGCACACTGCGAACGGACGAAAGACTCGCTGAACTGGAGGAGGAATTGAGCAGGTTACGATGGGATATTGTGGGATTATGTGAAGTCCGAAGAGAGGGTGAGGACACCATGATCCTTAAGTCCGGAAACCTGCTCTATTTCCGGGAGGGCGACCAACTGTCCCAGGGTGGTGTCGGGTTTATTGTCCACAAGTCCCTTGTCAACAACGTGGTCCAGGTCGAGAGTGTTTCGACGAGGGTAGCGTACCTTATACTCAGAATCACCAAACGGTATTCGCTGAAGGTCATACAGGTATATGCGCCGACCGCGGAACACCCCGACGAAGAGGTGGACCCAGATAGCATTTTTTGGTCGCAAAATATTTAAATCAGTAACAAATTGACAAAGTTCCGTTATTGTTTCGAAACAATGCAACTATGTTTGTTTCGGTTTATATGTGTGGTATCAGTGTTTACACAGTTTGACCGGAACGTGTTTCAGTAACTCTTTGTAGTCATTGTGTCGACAAAATATGTATAAATTTGTGACGACTTTAGTTTGGTTTACATGTGTTGTAACAGTGTTAACACAGTTTGACCGGAAAGTGTTTCAGTAACTCTTTGTAGTCGATGAGTCAACACGGTATGTACGGATTTGTGTCGACTTTATTTTCTACACATTGCGTTGAGTTTTCAACACACGAAAGATCAAAGATTAACTGTGTTGTAACGGTGTGGCAATTTTGTTACTGGAATAACATCAATGTACACAATGTTTCGTAATGTTACGTCATAGTTCCGAAACAAAATTTTACCAAAATAAGTTTAAAAATATCAACCAGCTGCACCTGGTTCTCAATTATTTCTGAATTGTATGCCAACTAAACATGAGTAAGCAGCCTAAAAAACGTAATTTCCGGACCACATCAACTTACTACAGGAAAATCAGCGATTTATTAGTAAGACTGGGTATGCTAAAAAAAATCAATGTATTTTTTTAATTTTTTTTTCTGATAGTTTACACCATTTTGAAAAACTAATTTGATTATTTCATTTTTTAAGACTGTGGATATTTTTAAATACATTTTTTTATATTCGAGCCGTGATGACGTCACATGTTCACAAACTATGAAACGAACAGCCCAAATGTCTGACGATGAAATGAACAGGCCTTAATCTCGACTAACACCCGTTCCAGAACAAGGCAAAATATACCTGAGATAGTCTGTCCCTTTTACACTTAAAAGATTTATAATAGTTTGTCCGGCTGTCAGGTTAAAAATATACTCTCACGAATGTATTCCAGAACGCTCTCTAAAACGTCACCTGTCAAGTCAATTGTCATCTCGTTTGTTTATAATAAGGCCCGTTCCAGGACAAGGCAAAATATACATGAGATAGTCTGTCCCTTTTACACTTGAAATATTTATAATAGTTTATCCTGCTGTCAGGGATAAAAATACTCTCATGAAAGTGTTCTGGAACGCTTTCTTAAACGTTAACTGTCAGGTCAATTGTCATTTCGTTTGTTTATAAACAACTCAAGGTAACACCAAAAAGTGTGTGAGCATGTGACGTCACAGGGATACAAATGAAGGTTATTGTCTTTTTTCGATTTTTATACTCAATCTTTTACTTTTTAGAGTGGGAAATAAAAAAATATGGCTTTGAATCAAAATATCTCGAAATGGTTTTTTTATTTTCATACCTTACAAAAAATTTAGCATACCCAATTGCTTAATTTGTAATATAATATACGTTGATCATCTTTTTCTTCTTAAAACATAATAAATTAAAATTGGCTTGTAGTTGTTTTTTTTTATATTTGAGGATATTTACAGTATAGGATATTTATAGCAAATTAAATTTACGTATTGTTTCAGGTAATATATCAAATGCACGGTCTTCAGCATCTGACAATCAGAATAATAATACAAATAATTCAGGATTACACGATAATATTTTGATTCCTTCTAACGCCGTTGTTGATGCAGCTTCTGTAAATCCAATAAATAATCCTGAATCAAGTGGTGCCGAATTATCAAATATTTCTGCCGATGATGACGGTTCCGATTCCAACAGCATATTGCGAACCACTGAAAACTTAAAAAAACATAGTCTCCATTTTGTAAAAACAGTTTGTCTCGACACAATGAACCATGGAAATCATTTGAGACGAACCCTCTTCAGTAAGGACAATTGAGAATGGCATTGTCAACAGTTTGAGAACCGCTAGAAAGAATAAAGTGAGAGACACCATATTATAAATTCAGTAACTTTGTGTCTGCAAGTCGACGCAGTGTCGTAACTTTTTTACCAAAGACAACTAGAATAATTTTACTATAAAAACAAATGTTTTTGTAAGTTTATGGATTATTTTTGATTAAATATCATATTAGTAGCATGAAAAGTGCACAGTTTGATTAAACTATAAGGTCTGGAGTACAGAAAATAAACAAAACTTGTAGTGAAAACCATGTAAATATTTCAATAAACTGGTTAAATTGCAATCATATAACGGCCCATCGATGATTTTCAATATATTTTGTTAAGTAATACGACAAATTTCTTTTCCCACTAATATCACCATATCACAACACATTTAAAACTAATTAATTTTAAAAATAAACTTACGCTGTGAAAATAATAATGGCGAACCTTTCAATTGTACGAGTTTCCTTTGACATTTTACTTATTGTTTCTTTAGGTTGGAAAGAATGAAGAGAATTGACGAATGAACGAATGATTTCTGAAATAGTAGGAGCAATGTTACCACACAGCGTCGTAACTTTAAAACCAAATGTTACCGTGTCGAGAAGTGCCCCACTTTAGTAGCAGCGACCGAAACAAAGTCGTAGCAGCGACCAAAAATGTTACTGGTATCGTCTTTTCCGTGTCGACTGGTTTCGTAACGGCTACCAAAAAATGCTATCTGGGGAGGCTATGTATGAGGATATCTCCAGAGCCATACATAGCTCCAGGACCCATTTCACCGTTGTGATGGGGGACTTCAACGCGAAACTAGGCAAACGACGAAGGGACAACGAGCTGAGAGTGGGGAAATTTGGATACGGAGAGAGGAATGCGCGGGGTCAGCTGCTGGCTGGCTTTATGGAGAAGGAGGGCCTCTTCATGATGAACTCCTTCTTCAAAAAGTCAAAACACCGCAAGTGGACATGGCTGCATCCCAGTGGCGTAATAAAAAATGAGATTGACTTCATCTTGTCGACAAAAAGGCAAATATTCAATGATGTCTCTGTGATCAACTCGCTGAAGACAGGAAGCGATCACCGAATGGTAAGAGGCACATTGAATCTAAAAACAAAGCTAGAAAGATGTCGACTGATGAAGTCCACGCTCCGACCAGCGCCTATCCAACTCCAAAACCCCGAAAGCTTTCAACTCGAGTTGCACAACCGCTTCGAATGCCTAGGAGAATGCGAAAATGTAGACAATTATAACGACAGGTTCATGGAAATTGTCCAAACGGCTGGGAATAAGGCCTTCAAAACCGGCCGTTTAAAAAGAACATCTCGTATCTCGGACCTCACCAGCAAGCTCATGGAGGAAAGACGAAGCCTGATTCTGAAATCCTCTGAAGATGCTTGTCAGTATCGGCGACTAAACAGACAGATCTCCAAGTCCTTGACCCGTGATATACGCCAATTTAATACCAATCGTATTAAAGAGGCTATCGAGCGCAATAAAGGGTCAAAAGTATTCGCAAAGGATCTGTCTGCTGGTCAAAGCCAACTGACAAAGCTGAAGACCGAGGATGGCAGAGTCGTGTCGTCCAAGCCCGAGCTGTTGGAAGAGGTTGAGAAATTCTACGGACAATTATACATGACTACACGCTTACCTGTCAGCAATCTGGCTGAAGACCCGAGAGCCAGATTGTCCCGACACTATACCGAAGATATCCCAGACGTCAGCCTGTGCGAGATTAGAATGGCTCTCAAACAGCTTAAGAACAACAAGGCACCGGGTGATGATGGAATTACGGCTGAGCTTCTGAAAGCAGGTGGAGAACCGGTACTTATAGCTCTTCAGAAGCTATTTAATTCCGTCATGCTCGAGGGACGAACGCCTACAGCATGGCACAGGAGTGTGGTGGTGCTCTTCTTCAAGAAGGGTGATAAGTCTCTGCTGAAGAATTACAGACCCATCTCACTCCTGAGCCATGTCTACAAGCTGTTTTCGAGAGTCATTACGAATCGTCTCGCACTCGCTCTCGTCTTGACGACTTCCAGCCTCCCGAACAAGCCGGTTTCCGAAAAGGCTTCAGTACCATAGACCACATACATACGCTGCGGCAGATTATACAGAAGACCGAAGAGTATAATCGGCCACTATGCTTGGCGTTTGTGGACTATGAGAAAGCCTTTGATTCGATCGAGACCTGGGCTGTGTTGCAGTCTCTCCAACGGTGCCAAATTGATTATCGATACATCGAAGTGTTGAAGTGTTTGTATGAAAACGCCACCATGTCGGTCCACCTCCAGGATCAGAATTCGAAACCTATCCGGCTGCAGCGTGGGGTGAGACAGGGAGACGTTATATCTCCGAAACTGTTCACCGCTGCACTGGAAGACGTTTTCAAGCTTCTGGACTGGAGAGGACTCGGCATTAACATCAATGGCGAGTACATCACTCACCTTAGATTTGCTGACGATATCGTGATCATGGCTGAGACCTTGGAAGACCTAGGCGCAATGCTCGAAGGACTTAGTAGAGTCTCCCAACAAGTGGGTCTTAAAATGAACATGGATAAGACGAAAATCATGTCAAACGTCCGTGCTACACCCACTCCTCTGAAGGTTGGAGACTCTACACTCGAAGTTGTTGACGAATATGTATACCTGGGACAAACAGTCCAGTTAGGTAGGTCCAACTTCGAGAAAGAGATCAATCGTCGAATCCAACTCGGCTGGGCAGCGTTCGGGAAGCTTCGCAATATCTTTACGTCCAAAATACCGCAGTCCCTCAAGACTAAAGTCTTTGACCAGTGTGTGTTGCCAGTGATGACATATGGATCCGAGACATGGTCGCTTACTATGGGCCTTATAAGAAGGCTCAAAGTCACCCAAAGGGCGATGGAGCGTGCTATGCTTGGTGTTTCCCTACGTGATCGAATCAGAAATGAGGAGATACGTAGGAGAACTAAAGTTACCGACATAGCTCTCAGAATCGCTAGACTTAAGTGGCAGTGGGCAGGGCACATAGCTCGTAGAACAGATGGCCGTTGGGGCAGTAAAGTTCTCGAATGGCGACCGCGCACCGGAAGGCGCAGTGTGGGCAGGCCCCCGACTCGGTGGACCGACGACCTGGTAAAGGTTGCAGGAAGCCGCTGGATGCGAGCCGCACAGGACCGGTCGGTGTGGAAATCCTTGGGGGAGGCCTTTGTCCAGCAGTGGACGTCTTTCGGCTGATAGATAGATAGATAGTTTAAACGGGGTTTAGAGTCATGAAACTGAACAACTTTAGAAATCGCAAAAATAACTTGTCGTAAATTTTTTAGAGGTGGACACTCAGCTGATTGATTGCAGGAAAACTCTAAAAACTTTTGCTACATCTGTAGATTTGTGTTTCGGAAAGACCCGTGTGTACTACAGCTGTTTTGCATGCAAGCGGTTAGCTTTGACGTATTTCAATAAAATGAATACGCAATTAATTGAGTAGATAACAATATATTTTTAATGAATTTTAATACATTAAAAGAACATATTTACATATATTTTTACGCGTTTATAGGACCAGCTTTCAAAAACCTTCCTTTGACTGGGTATTCCAAAAAATGACATAAGCGTTATTGGTTTTTTGGTTAATTAATTAATTTATTGGTAATCAACAGCAATACTTAAAAACTTATGCGAAAATTAAAAAGACAAAATGTATGTACTTTTTATTGTACACAATAAATTGTAAAATAAATAAGTAAATATGGCCAATAATGGATTACCCTATTTAACCTGAAACTTGCGCACAGAAACAACATAGTTAATATATTGTAGTAAGTATATGTATATTTGATTCCAGTTGTATGTGTGTCCAATGCAGGGTAAAGTCTGCCCACATGCGTTCTATAATGTATGACCCATGTTTCAGGTCCTCATGAAATTCCTACAAAATCCGTAGCTTCTACTTATGAGTCTGAGCAACTTTTCCCAAAGAACCCATTCCCAATTGGCCAGCAATAAAGTATTTCCACAAATAAGGATATTTTGTGAATTGATTGTGGTTCCTTGGGTAAAGATAACTTTCATAACTAAAATCTTCAGTTTCTTTTACTCGTATATATGTATGTATGTAGGTGACATCTACAAAACCAGCTGAAACTCAAACTGTTTGCTTTAAGTTTGAAGGGGCTTCTACTTATCAAACTGAACAACTTTTCCCAAAGAACCCCTAGCTAATTCGCGTTGGTCTATCTTTAAAATAACAACCAAAATGAAAACCTACCGTGTTCAACATAAAATAAATCGTACAAAATGATTAACTAAAATGTCTTATCTATTTTCATTGAATGAATGAATAAATGAAAACACTTGCACAACAAAACAGGAAAATATAAACTTAAACATGAAAAGAAAAAAGTTATACAGGCAGACGGTCTTCCCTTTGAATTCAAACGAATACAGTTTCCCCTCAAAGTCTGCTTTGCAATGACCATAAACAAATCACAAGGGCAGACATTAGAATTTGCGGGTATAGACTTGAGAGAAATTGACTTCACACGGGCAATTCTATGTGGCTTGCTCCCGCGTAAGCTCGCCCAGTAATCTGATAATTTTGCCACACAGTAATAGATTAGCAAAAAATGTGGTGTATAAAGAAGTTTTGTTTACTAGCTTTTGGCCGCGACTTCGTCCGTGCAATTCTACTTCCTTTCTTAGCGCTCGCTAACACATAGGGTACTTTTTATCCCGGAAAACTCGAGGGTTCCCGGGGGAATGACTAAACACTGAAAATTATAGGCACTTCGCCACTAGGTAGCGCTGCCTTAACATTTTATTTATATCTGGACCCAATTCTGAAGTCTACGCAGACGTAATCGCGGGCAGAAGCTAAAGATAAACCTTATCTGTTCCGATGTATCGTCCGATGGGTACAATGTATAACATCACTAAATACCACTAGCTGGGAGACCGATCGTCGCTCGTTCAATCGGAGCGTTTATAAACTACGTAAGATAACTTATTTTGTAGTAGTTAAGTAGTAACTATAATAATAATAATAATAATAATATCTGGGACAAATCACACACGGTCATCTGGCCCCAAACTAGGATTCCCTGTATCTTGGAAACCAGAGACTGATATACATACACATATACTTTTAAATACATACATATACAGGGTGTCCCAAAAAGTATGGTCAAGCGGAAGTCCAGAGATAGAACAACTCTAGAGCTACCCAAATCACCCCCATGTATGTTCAGCGATTTTTGGTAGTTTTCGAGTTATGATTTTTTTTAGGATTTTTTAATTTTTTTGGCCGGATTGGATTTCATATTATTTTTTAAAAAAATTATTACAAATTTCCGGTATTTTTTAAATGTCACATAATCATTATGAATTGTACTTTCAGGCATAAAATAATAAGCTTCGTAACATTAGTGTAAGTAACAAAAGTTATGATACAAAGTCAAGAATTTTAGATTGAGCGACTCAGATTTAAACTTTCAGCATAAAATAAAAAATACAAAAAGGTGTTTCCAATGCTCTTCGGTAATTTTAAAAACTGCACGAGATTCTAAGCTTTCAGAATCATATTTAAAAAACAGTACTTAATGGGCTTTTTTTTCCTGAAATAAGCCGTCAAAGTTGTTAAGGTAGAAATTTCCTAAGGAAGTTATTTAATTTTTGTCGTCTCTAGTTATCAAAAATAATTACTAATTTAATGAGTTTTATAGAAAAAAAATATTTCTATTTAATAAAGAACGTTTTGAGCAGAATGGTAGCGGAAATTATCACACATTTATTTTTATGACTCATCAGCTAATAATTCCGCAGGACGCAAGAAGTCTGCACGAGTCCTCTACTGTATCACTTTATGAGTCCATGATACTTACATTGAAGGTCGCCAACCTAATACAAGGTCTGCGCGTCCATTAGAAATTCAAGATCCAGATGTAGTCGAATCAGTGCTTGAAGAAGTGGCGAGAGACCCATCGACTAGCGTGAGAACCATAGAAAACCGTATGGGAATCCCAAAATCAGAGGCACATCGAATAATCGGAGGCAATTTAATAATAACTGATGAGTCAAGTTAAAAGAAAAATGCGCAGTTTTTTTAAAAAAAGGTGATAATTTCCGCTACCATTCTGCTCAAAACGTTCTTTATTAAATTGAAGTATTTTTTCTATAAAACTCATTAAATTAGTAATTGGTTTTGATAACTAGAGACGAAAAAAATTAAATAACTTCCTTAGGATATTTCTACCTTAACAACTTTGACGGCTTAGTTCAGGAAAAAAAAGCCCATTAAGTACTGTTTTTTGAATATGATTCTGAAAGCTTAGAATCTCGTGCAGTTTTTAAAATTACCAAAGAGCATTGGATACACCTTTTTGTATTTTTTATTTTATGCTAAAAGTTTAAATCTGAGTCGCTCAATCTAAAATTCTTGACTTTCTATCATAACTTTTGTTACTTACACTAATGTTACGAAGCTTATTATTTTATGCCTGAAAGTACAATTCATAATGATTATGTGACATTAAAAAAATACCGGAAATTTGAAATAAATTCTTTAAAAAATAATATGAAATCCGATCCGGCCAAAAAATTTAAAAAATCCTAAAAAAAATCATAACTCGAAAACTACCAAAAATCGCTGAACATACATGGGGGTGATTTGGGTAGCCCTAGAGTTGTTCTTTCTCTGGACTTTCGCTTGACCATACTTTTTGGGACACCCTGTATAGATATAATACACCCAGACTCAGAGCAAACAATTCTGCTCATCACAGAAAAGTTTGCCCTGTGTGGGGATCGAACCCACGACTCTCGGATCAGAGGTCAGGATCGCTAACCACTTATCCACCAAGTCAGTCAACTACCTATAAGATTTATTTTCTATGAAACATTTTGCAGGGTGTGTTTTAGTCGATAGTGGCCTTCTATGGGACGAAATTACAAAAAATACTTGTTCTGAAAATATCTATAATATATTTTTTTAATTTGATTCTATTGACACAATACATACAAATTACACTTTTATAAAAAAAACTAAAAAAAGTATAATTATATAAATAAATTAATTAAATAAATAAATCTTTTAATAGGGAATTTTCAGATGACGCATGACATACCATAAAAAGCCATAATCACATAAATTCTTATTAATTGAATTAACAGAAACCAATTTCAACTTGATCAAGTATGGATGACCTGGGTGCGTTCTGGTTTCTCTGTTATAAATGTAATTTCTTCTTCCAAACCAAACATAAATTACGATTAAAATGCAATTAATAACGCGATGTTAAAAATAAGCATCATATACGTTTATAGTTTATGTATATTTTGCTTAAATCTCCCTAAAATGAATGTTTTCGAAGATAATTCCCTCATAGATCGATTTCTGGTGATTTTTAACCCCTAATCCAAAATTTTCGTCGTAAGGTTTCAAGCCGTTTTCGAAATCGTCGGGACACCTAACTCGTTTAATAGTATAAGATAAGTCTTTTTATTTACATAATAATAAAAAAATAAAAATTACCTAAAAAAAAGACAAAAAATCAATGAAGTCTCGTGGGATTCGAACCCAGACCTACATAAAAGAAAGGTAGCACCGAACCGTTACGCCAGCTCGTTAATAGTATAGGATTACGTGACCTGTGTCTGTCCTCGACCTTAGCTTTCCAGTAAAGAGGCGAACTGGGCACGTGTAAAAATGGTGACCATGCTTAAATATTTACTATTGTATCTGATAGTATCTCATTTTACAACGACATTCTGCCTTGCGAGAGCGTAAGGCACTCAATGACGCAGGGACTAGTGAACAGTCTAGTCATTAGAAAGTAATTCCCAAAATTATCCATATGGACGCCCAGGGATCCATTCGTAACAGTGAAAAAATATTAATTAAAATATTAGGGACAAATAAAATATACCGAGAAACAGAGCAAACAAATCGTCGTATCCTACGAATAAAGCCACAATGGCTGTTGTGGCTTTTTATTTTTATTGCATAATTAAAATCTGCTACCCATTTTACATCATATTCAATCAGAAAATCACAGAAAATCGATTTCTATCGACTAGAAAATAAACGTTAAAAAAATGCCACTATTGCTTTCTCCTGAAATACCCGCCGAAAACAGCCACAACAGCCATAGTGGCTACTTTCTTTCCTGCGGGGCGGGGCACAAGCGCCACTCAGCCCTTTTTCCGCGGACAGTTTTGAACAGTTTTAGTTCACATCCTCGTAGAAAAAAGACACTATGGCATTTGTGGCTATATTCCACGAAATTTTTTCTTGGTGTCGGTATGAATAATTGGTGGCCTAATAGCATTTGTGTCTTTATTCTACGATCAAATTTTATTTAGTAAGTTTTTCGCGTGTTTTACAAATTGTATAATTGAAATTATCAGTTTTATTGATTTCCATTTCATTAACGATTCAAATAATTTAATAAAATGCAGAAAAATACAAATTTTATGACATTTTTAACAGAGTTGTAAAAGGCCCTTGTGGCGGTTGTGGCTTTTTTCATATTATTTTATACGAGTTCCATTCGGAACAAAAAGAATAACCAAGGAAACAAAAAGAATAACCTTCGAAAAGTATATACTGCTACCAACTTCTTATAAAATAATCATTATTTATTAATGTTCCTCAATGATCAGGCATAATATTTTCTAATAATTTACTTTTATTTTTAGGTCGCAGATTCGATTTCTGGCGGGGTCCTACTTTGTAGGACTCGGTTTGGTTGGTAGTAGGGCATTTTCTGAGCCCGCCTGGATAGCTACCACCATCTTATCTAAGTCTTGCCGCCAAACATCAATGTTATCAGCATTGATGTGTTCCGGCATGAAGATAAGATAGCCAGTTCCCCATTGCGTGGGGGAATCTTGGTAAGCCCGCTTCCATCTTCGGCATCATCATCACTTACCATCAGGTGAGATGATGCCAAGGGCTTACCAATTGGTCGGCAACGCACTTGTGACTCCTCTGGTGTTGCGGTGTCTATGGGCGGTGGTAATCGCTTACCATCAGGTGATCCGTCTGCTCGTTTGCCACCTATGACATAAAAAAAAAGGAAAGCAACTCAGGAATGCTACTTTGCTCCCCTGCTCCATGTTCTTCAAAATTCATGGTAATTTCGAGCGTTGGCCTACAGTGGACAGACCTACCACAATGCCGTACTGATATTGAGAGACTAGGTCTTCCTGATTGTAGTTCTACTTTTCATGTCTTTTCATGTCTTGTCGATTTGAAGAAGATATTACTATATATCATCGGCGTATGCAAAATGAAGGTCTATGATGCTTTTTTCTGAGCTTTTTTTATTAGTGACTCCAATCTTTTTCTTCCTCGGTCCCTCAATGCTGAGGATCGCGACCGCGAACAAGGTCTCTCCATTGGCTGCGGTTGTAGGTGCTATGGACAGCCTGACTGCTCTGAATGTTTCCTCCCACAGGTTTCTACACCTCATCGATCCTTCGGGAAGGTGCTCTATCCCTGACTCGTTTGCCATTCATCTGACCCAGAATTATGTGCTTCTCCAAATTATGCCTAGGAGAACGCATAATATGTCCGAAGAAGTAGAGGTGGCATATTAATGAGAGCCTCGTTGTGTAGCTCCTGGACTATGGATTCATTAATTCTAATGGCGGTCACATTTCAAAGGCGTCAATCTTCTTAATGTCACTGCTCTTGCGCCAGGTTTTCGCCCCATAGGTACAAGAAAATTTAAAATACTAAGCACATACAAGTCGTGCCTTAGTAATCTGGCGAATACCACGGTTCCTCCAAATCTTTTCTAGATTCCCCATTACAATTTTGGCCATCCCGGCTCTTCGGCGTATTACGACTGTGCAGCTACCTTCACTCTTTATTAGTGACCCTAGGTATACAAATTACATACGTACATACGAACATATTCCTCGGGAATATTCCCTTTCCTGAAAGTCCAGGTACTTCGAAGCATACTATCAAACGCAAAACTACTCCCATGTGTAAGAGGAAAGGCAATTAAGTGGTCCTGTTTTAATCTATGTTCTTCAGAAATCATGGCGATTGTGAAATTGGCCTACAGTTTCAGACTTACCACAAACTCTGGTATCTGGAGAGCGAACATTCCCTGCTAGGTCGACTACAAATATCTATGACTCGATCGTCCTACTTCATCGTTTGATAGATCACCTTGATACCTCTATAGTTTTATATACTCGTATCGGCTGTATTCACGAAGTTTGCAGTAATCATCATCATCAGGTGAAAGACGTTCACTACTGGACAAATATTTCCACACTGACCGGTCCTGTGCGGCTTGCATTCAGCGGCTTCCTGCAACCTTCACCAGGACGACGGTCCACCGAGTTGGAGGCCTGCTTACACTGCGTTTTCCGGTGCACGGTCGCCACTCGATTTGCAGTTGCGCGTTTGCAGTAATATCCTAACGTAATTGTTGATCAGGATTCTGAATTAGTTAAATTGTGTACATAACATAATGTACCTGTAGAGGTGTAGGAATTACAAGAGCACTTATTACGAGTGAATTGTTTTATCACACATAATCGTAAGGAGCTCAATTCATAATGCTTTTTATTTATTATTGAAGTTAAAATTCATATTACCCTTGGTAAAAACATTAATATGTCTATTATTTTCATTTAAAACACTTCTTGTTCTTTTCCATTTCTTAAGATTATTTACAGATGAAAACGATAAAAAGCCCTAAACGCCATTACGACCTGATATATGCCGAAGAAAAAGGGTGTAATGTCGCTTATGTCTAATAGAATAACATATTACTCCAGCGAATAAGGAAATAAGCGACATATTTAGTAGTAATATTTAATAAAATCACTTATTTATTATTTAATAAGATCCCTAGAATAGTTAAGCAATTTTTTGAATGTTAACACTTCAAAAATGACACTTTCTGTTGAAAATAGAATGTTTAAACCTCCCCCTGAAAAGTTGCCATTTTGCAATTACGCCCTTATTCGTAGGATACGACGAAATATGCTCATCACAGAAATGTTTTCTAGATAGTCTTTTGCACATGTAATATGAACTAAACAAGCACATAATCCAACACAATAGCTGTTACGTAGGTACCTAGCATCTACGTACATTATCTCTCTTATCTGGAGCCCGCAAACAAAGCACGTGGGTGTGTCAATTGACCCATACGAGTGGCAACTGACTATTATTGATACTCAACACTTGATTGATTCAGCCAGTAAACACTAACTGATTTGACGTAAAGCTATGTACCTACCTACTCACACAGAAAAGAAAATAACGGCTTTAAATATATGTATATTCTTATGTTAAAAATAAACTAATGATAATGAAGTGATTTAAGTATTATACATAATGAGTTTTTTGTTATACGACTTCGTTGAATGAATTAAATAAATAAACATTAGACCAATTTATATGATTTTTTTGCGATTTTAGCCAAATCATTTTTAAAGTTTTGTAATCTGTACTTCTTAGATCCCAAGAAAATCTATGAAGAACCAAAGAAAAACAAGCTTCGCAAGGAACCTACCTATACATATATACATGTCTGATTTAATCCGATTAACCCTTTCATTTATTATTTATATCAAAGTCACCAGTAGCTCCAAATATTTTTATCAATTAATTTTCAAAAGTAACAGGATAAGAAGAATAAGAATATATGTATAGGGTGACTTTAAATTAGTTCTTGATACCAAAGCATATGCATGTGCTCATGATAGCAAACAACTTTCCCTAAGGAAACCATAGTCAAATCTCAAAAAAATCATTGGACCCTTCCTACTAATTTGGCCGGTCCATTGACCGATTTGTATGGAGGGCCCAAAACTTTTTTTGAGATTTGACTATGGGTTCCTTAGGGAAAGTTGTTTGTTATATGAGCACATGCATAGCCTTTCGTATCAAGAACTAATTTAAAGTCACCCTATTTTTTTTTTAACGTCATACTTATGTATACGCAACCCTTCTTCTTCTTCTCTGGCATTCCACTACAATAAAGTGTGATTTTGCCAACGTCAAGTGAAAAGAGATAAGCTAATATTTGGGAGAATCTTCATTGGCGTAGCTAGGGATTTTTTCTAGGGGGGGGGCCAGCAGCCGCACACATGCAATATCACAGCAATCCAGTCTTAGCAGAGGTGATAGTATGTAGGTGTAGGTATCTACCGTTCTTAGAAACTGTATCGTAGTTTTGTGATTAAAATATAATAAAAATAAACAATATTATTTCATGTGTACTGTTAATTTTTCTAGGGTTTCTAGGGGGGGCCAGGAGAAATCTGGCCCCCCCTGCCCCCCCCCTAGCTACGCCCATGAGAATCTTGTAATAATGGCGAAACGCCAATGTCAAGTAAATTGAATGTCACGGCTCTAATGGTGATGGGCGCTTAAAGCCTTTCGGGACGCTCCTCGTGGTGGTTTGCTGCTGGAACTCGGAAAACGGAGCCGTCTCCCGAGTTAATCCTCTTCTTATTATCGCTTATCTCGGATTCAAATCACAGCTATTTATCCATCACTGAAATAACGTTGAAACTATTCAATTTATAAAACGGTAATAATCGTAAAATTAACTCAACAGACGTGTGCTACGGTCCTGTCAACAAACCATAGAACCCTTGTCTTTGTCCTGCACAGGTAGGTGCACATGTTTTTTATGGGTGACCTACGTAAGATTTTTTAATTTGTATTACGTAATTTTTAAGTGTTCTGTAGTTGGCAAAACGTACTAAGTACTTACTTAAGAAAGCATTTAAAATAATTAAACTACATATATTTATTCATTCATTAATCACGTGATGTTTTTTAGCAACTGTTTAGACCCCCCCCCCACCCCCCTGGTGATACGTGGTGAGGTTTTAGACTTCCCTCCCACCCCCTACCCAAAATCATGTGTATTTTTTGGTACAAAATATTATTTTTATTTAAATACAGGTATAATGTAATTTAATTCTGGAAAATTAAGCACTGCGATAAATATTTCCAGACAAAAATTAAGGTTGCAGGTTGTTTCTGACTGCCTGAAGCCGTTTCGAACCTTGGGAAGAGTTGAAAACAACATAACAACAACCGTCCGATGTTTGGAAATTACTCTAGAAATCGCGTGTTCAACGAAAAAATCAATGCACGTGTACTCAGTACACCCCCCCCTCCCCCTTGTGATATTTCGTGATTTTTTCTGAACCCCCCCCCCTTTTTGAGCCTCACGTGATTAATGGACGACCCCTTGACAACTAAGACGAAGTATAAGATGCGGGCACGTTATGGTCATCTTTACCTAAGTAAGTCTGGTCAAAAAGTCCTGAAACAAAGTTAGATAAAACTACAAAATATATTGTACATCTTAAAGCAATCCCAAAATACGAAATCCTCTTTCTTCGAATATGCTCAAATGTTTGCAACGTTTACTATACGAAAGGCCTAAAATTAAATGTCAAGATTTTTTTCCTGACTATATACTTGGTGTAACGACTAAAGATTCTCCGGGAAACTTGAAACGGAAGGCTTTCACTCATCTAACTACTCTTCTTCTTATCATGTGGCACATTTAAGCGTGGTATCACAAGGGACAGACGGCAGTTGTCTAGTGTTGCACTTAGCATCACCCGCGGTCACGTGTAGGGCATTTAGATTTACACCTACGGACGTGTGCAGCGCGACCATCATACACACTAGTTTCTTTACGATGTTTTCAGTAGTCGGTATGAAAATGCACGTAAGTTTCGAAAAAGTCATTGGTGCATGGCCAGGATTCGAACCCGAAACCTCTGGTTAGGAGGTCGAAGTCACTAACTCCCTATCGTTTAGCCATCGACGCTTTTTGCCGCCGATTACTCATTGCCGTCTTTTTTCTGATAATCTGGTATTCCCTTGAGGGGATTGTTCAGTATGTTTAAGTTTCCGGAAGAGATTTTTTACACCCTGTATTGTTCATTAATAAAGACGGCGTAAAGTTGAAAATCTTTGAAAAAGGTTATCTATTTACCAACGACATGTTCTTAGAGGTCAATACCCCATTGAGATAGCCATGTGATGGACCATTTATCACGATGAACATTATAAAATACACAGTTAATATTTATGACGCATGTTCATATTTAAATAAATAAATTATCTTTATTCATCAACCAATACACATACAGTGAGTCGGGCTAGAGCCTCCTTTTAAATGTTGTAAACATTTGTGGCAGATGATCAGAAGACTGCTGTTCCTATTTATAACTAAATTGATAATATGGTGGGTCCCTATATAGGGTCCTTATGAAATACTTGAAAAAAATGTAACCACGGTTTCTACTCATGAAACTGAACAACTTTTCGCAAGGAACCTATACAATTCGCAAAAAAATTTTTGGCCTTCTCATACTAATCAATCAACTGATCCGGCAATTTTGTATGAGAAGTCCAACAAAAATTTTGCGAATTGTATAGGTTCCTTGGGAAAAGTTGTTCAGTTTCATGAGTAGAACCCACTGTTAATTTTTTTCTGGTATTTTGAGGGACCCTATATAGGGTGACTTTAAATTAGTTCTTGATATCAAAGGGTGTGCATGGTATGTAGATACTTACCAGTGGAATAAATATGCGTTGACAAGGCTTTAAAATAGATTGAGTCTGCTCAATCAAAGGTATAGAATTGTATTTAACTACTGGAATCCTCGTTTTATTTAATACGAATAACAAAAACCGCCATCCTACATTTCCATACAGGCGAGCAGCTCTGTGTTCTACTCTGGTACAAATGCAACATTTTTCGGGCTGACTTCCTCTTCTTACAGTCGCTTGTTTCGCTCACCCTCGAACTTTCTAAATTAAAATAATTAAATCTTTTACTTTAGAAAAATACCATGAAATAATTAGATAGCCTTGACCTAAGATGACGCTCCATTGCACCATTTTCTTAGACTTCGACCGCACCTGATAAAAATAACGCAACAAACTATTTTGTTGCACAAAACGTTATTCAACCGTTCGGTTCGTTTATACTTACATCTAAAAATAAAAACTGACTTGGAAAATAACGGATTGTTTCAATAACAGATAGTGCGTTACGCGATCAGATTTACACATAACGACCTCTGTAGAGATAATAATGTTTTTATAAGTACTTATTATAATAATAATGTAATTACTGCAAGTAAATGTTTGTGTCAACGTGACGAGATTATAATATATCTATTGTACCTTTTTAAACTAGTACAAACCAGAATTCTTGTTACCTATCCTTTGTATACTTTATAATATAGATGCTTACTCAGATAACCGAAATCCATTTGAAGAAAATTCGCGCTTCGTCGCGTCCCGATTTGACTGAACTGATCCTAATATAATAAAAAAACCGGCCAAGTACGAATCGGACTCGCGCACCGCGCACATGTGTCATGAACTCTATATCAAATTCTCAGGCCTGCAATCGTGCTGCAATCTCTTGAAGCTGTGAACCAAAAATTGTTTGTTAGATAACAAAAACATTTTGGTTACGGACTTTTCCCTTTACTTGTGCTATAAGACATTACTTCCTGCCACATGATTTTAGGTATACGGGAAGTACCCTATAGGTTTTGATTCCCATGCGAGTGTCCAAATATGCGGCATAAACGGCCGCATCTGTTGATTGCGTTGGCATAGAAGTTTGATTTTTTCACAGCTTCAAGGGATTGCAGGCCAGACTATTTGTTATAAATTTTAACTTGATACGTCTACGCGTTCCTGAGAAAAAGGGTCTTAACAGACAGACAGACGGACGGACAGACAAACGGACAACGAAGTGATCCTATAAGGGTTCGGTTTTTTCCTGAGGTACGGAACCCTAAAAATCAACTTCTTAAATTACCAAGTAGATCAGATTTCAGAGAAACATTAATACAAGTGCCAAGCCTCTGCCAGCCGATGACCAAGCAACGCAACGTTAAAAAGACAAATAAGACAGCAAGTCAAATCCTTATCGTAATTTATTGCATACACAAACTGTTCAGTTCAGAAACCCCGCTGAACATTGGCGTGCGACCCTTGGATTACAAAATGAAAACCTTTGCAGGTCATAGGTATTTAGTATTTACAAGTAAACTAGGCTGGCTAGGGCGGAGTCAGGTGTATAGATTCGCCGGAATAGGGGGTTACTTTAACCTGGACATCTTCAAAGCTAGAACACCTGCGATATTGGAGTTTGGAGTCAAACGTAGCTCCCAAAAGATCAATAAAACAGGTTGTTACAAAGGTCTGTATTAACTTGCCAGACTTCAACTAGTATACATGTGTTGTCACCCGGCCACGCCCCGCCAAAAGTACATTTACAATAAATAATAACCAATTCTTCTAATAAACGTGTTAGATTACAGCTACTTAAATGTCTAAAATTAATATTACAGTACCAAAATAAACTGAAAATGTTTTCTTGTGTTAAAACATAACGAGATCATTGTTTTTTTTTTAATGCTGGCAAGTAAAATATAGACCGTTTGAATTTAGACTTAACTTCTTATTCACAGAGAGAGCGGAAACCGTTACAGTCATGTAGAGGTCGGAAATACAGGTCTATTAGGTGTTTGATCAAAATTTAAGCCTGTCAACTGTGCGTTCCGAGGGTAATATCTGTTGTCAGATTGAACGGTTGCTGTCAGAGTGTATCCATGGAACGTGGGTCTCTTTCTTTCACTAGCATATTTTTAACGGACTACAAAAAAGGAGGAGGTTCTCAATTCGACTGTATGTTGTTTTATTGTATATGTATGTTACGCGATTAAATTGATTTTGATGATTCTTTTTTTGTTTGGTAGGTAATAACTTCAGAGGTAGTCCCATATAAATTTCATCAAAAGTTGATTCAGCGCTTTTTGAATAAATCATTTAAATCTAAAAGAACATAGCAAAATGGTAGCTGTTACGATTAAAGTCGGTTGTTTTTAACGTATTCAGCGTTGTCAATTATTCCAATGGATTTTCCGTCCCGTCGTCGTTTCAGTTCCCGCTCTATTCTTGAATGTGGTATGCGCCTTGAAATTGTTCAACCAAGAATCCATATTAATCTTCTTGCCAGCCATTTTTATGTGTTAAGAAAACTGAACACAGCTGGTGTGATTCACATTTTCGATACTTTAACAATAATTAAATAGTGAATAATATAAACTCGACCAGAGAAATGAGAGCTTTCGCAAAATTGCAGAATTTGTAACATTTTTATATGCAGTATCTAAAGTAGCAATCTCGTATAGAGGTTCCAATTTTTCTGGTCGGGCCTTACATATCTAAAGTTAGGTCATTTTTAAAACAATAATTATAATCTAAACATAAATCAAGGAATAAAATTTGCGATAATGCAATTCGTGTTATTTTTTATTCAAGCTTAAACATCATATTGTTGAAATCGATATGTATTTAATTGATTAATTATTATCATAACTTTATAACTTGAATTTAGAACACAATTTTGTATATCAACGGTGTGTTTTTTTTTATTATTATTTGACGCTTTTCATAACTTCTTTCTACAGTCCAAACTTAAGCTATGTCTGAAAATAATTGCCGGTATTCTGATTATTATTTTCTACAAATCCTTTATAATATAAATTAAGGACATCACGGATAAATAATTTAAAATACATCCAGATTTTTCTCATAAGTAATGGGTATTCAATATAGGAATTCTTTGGTAAATTACTTTGATACACGTATAAGACAAAGTAAGAAACCGGAATTATTTTTTTCAGGAGACTAACAGCTGAATGTAGACAATATGCTTCACGGTTGCTTTAAAAAAGAATGGGCTCACCTATTTTTTTATCTTTTCTTTAAAAAAAAAATATTACTTTTTAAAAATAATGTTAACACGACACGATGACGTTACATATGTACGTACATTTCCATCGATGGGGAAGAAAACGCAAAGCTATTTGCAGATGGCGCTACGGACGCTTGACTCATAACAATTTTCAATTTGTTCCGCGTTTTTTATTATCGAGGTGTTATAAATTAGTATTTTTTCTGTAATTTTTTTTAATGGAAAATGTATGCGACTTGGACTGTTCCTTAATTAAAGGCAAAGTTCAAAAATACATAATTGAAAACGTAAGTTTTCCCAAGTCTTCTTCATCCGAGAATATTTAGGAAATTAATGATTTCCATTATTATTGCAACCAATCACCACACAACGCGGCATTTTTTTAATAAATCTTATGTAGTTTTCTTCCCCATTGTCAACCAGGTACATTAAAGAGGTTCTATAATTTCTGACGTCATACAATGCTAAATGCCGCGACATCCGTATAAAGTCATATATCATAAATCTAAAAAGAAATATTCTCCATAACATGTAACAAAAAAGAATTAGCATAAATAAGATTCCCGTCGAGATAAATAAATGCATTACATCTTTTCTATTAGTCGTGAAAAACCTCAAACAAAATATTACTAGATTCATTGCTATTACAGCGAATCTACCATCAATTTTAGGTAATTAATTACGCGGTAATACAGTTTTTTATATCTTTCTTGTATATCTGAGTCCTATATGAAAGTTTAAACTCGAATTTCGACATCACAACAATAAATGTCAACAACTTTACAAATTGCACACGTCACTTTTAACGAATCAACAATTTAACAAAAAGTATTGCTTACAACTCCGTCAGGTGTTCTAATTTCACTCGTATGAGTAGCAAAAAAAATACATAGATTTGATCTCCGTCTCTTAATTACATACAAAAACTTCTCTTTTAATTCTCAAGTAGTCTGAGTTTGTATAGACGTTACATATACAAAAATAAGAAACTGCTATTTTCTCTTTATTTATTTTTTAGTTCTCATAACTTTCAAAAAGTCTGTGTAAGTCAAGAAGCTTATAACTGGAGGAAACGAAACAAACAAGTGAAGACGAAAAGTATGACCTTGAACGTCTCTGTCTCATTCTCGACGGATCTTCTGTCTCATTCTAACTATGGTTATTAGAATGAGACAGAAGTCCCGTTGAGAAAGAGACAGAGACGTTCAAGGTCATATTTTTCGTCTTCACTTGTTTGTTCTAACTGTTTTCTCCAGTTTGGTTTTCTTGGTGAAACTCAAATCAACAAAAATGTCTGTCGAAAGGTATTTTTGCATCGAATTAAAAGACAAGAGTCTATATGGAGTCAATATTTCCAATCATTTCAATTCCACCCTGCAGTATACGGGGTCCTTCTTAAATAGGTACTTGAAAAAAGTGGTTACCACAAATGAATCTAGACAACTTTACAGAAATAGGGACCATACATAATTACGTCACACGTTAAGGGGGAGGGAGGGGTCAACGAAGTGGGGTAGGTGGGGAGTCATAAACGTTGTGACGTCACATACTAAATAATTTTGTTTTCATAGAATTTCTGCTTTCATTTATTCAATTCTGGACGAAAAATTGCTAAATATGTGACGTCACACCAGGGACGGGGTGGTCCCACAAATAAATACAAATACAAATAATTTATTTACCGTAAGCTTTACGTACAAGAAGTGACCCGGAAGTGAAATGTGACCATCTGTGACAAGGACGGGGGGAGTCAAAAAATCATGAAATTCGTGTGACGTAATTTATGGATGGCCCCTAAGTGTAAATGAAGAATATTGTGGATTTAATTTTGTCATCTTACTAAATAAACAAAGTAATTATAACAACAAATAATAGGCTATTTAACCAATATAAAAAAAAGAAAATCATAAGATATTATTAATTTAAATATTATAGAATTCCCTTCTACAAAAATATAAAAATTATACACATTTGTGTAACGCGAGCACATTCTAAACAAAATACCGTTTTTTGACAGATGTCGGTGAATATATAAAAAAATTGCTTAGTGGAAAATAGCAGATTAACTAGAAATTAAATAAATAACTTTTTTTATAAAGTGTAATATTTACATAAAACTGTATCGTCAATGCCAATGTAAAAAGGAAAATAGTGTCTGTGCATCATCGGCGAAATGAAACAGTCTCGACCAAGCCATTCCCAAACTCCTGTACTCTTCCCTCGTTTCCGACGTGGACCGTCACAGTATTGTGGTGCGCGATCGGACGCATGACTCCAAGGAGGCCGCAACTGTAGTACTAATGTTGTATACTTAGGGACTCACGCCCCAGCAACGTGCATGAAACGGCGCATTAATAAGAATAAGATAATTAAGAGTACCTATGTAAGTTTTAAAGACATGACTAAAGTTTCACGTAACCCTTGCCTAGGCGAAGTCAGTCTAGTTTAAAATGTACAACAATGGTGTCGATTCGGGTGTTTACGATTAAACTTATTTGACAGGACTAAACTAAATTTAAGCGTCCTATCCTTGTCTTTTCGATATGGAAGCAAAAGATAGAACATTTAAATTAAGTTTAATCCTATCAAATAAGTTTAATCGTGAAAACCGAATTATATAAGGTGCTACTTTATTAGTGCCCGATATTTTAGTCAGTGCTTCTACTCCTGATTCTGATCAACTTTCCCCAAGGAACCCATAGTCAAATCCCAAAAAAATTTTTGGACTCTTCATACTAATTTGGCCGCTTGGCCGATCGATTTGTATGAAGAGTCCAAAAATTTTTTTACGATTTGACTATGGGTTCCTTGGGGAAAGTTGATCAGAATCAGAAGTAGAAGCACTGTCTAAAATATCGGACACTAATAAAGTAGCACCTTATATAGGGTGACTTTAAATTAGTTCTTGATACGAAAGGCTATGCATGTGCTCATGATAACAAACAACTTTCCCTAAGGAACCCATAATCAAATCTCAAAAAAAGTTTGGGACCCTCCATACAAATCGGTCAATGGACCGGCCAAATTAGTATGAAGAGTCCAATTTTTTTTTGAGATTTGACTATGGGTTCCTTAGGGAAAGTTGTTTGTTATCATGAGCACATGCATATGCTTTGGTATCAAGAACTAATTTAAAGTCATCCTATATATTTGAGTCAGGAATCAGGATATTTTTTTTTTTACCGATACTTTGCGATGAACT
The DNA here is from genome assembly GCA_958295455.1 of Coleophora deauratella. NCBI lineage: Eukaryota > Metazoa > Arthropoda > Insecta > Lepidoptera > Coleophoridae > Coleophora > Coleophora deauratella. The sequence goes on from OY282393.1 coordinate 18,263,535, forward strand.
TCTCTAAACAACTGAATAACGTATGTTTTAACTACAACTTTGCTGAAAACACAGATACATTTTGTAATTTTATACAATACAAATCGACAAGCCGACTGTCCAGTTTTTTCCAAAAAACTCGTAGAACAAAAATTACAAGTTAAAGCTCGGTTTAAATTATTACTACACGTTTATGTACAGAGTTTGGGAGTGGCTTACCCGAACCTAACAAAACAATTGCCTAGAATCCATTTCACGAAGCTACAAGCGCGCTACAGCTTAAAATTCCACAAACAGAAAACGACGATTTTCACTTAGCTGTCTGACAGTTTAGCTAATGTTATAGGTCTTTAGCTAATATTATAGGTCTTTAGCTAATGTTATAGGTCTTTAGCTAATGTTATAGGTCTTTAGTTAAGCTATCTCATAGCAATATGATGCGAAGTGGTGGGAAATATTTGAACGACGTCTACCTATAATATCCGCGGGGTACCTTACCATAATGCCTTTTAGTAATTTGACTAACGATAAACTCACACTCACTGTGATGCGAGAAATACCATTGATGCAATGTAAGTGAAGTATTGGACATATTCTTTAAACAAAGAATACCATTTGTACCTATCTTCGGTACTGCACAACCGGATAGGTACCGGATTCGTCCTGCCTTTCAGATATTCCAATTTCCATTCTTGTCTGGCTTGATAAGATAATCATTATTTTTTTTGTGTATACAAAAGACTATAGTCCTATTTTGGTTCTTCGAGTTCTCGTAGTAGGAACCTATCAAGATATTCGCGTAAAATATTAATAGTCGAATGGCGTCTTGCAGGAAATGGGCACTTTTGGCGCCACTGAACTGGTACATAAACATAAACGAAAACTGTTGCAATAAACATATTTTATTTCATTTTATTTACCATTGGGGACGCTCGCAGGAATAAAGACGTATAGAATGTGAGCCTGGGTGGACGTGGAAAGTGAATCATAAGATTAACCTGAGTGTATCCATTGTTCGATATTGGAATGATAAGGAATGTCATTTAATTATTTATCTAATTTATTGTTTGAGACTGTATCGGTAAGGCAATATTGAATTTTACGCGTACGCGTACGCGACATGTTTAAGTACAATACACACTGTAATTTTTCTCGCATCACATGAGTAGCATAATTTGTTTATTATTAATTTTATTTTTAATTAAAATTAACTGAAAAATGCTTTAACTATACTCTTCTCGTCTTCAATTTACACACTTGGTCCTGTATTTACACTTTCAATTAGATATTTAACTATTTATTTACAAAACCGCACCGGTCGGCAGACCCGTTTGTGAAGAATCTTCGTTTCAAACCGCACATCTCAAATACAAACTCTTTTGTTTATCATTTATCATTAAAGAAATCGAAAAAGATTTTATTTACCGAAATCAAGAAGATGTTAACCACGTGAGAAAGCGTTACAAAGATCAGCCGGTCCATTTTCAGGCCCACAGTATAATCATTTTATTTCTTTCCAACTCTGTCCAAATGCATAAGGGACACAAAAATATCTTCAAAGGGATACCTGAATTACAGAATCCGAATTCGATCTTAACAGCGCATTATCCACTTAAAATCTCTTAGCTCGATAAAATCTTTTCTGTCACAGAAAAACAAACCAGCACACCAAAAAGATTCCATTCGACAGTCCACCGACCACAAAATCTCTTACGCCTCAGTAGCGATCGGCTCCCTCGCGTGATGTATCTTAACATGCTTGTTATGATTCGACTTATTACTTGAGGTCTTCCCACAAATCGAGCAGGAAAACGGCCTCGCACCACTGTGCACCTTCATATGTTCAGACAGATAATAGCTCCTATGGAAAGACTTACCGCACTCGGGTACTTTACACACATACTTCTTGGCCATTTCGTGTTCTCTCACGTGCCGTTGACAGTTATACTTCCTTATGAACTGGCATCCACAGTAGTTGCAGGTATACGGTCGCACGGATTTATGCGCGTTCATATGGGCGACGTATTCCGACTGGCGGATGAATGCGCCCTTGCATAGGGAGCATTTGAAGGGTTTGGCGGAGCGACTCATGTGGGTCCATCGGTGCAGCTTGAGGTTCCATTTGGTGGTGAAGGATTTGTTGCAAATGATGCACTGGTGCGGCCGCTTGCCGCTGTGCGTCATCAGGTGCGCTCGCAGGTTCGAGCGTAGATACACCTGCGTTAATGACAACACGATATCATTAGTCATTACTAAGTACGCCATCTAGTTGTAAGCTTAAAGCTACCTAGCGCCATCTACACTGTGGACAAAAAAATCGACTCAAAGTTCGTTGCCCGACTTTTGAAAAAATAACTCAGTCTACAAAACTACTAAATACAAAAAACAAAAAACTAGAAAACCACCAAACTAAAATCATAAGCAGTAAACACACAGTTTTTGAACTTTTGGTTTAGTCGTTTTTGCTAGATTGAGTTATTTTTTCGAAAGTCGTACAACAAGCCTTGAGTCGATTGTTTTGTCCATGAGTATAGTTATAAGCTACCTAGCGCCATCTAGTTTTATTTTAAGACTATATTTTAGCCCTGATAAGAAGGCGGCTAAGTATAATGCTTATACTTATCCTCCTTCTTTATTATCAGGGCAGATTTGCGGTACGATCCTCAATATGAACGTTAGCAGTCCAATCTGACTAGATTATTTTTGGCAGCATTTACAGGGTGATCTGTAAAACAATATCTATGACAAGCATGACTTCGCGAAACGTTGAGTTGAGTATATAAGTTTCGCGTGGCAGGGATTTTCTACTAGTACGTAGAATAAAAAATAACGATTTAAAAGAACATGTGAAGTATCTATAATATACTCATGGACAAAAAAATCGACTCAAAGTTTCATGCACGACTTTTGGAAAATTAACTCAATCTAGCAAAATAAAACTAAACCAAAAGGTCAAAAACTGTGTGTTTAATGTTCATGATTTTAGTTTGATGGTTTTCTAGTTTTTTGCTTTTAGTGTTTAGCAGTCTTGTAGACTGAGTTATTTTTTTAAAAGTCGAGCAACAAACCTTGAGTCGATTTTTTAGTCCACCAGTGTATTTAAATTAAAAGAAAAGTGTGTGTGTGTGCTTACATGTGGGTTTAGAATACATATACATTCAGCGCCGACTAAACGCGATTCAGCGTCACCGACTGACTGAAGCCGAGTGCACCCGAATACACCCGAATCAGCCTCACTGACCCGAGCGTTACGATTCACTTTCGTTTACTGCAGCAAAGTGCTCCTAAAGAAGGTTTCACTCAAAAAAAAGTGTCGGAGGCTTCACGGGTAGTGACTCCAACTTCCTAACCAGAGGTCTTAGGTTCAAATCCTGACCAATTAACCCAAAGTTTTTCAAAACTTACGCGAAGGTGAAGGAAAACACCGTGAGGAAACCTGCACATCTGATTTCTAGATGTGTATTGATGGTCGAATTGGACGCGTCCGTAGATGAAATCTAAATGCCCTACACGCTACGCGTGACCGCTAGTGATGCTAAGTGCAACACCAGGCAACTGCCGTCTACACCTTGTGGATAGCACGGTTAAATTGTGCCACACAGTAAGAAAGAAAACAAAAATACTCCAAAAAGACTACAATTAAAATAGATTCGCATGTCACCAACCTGTTTGCAGACTGGACAGGGCACGTTCTCATTGGCTTTAGACTTGTTTATATCCGACACGTAATACTCGTTGTGGGTTCGTCTCACGTGGCGTGTTAACGAGGCGGAGTGGACAAACTTATCGCTGCAGTAAAGGCACGCTTTCGGTTTGTCATCGTGAGTCTCCTTGTGCCACAAAAGCTTCGCTCGCGAGTGGTAGATGGCGCCACAGTGGCACACGTAGTCGCGCACTTTGGTCTTCTTGTTTAGGTGGTGTCGGTCTCTGTGGGTGGATAATAGAGTTGGGTTAGAAAAAAAAGAATCTGTTAAACATCTAATTAAACACAATAAGTAAAAATCGAGTACTCGAACATCCCTAAGGCACTTTAATTGTCGGGTCTGGTATGAAGAGGCTTCCAAATCTCGAGAACTTATCGCTAAAAAGTGTAACATTTTACTATTACAGGGTGTAACGAAATAGATGTAGGAGCCGTTAACTGGGGCTTCTACTCATGTGTATAACGTTTATAGCGCGGACGGCTGCCTTACTTTACCCCACCGTGTGCAATGTTACCGTGCCGTGCCGTGTACAATGTCACACACCCATGGACGTACCACCCAAACTGGACTGAGTACTTTGCAAGAAAAACGTGACGACAAAGACAGTCTAACTAGAGCCTTGCATCTCTTTCTAAGAAGAGTGACCAAACTACTGCATGTTTAGGGACCTAATAATGTAAGTCCATGGTTCTGTGTAAACGTGGTTACCCTACCATACTGTAATAGGGTTATTCACCATTTTTTGAAAAGTATCTCAAATTGATCATTAGGTGGGAAAAAATCAAAAATATTTTTAAATTTTTTTTGTGAGACCTATAAGTACCCCAAAAATACATTTTTCAAATACATTTCCCAATTAGCGCGCGAAAACGCTAGCCGCCATGATTTTTACGTCGTGACGTCATTTTAGGAGTAAACAAAACAGCTCTGCACTAAAATTTTGACACATATTGCTAACAAAATGTCATCGTTTACCACTATTGTGACGTCACATGACAACCAGCATGGCGGCTGTCGTTTCAGATATTTGCATAACAGATTAAAAAACTAGATTTTTGTAAATCAAAATTAAAATGTTTTTTCTCATTTTATTATATAAAAATCATATTAATTTGATTACTCATTACAAATACCACAGTAAATAAGCAGTTTTAGATTTTATCTTGTATAGAGTAAAATACCCTATTCTATTGGGTAATAGCTACTGTGCAAGCGGGACACAGGGCTCTAGTATGTTCCTTTCACTTGGCACGTTAACTCTAAATGGCTACATTAAAGTGATTATGTATTTTATTACTATGGATTAGGGTTTAGTTTATATTAAAAGCATTTTGAGAGTACTCAGAGTTTGGCTAAAGTTATTATGTGTTTTATTACTATGGATTAGGGTTTAGTTTCCATTCCAACCACTTGTGCTGCACCATGTTGGAGTAGCGGCGGAAGGAGCGGTCGCAGCCGGTGCACTGGACGGCTGTCCCACCGTGTGCAATGTCACCGTGCCGTGTACAATGTCACCCACCTGTGCTGCACCATGTTGGAGTAGCGGCGGAAGGAGCGGTCGCAGCCGGTGCACTGGACGGCTGTCCCACCGTGTGCAATGTCACCGTGCCGTGCACAATGTCACCCACCTGTGCTGCACCATGTTGGAGTAGCGGCGGAAGGAGCGGTCGCAGCCCGTGCACTGGACGGCTGTCCCACCGTGTGCAATGTAACCGTGCCGTGCCGTATACAATGTCACCCACCTGTGCTGCACCATGTTGGAGTAGCAGCGGAAGGCGCGGTCGCAGCCGGTGCACTGGACGGCTGTCCCACCGTGTGCAATGTAACCGTGCCGTGCCGTGTACAATGTCACCCACCTGTGCTGCACCATGTTGGAGTAGCAGCGGAAGGCGCGGTCGCAGCCGGTGCACTGGACGGCTGTCCCACCGTGTGCAATGTAACCGTGCCGTGCCGTGTACAATGTCACCCACCTGTGCTGCACCATGTTGGAGTAGCAGCGGAAGGCGCGGTCGCAGCCGGTGCACTGGACGGCTGTCCCACCGTGTGCAATGTAACCGTGCCGTGCCGTGTACAATGTCACCCACCTGTGCTGCACCATGTTGGAGTAGCAGCGGAAGGCGCGGTCGCAGCCGGTGCACTGGACGGCTGTCCCACCGTGTGCAATGTAACCGTGCCGTGCCGTGTACAATGTCACCCACCTGTGCTGCACCATGTTGGAGTAGCAGCGGAAGGCGCGGTCGCAGCCGGTGCACTGGACGGCTGTCCCACCGTGTGCAATGTAACCGTGCCGTGCCGTGTACAATGTCACCCACCTGTGCTGCACCATGTTGGAGTAGCGGCGGAAGGAGCGGTCGCAGCCGGTGCACTGGACGGGCGCTCGTCCCGTATGCACGTTGTGGTGTTCTCGAAGCTTCTGTCGCGTGCGGAATCGCTTCTCGCACACCTCGCATCTGGTTGCAAAGGCGGACATTTTTAGTATATTTTTTAGTTATTACAGCTTATGGGAGAGGTGGCGCAACAAATGTGGCAGTGTACTTATTCACTGTTTAAGTCATTTTTCTGAGCAATACGGTAAAAATGGCAACGCGGTGTTGTTTTCTCACCAGCGACATGTGGCAGTGTATGGGAGAGGTGGCACAACAAATGGGAGAGGTGGCGCAACAAATGTCGCAGTGTATGGGATAGGTGTCGCAACAAACATCGTAGTGTATGGGATAGGTGTCGCAACAAACTTCACAGTGTATGGTAGAAGTGGCGCAACAAATGACATAATGAATGGAAGAGATGGTGCAACAAATGTCGCAGTGTATGGAAGAGATGGCGCAACAACTGTATCAGTTTATTGAAGAGGTAGCTCAAAAAATGTGGCAGTGTATGAGAGAGGTGGCGCATCAAATGTAGCAGTATATGGGAGGGGCGGTGCACTCACTTGTAGTTCTTGATGCCGAGGTGCATCTTCATGTGCAGCGCCAGGTTGGCGCGCCGGAAGAAGCATTTGCCGCACGTGAGACACTCCAGCGGGTGGATTTTGAGGTGAGCGTGGAACGCGGCGTCCGTCACTTGGTCCACCTGCCCCGGACATGACAAATATAAGTTTTCTTCTTTACAAATACAATGATACACATTTAAGGCATAAGATGTAACTGCGAAATAGACATAATTTTAATTACGCGGGAAATTGATGAACCAATCAATCAATTCATTGTCGCCCACCATTACACTTTCCTAAAATTTCTGCCGCTATTTTGGTTGATTTCGCGCCTGATTCAATGAAATAGCCAGCGTTGTTTCGGGTTTTTCCCTCGATAGTCTGTTCTTGTCTGCGCGAACGAAGATTACCGACACGCCTTATTTGAGACTTTATTTACACTAGGGGTTGTTACGGTTAGTTTTGTCTAGCAACATTAAATTATACATCATTATAGACCTACACTTAATAAAGCTATATAGGGTGCTACTTTATTCGTGCCCAATATTTTAGTCAGTGCTTCTACTTCTGATTCTGATCAACTTTCCCCAAGTAACCCATAGTCAAATCGTAAAAAAATTTTTGGACTCTTCATACAAATCGATCAGCCAAGCGGCCAAATTAGTATGAAGAGTCCAAACATTTTTTTGGGATTTGACTATGGGTTCCTTGGGGAAAGTTGATCAGAATCAGAAGTAGAATCACTGACTAAAATATCGGGCACTAATAAAGTAGCACCCTATATATTTCTCGCTGTCTCACTCTCTCTTTGGAAGTTAAAACAGTTGTATGATTTTTTTGCGCCCTAATACGTCTAATATCTACTGCAACTGTGTAATATCTACTGCAAACGTCTAATATCTACTGTAAATATTAATGAGTATATTCAGTAATCTATAAAACAAATATTAAATCAAGGCTCCATGCGGTTGTAAGTCGAAAAGTTGTAAACAATATAAAAAGAAATAAACAGAAAAACCACACGAATAAACATAACGCGAGGGGAACAATGGGAAACTTTTTTTACACTGATTGATTTAATCATTACTGAGCGAGATTGTTTTGTTTGCGTGGCTGAGCAAACCTTGCATCAAGTTTGCAAAAAGGGAATGTAACCGTTTCTTATTTGGAAAATATTATTTTTATTTTGCCAATATTATTTGCCATTCGTTATTTATTATATTCAGTTAACCTTCTACATACATACGACCTCCCCTAACGCATTTGCTACATGTGCGTCTTATTGCGAAAATTATCGCGATAATGACATTATCCTACCAATAGACAAAATGCGTCTTAATACATACAATACACAGACATAGGTGAGTCTTGATAAGTATTTTTAAATCGGTGGGATGTAATAACATAATCGCGACAACTAACGCGATAAGACGCAGGATTGAATTATTTTACACGGCCACAGCCACATGCATGCATCGGACGGGGCATGTATGCCCTGAGGTCAAATCCTCAAACTAGGCACTAAAGTAAAACCGACCTGGCTGTCATACATAAATATCTGAAGAAGGACGAAGTCCATCTCCAAAAGAAGCAGTCGTGGCTCAGTGCGGTTTGCGTGGTCGCGGCGATCACGCAGGTAAACTGACTACAGATAAAGTCATAACCTGGATGAGTTTGACTGTTAGTGGCATTTATCTTGACCGTTTCCGTGCTTCGCAAGCCGTTGGTGCCCGCTGTTATCACTAGATGACAGTTGTTAAGCCATGTCGGAGGCCTTATAAACGGCTTGAAAACTTCTGACACTGGGGTTAGCTGCTAGCCCCACAACCTCCACCAATCCAGACTTGGCCCCCGTGTATGGAGTATGGCCTAACTTTGCCAATGTATGGGAAGAGACCCGTGCCCCCGCAGTGGGGACGATATGGGTTGTTAACTAAAAGTTGTTTGCGATAGAACCCGCCGGCAGAAATCTAGTCTTACCTTGCATATCCGGCACACGAAGTCTCGCCGCCTCCTGCGGGGCTCCTGCTTGATGAGGGCCTCTATTTTGGGCTTCGCCTCCACGAGAGGCTCATACGGCGGCAGTATGGCGGTCGAGAGAGCCTCCTTCGAGTCCAGCGGTGGGAGCAGAGTGCCTGCGCGGGAGGTGGTCAACAATAATATCGTATCCAGGGACAAATAATTAATAATAATAATATCCTGGACAAATCACACATGATCTAGGAAACTGGATTCCTTGTATTATGGGAACCAGAGAATGATAGGTATACATACACATATTATTTTAAATACATACATATATTGACAAATCTGTTCATCACAGAAATATTTTCAATGGGTGGAAATCGAACACAAGAACCTCGGATTATAGGTTGTCTTACAATATAGTGTCTCCAGATGCAGAACAAAACAATCTACTCTTCACCGACTTTTTTGCCCTGAGTAAAAATCAAAAACAATACCCTCGGATCACTAGTTAGGTACACTAACCACTGAACCACCAAATCAGTTGAATATTACTATTTTTTTCTTTATTTTCTTTCATACTCCTGCCCATATTGGATTAGAATGTTATTTTTTTCAATACACATTACAAGGTAACTTGCCCTCCCTCGGTTCACCTAACCTTCCCTAAATTTTAAAAAGAGACCCGCCCCCAACAGTGGGGACAATATGAATTGTTATCATAACTTACCAGGCAAACTGTCCTTCACATCGTCACTCCTCTCCTCCTTCTTGATAGTTCTGGAGGTGACCATCCTGCTGTAGCTCGTCTTGGCGGTGGAGCAGGCGGGCGGCGCGTGCGCCAGGGTCTTGTGTCCCCGCAGCTCCTTCAGCGAGGGGAACTTGCCCCCGCACTGGGAGCACGAGTACACCCGCGCCTTGGAGAAATGAAGGTCTTCCATTCTGGAAAACGAGGAGTTTTTAATGAAAAGTTTCTGAAATTATAGATCTGAAAGTATATATGATTGGTTGGCCATCTCATACGACTTGACGAGTTCATAACAAACGAAAAGATGGAACTGAAAACTGACCAATCAGTGGAGGTTTCACAATCTAACAGCATTGCACATCCAGTGAAATTATAAAGTTCTGAAGGCAACCTAAGTTCTACACTGTCAAAGTTGCAGTCACAGACTCATCAGCAATCACACAAATAATGTAAAAGTAAAGAAAGATAAAGGAAAACTTACAGGGTGTCTCTCTTCTCCAGAGGATCGACGTCTGACCCGTCCGAGATCCAGCTTTCCCGCGCGATCAGGTCGTACGGTTCCGCGGGAGTCACCTCCGTGTATATCTGTAACGCGGGAACAGACAATACATACAACAGGTGCAAAGTCCAGTGCGTTAGAGCACAAAATAGTATGTAGCTAAAATTAAATAAAATAAACAACCATGTTCAAAGAAACTAAACAATGAAAACTTTAAATTTTAATACGTTACCACCACCAACATTTAAAACTTCTTATAAATGGAGTAAGAATAAGTGTAGTGTAGTACTCATTATACTAACAGACAATGCTAAAAATCAAATAGAACTCTTCTGTTCAAATTAATAAGCTGTCTTATTTAGCATGGAGTTTCTTTTTTTTGCAAATTGACTACCCATGCAATGGATTCTGGCACTCTCTAAGTAATTCAGAATGATGAAAAATAGCCCTAGTTAATACCTAAAGCTAACGTTACTTATATTTTTTATTTATTAAAACCGAAAGTCAATCCAAAAGTTATATTTTCAGGTCATAAAATTTCAAGACAAAAAAAGAAAAATCAATGTTTAAAAAACCGTATTACACCATCTTGCATGATTCGCAGCATTATGCACCCCAACCTAGGCTAGATTGTCACCGTGTTCTGTAATTACATAGCTTGACCATATCTATTTGGACTGCCAAAATCGGTTGAAACTATGAGGAAAGTTGTTCAGTTTCATAGGTAGAAAGAAACCACAGTTAGTTTCAGCTGATTGTATTGTATTTAAACTCCTATTTCCGTATTTAGACTATTTTTGGTCTGTTATACGTGCGTGACTAGTCCATCCAACCCAGCTCCTTCCAGAAGCACAGAAATCTCCTGGGACATTCACAGGCTTCTAGGAGCAGCTGATTCTGTTAGACCTTGTATTAAAGTCGCGCCACACACGTTTCTAAAATGTCTGCACGTAATTGCGGATGATGCTCAGTGCAACACCAGACAATCGCCATCTTGTGAATAAAAAATATGTAAACTTTTCTTACCCTGCTCCAAGCGGAGTCCATGTCGCCGTTGCTCTCCTGACCGCTGAGCTCCCCGCGTGGTGGCATACGCTCATCCGCGCAGATGTTGAGCGGAGGTTCTGCCTCGCTCGGCCCTTCGCTCAGCACATCCGCCTTGCTATCTCCCTCGCACGCCTCGCCCTCCCCATCCATCTGTCCCTCTCCACCCCCCATTTCGTAATCTTCATTACTCTCGGCTATCTTGTAACTCTCGTGTATGAAATTCGGCAACACAAACTCGTTTTCGTTATGCTTCTGAGACGATTCTCCCCAAATATGATACATTCCTTCGCTTGGACCTTTTTTGTGATAATTCGACTCTCTATCTTCAAACGATTCGACGCGATCCGGAGTGAAATAGTCAGCGTAATCACCGAAATAGTTTTCGTTCATAATGTTTACAAATTGCTTGTTCTTGGATGAAGCTTCTAACTCTAATAGTTCTTTGTGATTAGACTCCTCATCAAACTCACCAGGAGGCATGTTACCATATGTTATAACATTGATCGGTCGTAAACTTTCTAGAGGCGCAACATTTTGTTCAGAAGTGCTAGCTTCGTTACTGAAAGTACCTTCATTACTTGTGTTGATCTCCACTTTTATTTCCACTACATCAATGCTGGTGGCGAAACTAGTGTTCATAGTAGATGGTGGTACAGGCTCAATATCCATCGACTGCTCTTCTGTGTTAGCATCAAAAGTTTCGGGCTCATCATCAGCATGGTCCTTCAGTCTCTCGATGGACACTGTGTGAAAAGAGCTCTTCTCTTTCTCATTATGAATTTTCGTCACAGTGAAATCTTCCGGTAAGTAATTGGAGCATGAAGCTGTCTCTGTAGCAAAACTGGTACTAGCAGGTGCCGTAGAAGAAGATGACTTAGCATTCTTTATTTGAAGAACTTTTTTATTCTTTTTCACATAAATGTTGTTCAATCTTAAGGGATTGTTGTAAACTTTGAGAGGCAATTTCGGTTTTGGTTCATAGGTTTCAGCATTTTGGGGAGCCTGATTGCTGGGAGGTTTCGGCGATGCCGTGGACCTATCAGTTGAGTTGTCGCCTTGCTCAGACAATTCGCTACAAGGGGATATTGATGGCTTCTCGTTACAAATCAGATCAGGTACTGGACAGCTGTCAGAGAACTCTGTATCGATTTTGTTCTCAATGGGCTTAGAAGCATCTTTGTTTGAAGGGTTTCCTACATTTTTTATCACAGAGAATGTATTTGATACAGTTTCACTGCTTGTATAGAGTTGTGAAGTGGATTTGTCTGAGCTTTGATTATTATCTTCTAGATCTGGCAGAATCCTCTCAGGAGATATAGGACGTGTTTGATACTCCGTATCACTTGGACCTGTGAGATCCATTATTGTATTCAGCATGTTCTTACTGTGCTGCACTGGAACTTCCACCTTAATATTGCTGAGAATTTTTAGACCTTTCGTTGTTGGTGTATCACTCTTAGGTCTTTCTTCTTTGTCTGTTGTTCTACTTGGTGGATTCTGATTATTACTAGTTTCAGGTTGGTTTTGAGAAATTGAAGTTTCATTGTTACTAACAGATGTTGGTACAATTGGACCTACTTCAATGACCAGAGTTTTATTACCATCAGACCCCAAGTTGGGGCCATTCTTATCTACATGAGCATTGGGAACTTGAGGAGTGCTATTCGCAAACAAAGGTGTGTTACATGCCTTAGGAATAAGTGTTTGAGATGGGTACATGCAAGATGCATTACCAAACTGATCCACAACCATCTGATACATTGAGTTGCTCTGAGCCACATTTGCAACGTTATCATGACTGCTCAAAACAGTTGGCATACTTGATATGAAAGGTTTCCCATCAATATTGTGTACCATCTCTCTGTAGATTATTTGAGAATTCTGCGTCACAACTGTGGTCCCTGGGGTAAATGTACCTGACGAGATCTGGCCAAACTGATTGGTGGTAAGAGGTGACGGCATCACTTTATTCTCGATCAATGGTGTGGTTAACGCTCCAGTCATAATCATGTTATTTTGAACATTCTTTTGAACAAACGTTGGTGCTGTTGGCACTACCATGTGCAAGGGCTTTCCGGGTGACAAGTACTGCACACCACCCATACTGGTTTTGACAAGAATGTTATTTGGTTTAGGCAGTATCTTGACTAAATCATTACCTCTTCTAGGCACAGCTGGTAACATGGTGGTCTGCAGTTTAACAGTGGGCGTTATTGATGGCATGTTGTATGTAAATACATTGTTAGCGTTATCTAAAGCGCTATATTCAGCACTACGGGAATATTTGAGCTCTCTATCTTCATTTGCATCTGGGTAGTACACAAATTGCTGATTAAAGTCAGACAAGGTTGGGTTTTGTCCATATGTTTGCTGCATTTTATCGACTTTCATAGCATAATTGTTGCTTGAATGCGAGTACTGAGCTGTAGTAGTTCCATTGTTGGTATCAAAACTAACACCGTCAGGTGCAGGGGTGACCACTCTTGAGGAGCTAGCTGATGGCCTTGGAGTCCTGCTTGGTGTTCGACTCGGCGTCCTGCGCCAGTATCGGTCGTGTTCTGCATTTCGGGATGAAGACCAGCGCATCCCACTGTCCTCAGTGGCAGGGGTCCGAGACCTGCTTCTGTAGGAGCGCTCAGAATTCAAAGGAGTCGATGTTCTACTACCAAAATTACTACTATTTTTTGATAGATTACACAATGCTTTTATGACCTGATCTTTGGGGTGGGTATCCAGGTGGGACTCCAGTGACATCCCATTATGGAGGAAGAGCGTACAGACGGGACACTGCACCAGCTGATCCATGGTTGGGAGATTTTATTATGGATGATACCTAAGAAGATTGAGACAGGCCCCCGCGGCTACGCGAGCAGGCACTGCAGTAACCACTTCACTCAATGTCCGTGACACACACATCCACTATTTACACGTAAGTCTTTCATACGGCCGACAACAACACATATCTTCGCTGCCAGTCGTCTTTTTATCGATCTGTCGGACAAAATAGGTCTACATTAATATAAAGTCTCAAATTCGCAGGCTCTTTCTCTAGTAACTCGCTCAATACTCGAACGGAGGACAAAAGAAAACAAAAACCCCGAGATAAAGGCCATTGGGACATAAAAAAGTCGATCATAATGTGAGTACAAGGAAGAAAGAAAGATACACTTCATGGGCAACCTAGTATAACGGGGCAAGGGCTCACCTTAACAATATTTGTCATGTGTAATCCATTGCATGAATAGCTCTAAAACTGAACATCCGGATTATATACAGACACTAAGCTATTTCTAAAAATATTTCCAAATTGTCAGACATATTGTGGACTTGTTCACTTCACATCACACAAAACTTTTATGTTCCGTTCTACGTAACGTTCAACCTTGGCATGCGCATCGTGGCAGCATTTCTTTTTTTGAAATCTCCATACAGTTTTCGTTTTACGAAACAAAGTTCATGAAACAAAAGATGCGTAACATGGAATATCCATTGACACATACGTTACTTTTTTAAACAGTCAGTGTTGCTGCAATGCAATTCTCAAATTGGCAAATTCACATATAAAGCAGTCACCTGTCAGCAACCTGTCAGCAACTATCTCTTTGTTTCACAGATTCAACTCGTTTGTTAAACAGAGATAGAAAACAGTCCCGTTATTGATTTTTACGTCAGTTACAACATAAATATACAACATTTGGAGCGATCGACTACAAAACAACAACACTGGGCTGAGTACATAAAAAAAAACAAAACGTTGTCTTTGCTTTCATGCTTTGAAAAAAAGAAAAAGAAACTAACCAAAAAAACAGATTTTTTTGTGTTTTTATCGTAAAATAACTTTACAAGGACTTTTTGGCGGGAACTCGCGGCAAGAGTTTGTCATTTTTGTTTTATTATCCGAAAAAATAGATATCGTGGTTTTTAATGCATAATATTGATAGTGTATTGTTCAATAAAGTGCCATTTAAGTGTCTAATATGTAGGATAATGAAATAAAAGTGTGTAGACTGTGTTTCGAGTGCTCTCAAGAAGTCCATGAAATCTTCATCAAAAGTGCTATCATTTTGTTGAAGAATAGAGAAAAAGTTAAAGACGACAGAAATTGATAAATGAGAACTCAAATGAAATAGAAAAATATTTAGAGAAGAGCAAACTACGTAAGAATAGGCTGTATGGCCAGAGAAGCCTTTGCCTTTTCCTTGCAAAAGCAGGAAAGAACCAAACAAAAAAAAAAAAAAAAAATAACTTTACAACCTTGTTTTACTGAAAAATAAGTATAAAAAAACATATTTTACTTAAAACAATTAAGCACACCACATAAAAATGTCTTACGACTTCGATGAAATGAGCGCTGAAGGTTTGTTGTCATTGCTCTGCTGCTTTTCCTTCTTCCACTCGAATATTGTAATTTTTCTATTAAATAATGGTACGTAGGTACCACCAAATGGTGACATGATCAAAAATAAAAATCAAAACGTCCTGTCGTTTTCCACTGACCGTCAAAATAGTTGGAAGGCATATAATACATATTTTTTGTTTTCAAACTACAAGACTTCAAGTCTTAACTGTTCACCCTGAAATTCCAGAAGTTCGGGACTTGCTCCGAAAGTGGCGGGAGAACAACGAAAGACGCAGCGAGGAGATAATGGACCTCTGGGAGACTGTGACGGCTGATGAACAGTTCCTGCAAAAGATGGGCAATGAAAGTGAGTTAAACCTGAGCATACTCAAAAATTTTTTTGTATATATTTAAGTTGATGCTTTACACATGCTCTTAAATATCAATTTTTTCTACCTAGACAATGTCCCTACCACACAAGACTTGTACACTCTACAATCTCATAGTTATGGCTATGTGAATCATCACACCTTATCTAAGTCTTGCCGCCAAACATCAATGTTCCCCATTGCATTGGAGAATCTTATCATCGTACACTTACCATCAGGTGAGATAACGCTAGGGGCTACCAATTGTGGATAAAAAAATTACCTTTTTATTAATTATTTTTTGTATTTAATATGGTGGAAACAAGTTGATGGGCACTGGTTTGGCCATACAACTTCCATGCTCATCCATACTCATCTATAGTTTATTCATTGTCTACGCGATATCATGTATCCCTTTCTCGCACATACATCAAATATTAATTTGTCTTCTGGTGTTCGCTCTCAATGCGCATAAAGCTTATAAAAATAAATACGTTAAAACCATCCACATAATCTCACAAAATTCACTAAATTCGCGGTGCGCGCCCTCCCCTTTTAGGCTAAAGTGTTCCTTTGATAGCTACGCCAGGATCACCAGGTCTACCATACAGTCCACTACATCCATCGGCACACATTCTTAAAGCTATTGACAAAGCGAACATCACTATGGCTAAAAAACATAATAATCGTAGTCCAATCAGGGAATGGTGATGCAAAAAAAAATTTACTATACTACACCCAAATGAATGTGAAAACTCGTGAGTGTACTTTTTTTACAGTATACTATTCTTTTCTTGTGGCACAATTTTAACCATGTTATCCACTAGATATAGACAGCGGTTTCCTTATGTTGCACTAAGCATGACCCACAGTCACTTATAGGGCATTAAAATTTAGTATACTGACAATACACGTCCATTCCAGAATACCTGGTGCTGGAGCAGATGGTGTACGCAGCGTTGGACTGCCACTACTATGGCATGGCTGACATGTGCATCTTCATGCTGAACCAGGAGTTCCCCAACAGCCTGCGTATCAAGCGCTACAAGGCTGCCAGGCTGGAGGCAGAGGAGAAGTAATACGCCACTATACACATCCTCACAGGATCCTCGTGAAATACTGGATAAAAATTAACTACGGCCTCTACTGATGAAATTTTTAAATACCCTATCTACTATACACAAAAAAGAGCAATAATTTTCAAATATTAAAGCAGTGGTAGAATTTGAGCAGTAACAATTTCTACCTATTGCCTACATAGTACATACCACATACATTGACGGACATACGGACATTCAGATGTTACCGCATCAGAGCGCATGCTTGGTAAAAACTGGTGGAAAACTATATACTATTTAGAAACTGTAATGCACCTGTTTACAATTAAAATAGATTTTACTCACAGCTTCTCCGCCATGGTAAAATACATCCTATGTTATTCTCTGTTCTCTGACCTTTCTGTACCAAAATGTCAGCAAATTGTTAAACCAATTAATTACTACTTTTAGCTTTATAAAGTGTTACATTACTATTTGGTTCCTCATGGAGGTCCTGAAGAAAAATTTTTTTACGGAATATAGTTGCCTGTATCACTTCCCAACCCTTTAACTGTCTATGTGTTAGAAAGAACATCGCATAACTCTGTTGCTCTGTTGCGACATGGAATGGCAAACAAACAAATTCGCATTTATCATAAGCATAACATTCTGTCGTTAGGTCATTCTTCTTTTTCTGCGATGTCCTATATGTTGTGTGAGGTACCCTTTTTCAGATGGACTACCGTACCATGTAAAATTTAATTTATTAGCAAATTTTTGATCAAAATGTACACCTCCGTCACAGTCCCCAAAATAGTATTAATGACACTTTCGTCACGCTTTGTAACTTTTTTCGCAAGTTAAATAATGAAGTGAAGTACCTACGAGATGACATTACAATTCATTTGTCATTTTATGGTAGATTAGGAATATTTTTGTAGTACTTATATTTTTGCTGTATAATTTTAAGTTCATACATTACTGGAGACAACCCATTGTCGATAAAAAAGAAGAGCAACCCATTAACGTTTTTTTTTTACTTTTTTTTACCGGGACAAATCACACACGGTCATCTGGCCCCAAACTGGATTCCCTGTATCTTGGGAACCAGAGACTGATATACATACACATATACATTTAAATACATACATATATAGATATTATACACTCAGACTCAGAGCAAACAATTCTGCTCATCACAGAAAAGTTCGCCCTGTGTGGGGATCGAACCCACGACTCTCGGATCAGAGGTCAGGATCGCTAACCACTTAGCCACCGAGTCAGTCATTTAAATTTACATTTACATATCTCATTGACAGGTACACAGAAGCCCTAGCGTTATTGGACGAGATAATCGCTGCAGATGAAACCAACGCGCCGGCGAGGAAGCGACGCGTCGCCATTTTGAAGGCTCAAGGGCAGATACAGGAGGCTATCAAGGAACTTGTGGATTATTTGAAGAAGTAAGTAATAATGGGCAGGCCTCTTTAAGCATTTTATCATCTTAAAGAAATAAGAAAACCGGTATCCAAGTGAAACTTATAATGATAAGAGTAGCCGCTGCAATATATATTTTTTTATTTTACCCTCAATTGGTAAGCCCTCGGCATCATCTCACCTGATGATAAGTGACGATGATGCCGAAGATGGAAGCGGGCTTACCAAGATTCCCCAACGTAATGGGGAACTGGCTATCGTATCTTCATGCCGGAACACATCAATGCTGTTAACATTGATGTTTGACGGCAAGACTTAGATAAGATGGTGGTAGCTAGCCAGGTGGGCTCAGAAAATACCCTACCAAGAACCAAACCGAGTCCTACAAAGTTGGAACCCGCCGGGAATCGAACCCGCGAGGTATTGTTTGCTTGTATCTCATCTCACACTCTCTCATCTCACTAATATTATAAATGCGAAAGTATGGATGTTTGTTTGTTTGTGAGTTTATTTGTTTGTTCCGCTTTCACGCCGAAACTTCTGAACGGGTTTGGATGAAATTTGATAGGTAGACAGATAAAGCACTCGGCTAACACAGATACTTTTTATCCCGGAAAACCTAAGGGTTCCTAACCTAAGGTTCCCGGAGGAATGCTTAAAACTCAAAATTTCGACTTCGTCACTAGATGGCGCCACCTTCTCTGGATTCAATTGTAAAGTCCACGCACACGAAGTCGCGGGCAGAAGCTAGTATCTAAATAATTTACTGAAAAGAAATATTAAGCCGAGGCATGAGGCACATCTTTATTGCTGTTTTATAATAGTCCATCCAACTTCACATTGAGGATACACTAACTTGGATTGATTTTGCACCATTGTCCAGTCTATTTTTAACCGTTTGAGCGCCATAGTCGGCTAGGGCCGACAGCCCGGTTTCCGTGCCACAGGCACCAGAATTTGATATTTTCATACATTTTTGTCGGCTGAAGCCATCGTTGGCGGTGGGCGCATGATTTCTCATAGCGTATGGTGGCGGTGGGGTAAATAAAAGACAATTTTGAGTTTGAATGGCGCGTCTTATCTAAGTCTTACCGCTTAACATCAATGTTAAATATTGATGTGTTCCGGCATGAAGATATAAAATAGCCATTTTCCCATTGAAATTTAAATAAGTTTATTGCGTTGAGGAATCTTGGTAAGTTAGCTTACCTAACCGTACGTAGCTACTTTGTCGGCGTGATTAATATGTATATCCGTACCAAATTACAGCTCTCTAGTACTAATAGTCTCTGAGGTAAGCGCGGACAGACAGAAAGACGGACAGACATGGCGAAATTACATGTAAGGGTACCTTGTTGACTACGCAACCCTAAAAATGAATGGCGTGTTCTTTCGACAGATGCATGGCAGATGTAGAAGCGTGGCAGGAACTCTGCTCACTGTACCTACAAGTGCAGGAGTACGCGAAGGCCGCCTTCTGTGCCGAGGAGCTGCTGTTACACCAGCCGCACAACCACCTGTTACACCAACGACTGGCCGACATCCGTTACACTATGGTCAGTCCCGCACCAGCTGTGGCTATGTCTAAACCCTTTTGCTGAAATACATTTCGGGCCACTCAATTAGGGGTGTTAGATGTCTCCCCTGGTGTCTATTTTTACACCCTGTGTATTGCATTATGTCCAAAGAAACTTCGATAGCGCGTTCTAGGAAGTTGAATGTAGTTTATGAAGAGTACTATAGATGGCGTCATAGCATATATAAGGTGCTACTTTATTAGTGCCCGATATTTTATTCAGTGCTTCTACTCCTGATTCTGATCAACTTTCCCCAAGGAACCCATAGTCAAATCGCAAAAAAATTTTTGGACTCTTCATACTAATTTGGCCGCTCGGCTGATCAATGTGTATGAAGAGTCCAAAAATTTTTTTGCGATTTGACTATGGGTTCCTTGGGGAAAGTTGATCAGAATCAGGAGTAGAAGCACTGACTAAAATATCGGGCACTAATAAAGTAGCACCTTATATAGACAGTTAATTCAAATAATCAAAAGCAAACTCTTCTCTAGCCAGGGTGTCCACTCAAAATTCCTAAAATACTTCCCTGACTTTTCCCTGACTTTCCCTGACCATTTTTTAAAACTTCCCTGACCCTTATTATCAATTTTAAAACCGTTTTAAAGGATTTTGTCTTATTGCTAGTTTGTTTTTGATTTTCACCTGGAGACGGCGCAAAAATGGTTTGAAATCTGCCATACATAACTGACGTGTCACAGCAACTAAACGTGCTTTAACAAAGGGATTTTCACTGAATTAAAAAAATATATACAGGGTGTATAAATTTTAGGACTCTCCATACAAATTGATCATCTGTTTCGCCATTTTCGTATGGATTCCAAAATTTTTTTTGCGATTTGAGCAAAGTTGTAGAACAGAAGTTGTTCAGTACGATGAGTAAAATCCCCAGTTAACGGGTCCTACACCAATTTTGTTACATCCCTGTATATTGTGTTTTCTAGGACCGTGTCATCTATTACAAATTTATTCACCTTGTTAAACAAATTTTGAGCTCTTTCAAGACAAGGATAATTTTCCAACCATCTTACTGAGGTGAATGGCTCAGCTTTAGAATATGCAACACCACAGATTGAGTTGATATTTTTTTTGTAGATAATAATAATAATATCTGGGACAAATCACACACGGTCATCTGGCCCCAAATTAGGATTTCCTGTATCTTGGGAACCAGAGACTGATAAACATACACATATACTTGTAAATACATACATATATAGATATAATACACCCAGACTCAGAGCAAACAATTCTGCTCATCACAGAAAAGTTTGCCCTGTGTGGGGATCGAACCCACGACTCTGGGATCAGAGGTCAGGATCGCTAACCACTTAGCCACCAAGTCAGTCGTCGTCAGTAGATAGGGGTTACTTAGGTGTATCGTTTCCCAAAATTTCACGGTGCGGAGCGCAGTAGTTTTTGAGATATGATTTTTTGAAAATTACATATTTTCAGGTGAAACTATGCAAAAAAGACGCCATGACAGCAAAAGTTTCGTTTTATGCATTTGTAAACGTCAAAATTACGCATCAATGTGACATAACGTGCGGCATAATAATGATATTTCGGATGAAAAGTTAAGTGTCAAGGAACGTAATTTTTACGAAGGTCTGTTCCATCCAAAACATATACGAAACTGAGCACCCCTCTTGAGTTAATTTAGGTTCACTTTTGAGTCACAGATCCGAATCGGAGCACCCCGATTCCACGTAGTCTTGTCTGTCACACAACTACAGTGTTTTTTAAAAGCGCGTTTTCTCATCGTTTTTACCGACATAACCTCAAAAAAAATATATTTTATTTCGCGTCTCCGCACTTTGGGGAGGTGTGGGGAGGGTTACCCCCTCCCCCAACCTCCCCTCACCCCCCCCCCCTCCCCCTCCTCTGCGGTGTTGCATATTCTAAAGTGCTTCCTTTAATCAGGGCTTTTACTCCTGATTCTGACCAACTTTCTCCAAAGAACCCATAGTCAAATCGCAAAAAAATTTTTGGACTTTTCATTGCTATGCGGATGACAGTACAGATAATGCGCAGTACACAGGCCGAGCAACATCCCACAGGCCGACGAGGTGGAGAGTTGAGCAAGGATTGTGGCTGAAGTCGAAGACACTCTGCAGCAAGTCTCCTAATGGGTGTAGACAAAAATTATTCCATTTTAACCCCATGAAGACGCAAGTCTGCGCGTTCACCACTAAACAGTTTGACGGTGGCGCCGCAGTTCCAAAGAACAACGCTTGATGTTGCTACGTACATCGGGATCCTAGCTGTTGACATTTCTAGCAACGTCCAACTTCGGAGTCACCTCGAGGGAAAAGTTACCCTTGCAACAAAAAAGCCTGGAGTGCTCAATAGAGCAAAACAGTACTTCAGACCCAGACAGCGCTTGTAGCTATACAAAGCTCAAGTGAAGCCGCATATGGAGAACTGCTCACAGCACTAGGCAGGAGCACTCAAGTATCAACTGAATCCCTTTGGCTCCAAACAGCGACGCGCGACCAGAATTGTCGACGACCCCTGAGTTCACAGGTGGTCTAGAACCCTTCAGCTTCCGGAGAGACATCAGCTCTCTCGGTGTGTCGGGAACCGTAAGGTTTCAGAGGTGGTTCTTACCTACAACCCTCAAGCTATGGAATGCGAAGTCATGATGTAATCACTGACAAATTGATAAAAAAATTGATCAAAAGTCTAGGTTAAATATCAGCGATATCAGATTAGAGCATAGATGTTTCCCTCACTAACGATTATTGGAGAAAACTCAAATATCCCTGACTTTTCCAGGTCACCAGGTCATTTCCTTGACTTTCCCTGACCCCCAAAAGCTTCCCTGACTTTTCCCTGACTTCCCTGACTTTTCCAGAAAGTGGACACCCTGCTAGCGAGTCTAGAGTCTTACCACCCTTTTATAGTAATAAAATTGTGCCACCTGATAAAAATATAGACACATATAGTGAGCTAAAACTTAGCAATCTTTCTCTCACTTTCAGGGAGGTGTAGAAAATATGGAGCTTGCCAAAACATACTACTGCCAAGCTGTCAAACTCAATCCGGACAACATCAGGGCATTGCTGGGATTGTTTTTGGTGAGTAGTTCTTTATTTAAAACCATTGTGGTTTTTTTTTTGGGTTATTTCTGTTTGTCCCCACGAGCCTGTCCCCGAATGGGGACAAACAGAATAAGAAATGTTCAAAGCGTTGAATTCTTGATAAAAATAAGTTTCGGGGACAAATTCCTGATTGTACCCACATAAAGATTTGGGGACAAACAGGAATATACCTTGTTTTTGTAGGTTTTCAATATTCAAATGCAGTGACAATCAGTCATCAGTTTTTTCTGATTAGTCGCCGTTCGTGACCAATTGGTACATCTCTAAAGTAAAACATATCGTCTCGTTTAATAGTTCAAAGCCCAAAAGGGTAGGAAGGATGATATGACGCCTCGTGTACTTGTCGCTTAAAAAGTAAAAATTCTTTATCGCTTGTATGAGTTCATAAAAAATTTAAAAGCTTGCGATCCCAGCACATAATTTTGATCTTGCGATCCCAGCACACAGCAGTTTGCCCAATTTTGTATGTTCAGTACGATGAGTAAAAGTCCCAGTGAACGGGTACTATTATTTTCTTATATTTAAAAATATAAATTCCTAAACTACAAATTATGGAATGTCATTTTTCATATGCAAGGCCTGAAAAGCTCCGGATATAAAAATAACATTCTGTGTAACCAAGTCAAGGAATTACTACAGGTCGCATCAAACTTTAAGATCGCTGAAGGGTACTGAGTGGGGAAAGTGTGCGTTCACTTGGAATCCTCATATATCCTTCCTACCCTTTTGGGCTTTGAACCTTTTTTTTCTCACCGCAACTTTTCATTACACACATGCAGACAACGACCAACCTGGTGTCTGCGTACAAGTCGTCCGGCGGCGGCGGCAAGCGCGGCGCCGCCTGGAAGCTGTGCCAGTGGGCGCAGGCCCGCCTGGCCAGGGGGGCCCCAGCCCCCGCACCGTCATCTTTGACACAGCTCATGTTAAACCTGGCTGTCACCGACTAGTATACGCCAGTGCTGGTGTACGCTCAATTCACTTTGGCGGCGATGTGCTGTGAGTTTTTGTAGCAAATTGAACTATCATCATCAGCCAACTGCTGGACAAAGGCCTCCCCTAAAGATTTCGACCGGTCCTGCGCCGCCCGCATCCAGTGGTTAGGCGGATATCACACTGCACAGGAAACCGCAGCACCGCACACCGAAGCTGTCTTTGGTGCAGTGTGATATCCGCCTTACCGCAACCATCACCAGGCCATCGGTCAACAGAGTTCGGCCTGCCTACGCTACTTCTTCCGGAACCCGGTCGCCACTCGAGATCTTTAATGCCCCAACGGCCATCTGTTCTTTTTAACTCTATCTCCATTAAATAAAGACTAAGAGTCGCCTGAATTGGCAGGCTGAAGACAATCGAATTTGGACATCGCTTTAAGTATTCAAACGCAGTTACATTCATAACATTATAATGCATCTATTGCACCACTAACGATCTGGATAGGCGCAAGCGAATGCACGTGGAAAAACGTCCGCAAAAAGACGCGAAGATTCGAAGCGTTTCGCGGCGACTCGCTTCCAGTGTGAATTGAGCCTACGGTATATATTGTATAGTGTAATTAAAATAGTGGCATTTATAACGACATTCAAGGTTTTTATCCGACTGCGTCATGGGAAAGACAGAGTTATTTTAAGTATGAAATGTATTGGATTATTTATTTGAAATAAACGAATTATTTGTGTTACCCCAACGAGGTTTATTTTTTACATTCAAAAAGGTATTCCTTGATTTTTAAAAGTGACCTAATCAAAAACTTAAATTGAATATTGTTATATCTACGAGACTACAAATCGGGTGGAGACTCGAAAGATAATATAATGTAGACTATAGACTATCTCTCTTTTTTTTTCTCTCTCACGCTCTAAGATAAGACCGCCTTTCCATATCAATCATTTTAAATATTTTATGTGTTTTCGTTCTGTTATTTTTATTCTTTTGTTGTACAATATAAAGTAAGTAAAAAAAGTAAAAAATATTTATTGGACCAGAAAATAAATTACAATAAGGTACTTAAAAAGTATCCCTGGTCCCCACACTAGGATTCCCTGTGTTGTGGGTAACCAGTCTCTTCCCGTACTATTACCTATTTTGTGCCGTACCTAAGTACACTGTTAATATTATTACGTACTAACAACTATAAGAAAAAAATAAAGTTAAAGGTTAGTTTAGTTATTCTATACAGGTATACAATACATATAACGATTCCAGCGCGTTGTTTACTTACACTGAGTCACATTCACAGCATAGCATAGGTATAGATATCTTTACTCAATACATATTTGTAATGAATGAATGAATGAATAGACAGAGCGGGGCGCTAAGCTGCGGTGCCGTGCCGTTGCAGTGAACTCGCGTTTGTATTGACTGCTAGCTGTTACTGCTTATTTGAAAAAAGAGGTATTGAACAAAAGTAATCTGCCGTGCTCAGTGTATGTTTGTATGACGGTGTGCGTGAGTGCGTGTGTGTGCGTGTGCGTGTATGAGTGTGTGAGTGTGTGTGTGTGTGTGGATAATAATTAAGAATTTTTTCAGTATCGTCTTAGTCCAGGGTAAGTAGCCATTGTTTAACTGTCTTTTTACAGCTATATCTGAATAAGTTTGATATTTTCAGGTTTTTGTTGACTCGATTATAGAGAAAAGGTGCCATGCGAAAAAAAAAACGGTCTGCGAAAGAAGTCCTCGTGAGCGGTGTGGGCCATTCTGATTCAAGCTGTCGTCGTGAACTAAAGGGTTTTCTTACAGTATATGGTGCTTTTTTGTGATATTTTAGCACAGTAGCTATTATGTAGACGTGTCGTACTCTTGGTACAGAACAGAGTGTATTCAATTCGTTTGTGGGGAATCTGAAAGGTTTGCGGTTAGCCACTTTTAGAATAGAGCGTTGGGCACGTTCTAGATTGATTATTGTGGTTTTACAGGAAGCTCCCCAGGCGATTATAGTTTATTTATCTTATCTTTCTTTCTCGCTTTCCCTCTCTTTCTCTCTCTCTAACATAACTCTAGAAAACAGATAACTAAACCATCAGTTCTATTTAAATAAAAAACAATCAATTTTCACAGTAACCTTATATTTACAACACATATACACAAGGCTATGGATCACGTTCCATTATGGTGCTCGGCCATTCGTGCCTTGTACGCGGCGGTGGCGGCCACTTCCCCCGCGCGCCGCTCCTTGCGCTCGCGCCGACTAATCTCCCCCACCGCGAAGTATTTCTCCCTGGAAAGCGAGAGAAAGCATAAAACTTATCGCGTTTTAATGGGGAACTTAATTTTTTTTAAAATGACTTGAAACAGTGAAACAAATATTTGTTCAATTGATTAAAAACGTTGACAGCACTTATCTGATGATTAATCATCATCCTCAGCTGAAAGACGTTCATTGCTGGACAAAGGCCTCCCCCAAGTTTTATATCGTCGCTCCGCTCCTCTATTATTATTTATTTGAAATAAACGAATTAATGGCCTGTGGTGTGGCCTTAGAATAGCACCACCCCATCTCTTCCCGTGGGTGTCGTAAAAGGCGACTAAGGGATCCATAAACCGGAGGATGGGCAGCAGCGTCTTTCCCGCGTACCATCTTGGCTCACGCCACACTGCGATCGCCAACCCGCATGCCAAGCGTGGCGATTATGGCAACTACCCCCCAAATATGATTAGGAACCCGAAACAACGGCCCCTAGTCCCCGGCAGCCCCGCTATTCCTGACTCCGGTAGCGGCCACGGTAACGGCGGGGCATGGGGTGCGAAGAATCTCCGGCAGAGGCCAGGCTACCAAAAACAAAAACCTTTGGCCCTGGCAACCTATAACACGCGCACACTGCGAACGGACGAAAGACTCGCTGAACTGGAGGAGGAATTGAGCAGGTTACGATGGGATATTGTGGGATTATGTGAAGTCCGAAGAGAGGGTGAGGACACCATGATCCTTAAGTCCGGAAACCTGCTCTATTTCCGGGAGGGCGACCAACTGTCCCAGGGTGGTGTCGGGTTTATTGTCCACAAGTCCCTTGTCAACAACGTGGTCCAGGTCGAGAGTGTTTCGACGAGGGTAGCGTACCTTATACTCAGAATCACCAAACGGTATTCGCTGAAGGTCATACAGGTATATGCGCCGACCGCGGAACACCCCGACGAAGAGGTGGAGGCTATGTATGAGGATATCTCCAGAGCCATACATAGCTCCAGGACCCATTTCACCGTTGTGATGGGGGACTTCAACGCGAAACTAGGCAAACGAAGGGACAACGAGCTGAGAGTGGGGAAATTTGGATACGGAGAGAGGAATGCGCGGGGTCAGCTGCTGGCTGGCTTTATGGAGAAGGAGGGCCTCTTCATGATGAACTCCTTCAAAAAGTCAAAACACCGCAAGTGGACATGGCTGCATCCCAGTGGCGTAATAAAAAATGAGATTGACTTCATCTTGTCGACAAAAAGGCAAATATTCAATGATGTCTCTGTGATCAACTCGCTGAAGACAGGAAGCGATCACCGAATGGTAAGAGGCACATTGAATCTAAAAACAAAGCTAGAAAGATGTCGACTGATGAAGTCCACGCTCCGACCAGCGCCTATCCAACTCCAAAACCCCGAAAGCTTTCAACTCGAGTTGCACAACCGCTTCGAATGCCTAGGAGAATGCGAAAATGTGGACAATTATAACGACAGGTTCATGGAAATTGTCCAAACGGCTGGGAATAAGGCCTTCAAAACCGGCCGTTTAAAAAGAACATCTCGTATCTCGGACCTCACCAGCGAGCTCATGGAGGAAAGACGAAGCCTGATTCTGAAATCCTCTGAAGATGCTTGTCAGTATCGGCGACTAAACAGACAGATCTCCAAGTCCTTGACCCGTGATATACGCCAATTTAATACCAATCGTATTAAAGAGGCTATCGAGCGCAATAAAGGGTCAAAAGTATTCGCAAGGGATCTGTCTGCTGGTCAAAGCCAACTGACAAAGCTGAAGACCGAGGATGGCAGAGTCGTGTCGTCCAAGCCCGAGCTGTTGGAAGAGGTTGAGAAATTCTACGGACAATTATACATGACTACACGCTTACCTGTCAGCAATCTAGCTGAAGACCCGAGAGCCAGATTGTCCCGACACTATACCGAAGATATCCCAGACGTCAGCCTGTGCGAGATTAGAATGGCTCTCAAACAGCTTAAGAACAACAAGGCACCGGGTGATGATGGAATTACGGCTGAGCTTCTGAAAGCAGGTGGAGAACCGGTACTTATAGCTCTTCAGAAGCTATTTAATTCCGTCATGCTCGAGGGACGAACGCCTACAGCATGGCACAGGAGTGTGGTGGTGCTCTTCTTCAAGAAGGGTGATAAGTCTCTGCTGAAGAATTACAGACCCATCTCACTCCTGAGCCATGTCTACAAGCTGTTTTCGAGAGTCATTACGAATCGTCTCGCACGCAGGTTTGACGACTTCCAGCCTCCCGAACAAGCCGGTTTCCGAAAAGGCTTCAGTACCATAGACCACATACATACGCTGCGGCAGATTATACAGAAGACCGAAGAGTATAATCGGCCACTATGCTTGGCGTTTGTGGACTATGAGAAAGCCTTTGATTCGATCGAGACCTGGGCTGTGTTGCAGTCTCTCCAACGGTGCCAAATTGATTATCGATACATCGAAGTGTTGAAGTGCTTGTATGAAAACGCCACCATGTCGGTCCACCTCCAGGATCAGAATTCGAAACCTATCCGGCTGCAGCGTGGGGTGAGACAGGGAGACGTTATATCTCCGAAACTGTTCACCGCTGCACTGGAAGACGTTTTCAAGCTTCTGGACTGGAGAGGACTCGGCATTAACATCAATGGCGAGTACATCACTCACCTTCGATTTGCTGACGATATCGTGATCATGGCTGAGACCTTGGAAGACCTAGGCGCAATGCTCGAAGGACTTAGTAGAGTCTCCCAACAAGTGGGTCTTAAAATGAACATGGATAAGACGAAAATCATGTCAAACGTCCGTGTTACACCCACTCCTCTGAAGGTTGGAGACTCTACACTCGAAGTTGTTGACGAATATGTATACCTGGGACAAACAGTCCAGTTAGGTAGGTCCAACTTCGAGAAAGAGATCAATCGTCGAATCCAACTCGGCTGGGCAGCGTTCGGGAAGCTTCGCAATATCTTTACGTCCAAAATACCGCAGTCCCTCAAGACTAAAGTCTTTGACCAGTGTGTGTTGCCAGTGATGACATATGGATCCGAGACATGGTCGCTTACTATGGGCCTTATAAGAAGGCTCAAAGTCACCCAAAGGGCGATGGAGCGTGCTATGCTTGGTGTTTCCCTACGTGATCGAATCAGAAATGAGGAGATACGTAGGAGAACTAAAGTTACCGACATAGCTCTCAGAATCGCTAGACTTAAGTGGCAGTGGGCAGGGCACATAGCTCGTAGAACAGATGGCCGTTGGGGCAGTAAAGTTCTCGAATGGCGACCGCGCACCGGAAGGCGCAGTGTGGGCAGGCCCCCGACTCGGTGGACCGACGACCTGGTAAAGGTTGCAGGAAGCCGCTGGATGCGAGCCGCACAGGACCGGTCGGTGTGGAAATCCTTGGGGGAGGCCTTTGTCCAGCAGTGGACGTCTTTCGGCTGATAGATAGATAGATAGAAACGAATTATTTGTGTTACCCCAACGAGGTTTATTTTTTACATTCAAAAAGGTATTCCTTGATTTTTAAAAGTGACCTAATCAAAAACTTAAATTGAATATTGTTATATCTACGAGACTACAAATCGGGTGGAGACTCGAAAGATAATATAATGTAGACTATAGACTATCTCTCTTTTTTTTTCTCTCTCACGCTCTAAGATAAGACCGCCTTTCCATATCAATCATTTTAAATATTTTATGTGTTTTCGTTCTGTTATTTTTATTCTTTTGTTGTACAATATAAAGTAAGTAAAAAAAGTAAAAAATATTTATTGGACCAGAAAATAAATTACAATAAGGTACTTAAAAAGTATCCCTGGTCCCCACACTAGGATTCCCTGTGTTGTGGGTAACCAGTCTCTTCCCGTACTATTACCTATTTTGTGCCGTACCTAAGTACACTGTTAATATTATTACGTACTAACAACTATAAGAAAAAAATAAAGTTAAAGGTTAGTTTAGTTATTCTATACAGGTATACAATACATATAACGATTCCAGCGCGTTGTTTACTTACACTGAGTCACATTCACAGCATAGCATAGGTATAGATATCTTTACTCAATACATATTTGTAATGAATGAATGAATGAATAGACAGAGCGGGGCGCTAAGCTGCGGTGCCGTGCCGTTGCAGTGAACTCGCGTTTGTATTGACTGCTAGCTGTTACTGCTTATTTGAAAAAAGAGGTATTGAACAAAAGTAATCTGCCGTGCTCAGTGTATGTTTGTATGACGGTGTGCGTGAGTGCGTGTGTGTGCGTGTGCGTGTATGAGTGTGTGAGTGTGTGTGTGTGTGTGGATAATAATTAAGAATTTTTTCAGTATCGTCTTAGTCCAGGGTAAGTAGCCATTGTTTAACTGTCTTTTTACAGCTATATCTGAATAAGTTTGATATTTTCAGGTTTTTGTTGACTCGATTATAGAGAAAAGGTGCCATGCGAAAAAAAAAACGGTCTGCGAAAGAAGTCCTCGTGAGCGGTGTGGGCCATTCTGATTCAAGCTGTCGTCGTGAACTAAAGGG
Source organism: Coleophora deauratella (assembly GCA_958295455.1). NCBI lineage: Eukaryota > Metazoa > Arthropoda > Insecta > Lepidoptera > Coleophoridae > Coleophora > Coleophora deauratella. Next base: position 18,293,965 of record OY282393.1, read on the forward strand.
TTTTCTTACAGTATATGGTGCTTTTTTGTGATATTTTAGCACAGTAGCTATTATGTAGATGTGTCGTACTCTTGGTACAGAACAGAGTGTATTCAATTCGTTTGTGGGGAATCTGAAAGGTTTGCGGTTAGCCACTTTTAGAATAGAGCGTTGGGCACGTTCTAGATTGATTATTGTGGTTTTACAGGAAGCTCCCCAGGCGATTATAGTTTATTTATCTTATCTTTCTTTCTCGCTTTCCCTCTCTTTCTCTCTCTCTAACATAACTCTAGAAAACAGATAACTAAACCATCAGTTCTATTTAAATAAAAAACAATCAATTTTCACAGTAACCTTATATTTACAACACATATACACAAGGCTATGGATCACGTTCCATTATGGTGCTCGGCCATTCGTGCCTTGTACGCGGCGGTGGCGGCCACTTCCCCCGCGCGCCGCTCCTTGCGCTCGCGCCGACTAATCTCCCCCACCGCGAAGTATTTCTCCCTGGAAAGCGAGAGAAAGCATAAAACTTATCGCGTTTTAATGGGGAACTTAATTTTTTTTAAAATGACTTGAAACAGTGAAACAAATATTTGTTCAATTGATTAAAAACGTTGACAGCACTTATCTGATGATTAATCATCATCCTCAGCTGAAAGACGTTCATTGCTGGACAAAGGCCTCCCCCAAGGATTTCCAGGTCTTGCGCTGCCCGCATCCAGCACCAGCGGCTTCCCGCAACCTTCACCAGGTCATCGGTTGACCGAGTCTAATGATTACTAATAATTTAATATGAAGTTTCAACATATATCTCATCTAATCTCACTAATATTATAAATGCGAAAGTATGGATGTTTGTGAGTTTGTTCCGCTTTCACGCCGAAACTACTGAACGGATTTGGTAGGTAGATAGTTAAAGCACTCGGCTAACACATATGATACTTTCTATCACGGAAAACTTAAGGGTTCCTGGAGGAATGCTTAAAAACTCAAAATTTCCACTTCGTCACTAGATGGCGCCGCCTTAACATTTTCTCTCTGGATCCAATTCTAAAGTCCACGCAGACGAAGTCGCGGGCGGAAGGTAGTCACTAATAAATGGAATCGCGCAGGTCTTTGCTAATATAAACCAAAAAATCACTTCACACCACTCATAAATCTTCCTACAGAGAAGAAAAATATAACCACAGACTCACCGAAAGTTAGCTCCCCCGGAGTGAGGATCGGCCGGTGCGTCGGGCACCTCATCGTGTACCTTCTCGTAAGTCAGCAGCCGTCTGGCAGTTAGCTTGGACAGCACCTGCTCGGAGTTAGCCACCAGCTTCAGGCATGGGTGGGAGGGGAGTTGGGTTTCGTTGTATTCCTCTCTGAAACCCAAAAGAATTATCTTTAACATGTCATCATACTAATAAGCAGCCGCCTCCTGCTCAGAGTTAGGGGCCATCCATTAATTACGTCACACGTTAAGGGGGAGGGAGGGGGTCAACGAAGTGTGACATGATGTGACAAGGGATAGGGGGGTCATACACGTTGTTACGTCACATAATAAATAATATTGGAATTTCTGTTTTCATTTATTGAATTCTGGGCGAAACATTGCAAAAGCTATGTCGTCACACCAGGGAGGGAGTGGTCCCTCAAATGTGACCATCTGTGACAAGGACGGGGGGGATCAAAAAATCATGAAATTAGTGTGACGTAATTTATGGATTTATGGATGGCCCCTTAGCCACCAGCTTCAAGTAGGGGTGGGAGGGGAGTTGGGTTTCGTTGTATTCCTCTCTGAAAGCCAAAAGACTTATTTTACGTGTAAATGTTAGTCCTAAAAGATCGCAAAAATCAGCCCGATACGAGTCGCCCGATAGATTCACCAGTTTTTAGTGTGACGAGTAGAGGCTCCAGTTAACTGGTCCTATCCTGTGAGGGTCCCGGTCATCTGACAAGAGTCTGTCCCTTTCACACTTAAGATATTACAATAGGCTATCCTTTGGTCAGGGTAAAAATTACTCTTACAATCGGACGAATAAGAACTGAACCTGCCTTTACAGGCCAAAGTAATCTGTTTAGATCCGTTTCCCAAATCATCCAGTACGTTCAAAACTTACGTTTCCCAAAACATCCATTTCTTAAAATATCCAAATCTCATAACACCCGTTTCCCAGAACATACAAATTCACAAAATATCCGTCTTTTAGTTTGACAGATTTTTCTAAGTGTGTGTTTATAGCGACATGTCAGGACTGTTTGTTTGTGTGGGTTTGCCGTAGATGTGTACTGTGTATGTTTACCTTGTCCCCCGCTAAAAGTAGCATATATATTTTTTCAAATATTTGCGCATTTCGGGTCCAGTTCTGATTTGTACAAGCTTTTACAAGTGTTCTGGAATGATTTCTTAGTATAAGACAACCACAGACATGCACCCCGCTCCCCCCTCTATAGACTAGCAATACAGGGCATCGGCCGCTCGCCGCAAGGTGGGCAGATGGCCAAGTTAAATTGAAATGTCATTTTTGTTCAATTTTCGTCTTTCAGTATATTTCTGTCAATGGTCGAGATAACACTGGACAAAATGTGTGTAAATTTATCGTAAAAATGCCAAGATGCAGCGTTGCCTGATGCGGAAACCACACCGGGCATCTCAATAAATCAAATATGCGGGGTTTCATACCAGAAGTAAGCCATATATTGACTATTTTTTCTTTAAATAACTTCGTTGCAAAACATAGGGTAGTGTTGTAAGACCTCATCGACTTTTCGATAGATTCAGCAAAAAGTTTATCAACAAAAATTAATATCCGACTCAATATTTAGGTTTACCCAAAGTAGACATGAAAATTTTCTCTTAACATTTCCGCCCAGCTTTGCTATCGATATGTTTTGGTTTGATTTTTTATTTTGAAAATGTATTTTTTTGTTTTGTTGTGTATTTTTACTGTATTAAATTTGTGAATTTGTAGAAGTATTGTTTTTGTATTAATATTTAACAAGCAACAATATGCTTTATTTTTTTGTTTTCCTCATTAAAAGTTATCGATATTTATGATCTTTTCTTTTACCCCCATCACTAGAGCTTTCAGTTGTATTTTGACTTTTGTCAGTTTCAAATACTTTATTGCTATTTGACGATTCAAATCTTGACATCTTGCGGTGATTGGTCGTAATTCAAACACATGTTCTTCAATTCAAAAATTCAGCTAATGATGAAGCTTTCCCCTCCCGCATCCCCCTCTCTCTCCTCAATTTCGCCCATGCGGTTTCATATTGAAACTGACATATTAGCGTTCTATAGAGGAGCGGAGCGACGATATAAAACTTCCTTGAAGACAACTTATGACAAGTGTACCTGACTAAAGGGTACCAGCACACCAGCCGGCTCCCTATCTCCAGGTGCCTCGCCGCGAAGGCCAACAGGTCGCTGTAGAGATGCGGCAGACCGTACTCCACCTTGGCAGGAATGTGGTGGACCAAATGCTCTTCCGTCAGAGTGTAGTTGGGACGGGCGATGCCGATCTTCTCTGTGGGTTCTCTTACGCCGTACGGCGCTGCAATGACAATGTAGTTAATGAAAATCATCAGATCGGACGGATAAAACCATTCGTATTGCTTATCAACACGTATAAATGCGATAATCTGTCTGTTTGTTTGTTACGTTCCCGAGGCTAATACAGTTTAAACAACACTTCAACTTCGGAGATTGTATTCTTCTATTTATTTTACATTATGATGTACTTGGGGCGAGCGCCAAACTAAGACTGACTGTTCATACTTTATGTTCTAACAATTCAAATACATATTTCAACAAACGTCTATTACTGTTCACACTCAAGCCTATTGTAGAGTTGGTTGTCTGTGGTTAGGAATTTGACTTTTGGTTATTTTTGACAGCTATGTGGTCGGTTAGAAATAGATATAGAAAAAGGTTGTAATACATTGAAATATAAAAATTTATCAGAAGTTAAGTGCGTTATTATTTATAAGCAGTATTCAGAGAACCCGACAACTTTCTGGCGACGTGGATGTGGCAGAAAATGGAGTACACAATTGGAGCGGCAGGGCCGCAGTTTGACCCTTTTATAGAAAAGAACACTATACCAGAACGCTGGAGAACATGGAAAAGGAACTTTCAATACTATATTGATGGACAAATTGGACTTAGTGATAAACAGAAAATTGCCAGGCTGCTGCATCAGGCGGGCCCTGACGTGCAGGAGATCTACGAATCAATCAGTGATAACAATGCGGAAGGCGCAAATGAATATGAAAAGTGTATTAATAGGCTGAATTCCTATTTTGACCCTGAGGTCAATATATCCTATGAAAGACAGAAGTTCCGTTCATTGGAAAGAGAAGAAAATGAAAATATGGAGAAATATGTACTGCGTTTAAGAAGGCAATCCAGATATTGTGAGTTTTTAGATGAAGAAGAAGCTATAAGAGATCAACTCAATGAAAAGTGCAAAGATATTAACTTGAAGAGGAAATTTTTAAAAAAAGGAAAGGAACTTACAATAAATAAAGCGCTAGAGATCACAAGGCTGTATGAGATGGACAAAAATATTTGGGAACCAACGACAATGGAGAAGTGTGAAAATGAGAACAAAGATGTAAATAAGGTATACAGTGAAGCTGTTTGCTTTAGATGTGGACGTAAAGGTCATTTTTAATACAGTTGCTCAAAAAGTGGCGTATTGCAGGGACGTGTAGCGTTCGGGATCTGGGCTATTTCACACTCGTGCTTTTTTTTTGCCTTTCCCGAACTCGTGCGTTTTCTTTCCCAACTGTCAAAATAATTTCTATTAAAAAAAAACAACCATGAAGTTTTAACTAAAAAAAATCATAGAAGTTTTTGCGATTCATGCAAATAGGTTTATTTGTTTCTAAAAAGAAGCTACCTATACTAATTTGTCCAATATCAGAATTAATTATTTGATTGAATGAGTTAGGTAAGGTTTCAGTTCATTTCATATCATTAAATTTCAATTTCATTTCTTATAATAAAAAAATACTAAGTACTAAAGACTTGGCTGTATAGGCAGTTCCCTTTGCCTACCAGAATGGGTGAAAAAAAACTGCTTACATTCTACGGTTGGCGCCATTTTCCGAAATTTTCTTCGCGAGTTTAGTTGTTTTTTTACACAAAATGAGTAATTTCGACCTAAATTTTTTTGAATTAACACCACCGGAACTCAGTATAATTGCACAAAATGCTTCGGAGAACATTTTACCGGAAAAGTCAAAAAGTCGCTACATATCTACATACGACGAATTTATTGCGTGGAGAGAAGAGAAAAAAGCAAATAGTTTTTCAGAAAATGTTATGTTGGCATACTTTTCCGAACTCTCAGCAAAATTAAAACCTTCTACGTTATGGTCAAGGTTTTCGATGATAAAAAGTATGCTGAAAATAAGGAACAACGTGGATATAAGTCAATATCCAAAATTAAATGCTTTCTTAAAACGACAATCAGACGGTTTTACCAGTAAAAAGTCGAAAATATTAACATCGAATGACGTGGAAAGGTTTTTGAAAGAAGCTCCCGATGATTGTTATTTAGCCACAAAGGTAATTTATTAATAAGTATAATTATCTACATTTTTCTTTAGTGTTCAGTTTACAAAATCGCAAAATACAGTCAATACATTATTTATGAATCAAATCGTTTTTTTAGGTTGCTCTGATTTTTGGCGTTGTTGGAGCTTGCCGCAGAGAGGAGTTAGCCAATATTACTTTAAAAGATATTGAAGCCCATGGAGAAATGCTACTTATCAAGATTCCAAACACAAAAAATAAGATACCGCGAAGCTTTGTTGTTGAAGGAGATTTTCTCACAATAGTGAAAAAATATATGAACCAGCGGTCCCAAAAAGGAGAATCCGACCGTTTTTTTCAAAATTTCCAAAAAGGGAAGTGTACAGCTCAAGTAATCGGCATAAACAAATTTGGTAATATGCCAAAAGAAATAGCTACGTTTCTTGGTCTGCCGGATGCTGAGTGTTATACTGGGCACAGCTTCAGAAGGACCTCTGCTACATTATTGGCAGATTCTGGAGCCAATATAACGTCCTTAAAGCGACTAGGTGGTTGGAAATCGGACAAAGTTGCAGAAAGCTATATTGGTGATTCATTAAACAACAAACAAGAAACTGGGAAAAAGATCACACAATCCATTAATTTAAGGTCCAGTCCGTCTCCTTCACATGCTGAAGAGAACGTTCGTCCATCTACGAGTACCTTCGTTGATAATGATAATTCATCAGATCTTCCACTTCCATCAACTAGCAAACGCCATTGTATGACAAATATACATGAACAATCATACGAAATTAATAATAGTTTGTCTCAAACAGTAAATATGCAACCTAAAACTTCCCCAGTTAGTATAAAAAACTGTACCAATTTCAATGTATATGTGAATTATAACTTTTATAAGAAATAAATGATTAGTTAATTGAGTTTATTGTGTTTTTATAATTTGATTAAATTGCTTCATTTTTTCGCAACTGTATTAAAAATAGTCGTTCAGTACACGTACGGAACCGTCATTGCAACTCGTTCCGACTGTCAACCCTCGCCTTCGGCTCGGGTAGACATTTGTCAGAACTCTTTGCAATGACAGCCATTCCGTACTAGTAATGAAATATACTATTTGCCAACAGCAGGGACTGCCCAGCGATTGAAATCAGATGTGATAAATGTAATTTAAAAGGGCATTTTGCAAAGTGCTGTAAGACAAAAATCTTGCCTGGGAAAGGAAAAGAGAGCAACAAGAAGAAAAAGAAGAGATATATCAAGTATGTAATTGAAAGTGATGACAGTTCTGACGAAGAATCATCAGACTTGGAGGAAAGTAGTGAAACAATTAATTCTGTGTTTGCTGTGGCGGATACACTGATAGGGAAGTACATAATACAGATTGGTGCTAATAAGGTAAATTGTAAATTTATTATTGATTCTGGGGCATCCATTAATATTATCGATAGAAATACTTTCAAAAAATTGCTCCGGGAAGGTTTGGTTTGTAAACTAAAAACAAATGTAAGCAAGAAGTACTTTGCATATGGTGGGAAAGAGTTGCCCCAAATAGGCATTTTTAAGACGCACTTATTTTCACCAGATAGTAAATTAACAGTTCAGGCAGATATCTTTGTATACAAGGGCAATGGCCCTTCCCTGTTAAGCAAACAAACCTCGGTTGAATTGGGATTGCTGAGAATAGGGCCAGTAAATCAAATTGAGTGTATCTTACAGAAGGACAATATTATAAAACTATACCCAAACATTTTTAATGGAGTGGGAAAGCTTGCAAATTTTAAACTTAAAATCCCAATTGACCCGAAGGTCAAATTGACAGCTCAACCTGTACGTAGACAACCTTTTAATATACGAGATGTAGAACAAAGATTGATAAAAGAGTTACTTGACAATGACATAATTGAGCCAGTAACAGGGCCAACCCCCTGTGTTTCTCCGTCGCATATTGTTAGAAAAAAAGAAAAAGGTCAATTCCGTCTGGTAGTAGACATGAGAAAGGCGAATGAGGCAGTGCTAAGAGAGCGAGTTCCATTACCTACTTTTGAGGAGCTCTTAGCAGATCTGAACGGCTGCAAATACTTTTCTTCCATTGATATTAAGTGGGGATACCATCAAATAGAGATTGAGGAGGAATCTAGAGGGATCACTGTCTTCAGTTCCAGCTTGGGATTGTTTAGATATAAAAGATTGTTTTTTGGCATACGATGTGCGAGTGAAATGTTTCAAAGAGTGATAGCTCATCTCCTGCAAGGCATTGATGGTGTAGCTAACAGCCAAGACGATATCAGAATTGGAGGTCGGACAGTTGAGGAACATAATGAAAGACTCAAACAGGTATTAGAGAGACTACACAGCAATGGGATAACATTGAACGAAAATAAATGTTCATTTGGTGCCACGGAAATAGTTTTCTTAGGACACCACTTGTCAGCTGAAGGTATTAGACCCACGGAAACAAACCAGCTAGTAGTACAGGAGTTCCGTGCACCTGAAAGTAAAGCAGAAGTAAGAAGCTTCTTAGGACTCGTTAACTTTTCAGCAAGGTTTATACCTGACTGTGGCACACTTACGGAGCCACTAAGAGAATTAATAAAAAAAGACAGTGATTTCTCCTGGACAAAGAAACATGAACAGGCATTCCAAAAGCTCAAGGACTGTATCACCAGGGCGCCAGCCCTGGGCTATTATGATAAGGATGCGGAAACGACCCTAGTGACGGATGCAAGTCCAGTAGGAATAGCAGGGGTACTGATCCAACATCAGTACATAGATGGAGAGAACCAGCCTGTGGTCATCAAATATATAAGCAAAGCGTTGTCTGAAACTGAGCAGCGTTATTCACAAACAGAGAAGGAGGCTCTGGCTATTGTTTGGGCCTGTGAAAATTTATACATGTACCTACTAGGCAAGAATTTTGTGATTTTGTCTGACCACAAACCTCTGGAGATAATATACTCGCCCAGTTCTAAGCCTAGTGCTAGAATACAAAGATGGGTACTCAGGCTTCAACCATTCACATTTAAAGTAAAATATAAACCGGGAAAAACCAACATAGCTGATCCTGTTTCGAGATTGTTGGATACAAGCAACAAATCTCAGATGACAACTGAAGACAATGAAGATGTTCTTTTGCTAGCTTGTATAGAGCAATCAGTAAAAGCTGTGTCAGTAAAAGAAATTCAAGAAGCCACTGCTATAGATGAGGAACTGACCGAGCTAAAGAATGCTATTCAAACAGATGTGTGGAGCAAAAATCTCAGAAAGTACGAATTAATTAAGTCTGAGCTATGCACTCTGGATGGTGTTATTTTGAGAGGAACAAGGCTTGTTATTCCAAAGAAACTTATACCGAGAATACTAGAATCAGGACACGAAGGGCACTTATCTATAAATTCGATGAAGTCTAGACTTAGATCCAAAGTGTGGTGGAAGGGGCTAGACAAAGACATAGAATACTGGATAGACACATGTGAAGGTTGCAGACTAGTTAGACAAAATGTTCATCCAGAACCACTGATGCCTACAGAGTTACCAAGTAGAGTATGGCAATTAGTAGCAATAGACTATCTTGGACCGCTGCCCTCTGGACATTATTTGTTTTTTATAATAGACTACTATAGCAGATATTTTGAGGTTGAAATCCTGAATAATCAAACTGCCGACACAACAATAAAAACATTGGAGAAAATAATTGCCCGTGAAGGTATTATGGAAGAACTGATATGTGACAATGGACCAGCCTTTAGAGATCGAAGATTCAAAAATTTCCTGGAAATAAACAACATTAAACTTAGACATACAACTCCTCTATGGCCTCAAGCCAATGGAGAAGTCGAAAGGCAAAACAAAAATGTATTAAGAAGATTAAAGATTGCACAAGGATTGAAACAGGATTGGAAAAGGGAGCTCTTGGTATATCTCATGGCATACCGAACTACTCCACACTCAAGCACTGGTCTACCTCCTGGAAATGTATTTAGGGGACGGAATATCAGATGTAAGATACCTGAAATAGCACTGGAACCGGATTATGACAAAGAAGAAATGAAAGACAAGGACAGATATAGTAAGGACAGATTTAAACAATATGCTGACAAGAAAAGACATGCTAAGACATCAAACATACAACCGGGAGACAAAGTCTTGGTAAAACAAAGAAAGGAGAACAAGTTGTCTACCACATTTTCACCCATTGAACACATGGTCGTTTGGAAGAAGGGAAACTCGGTAGCAGCTCAATCCCCAGATGGGAACATTGTTCACAGGAACTCATCATATTTTCAACCAATAGTGGAGAGACGCATGAGCAGATTTGAAGAGGATGTTGATGGTGATAAAGATGGAGAGCCTACTTTGCAAACACCACCAGATTTGAATAACACGTGTATTAATAACAGTAACTTGACCGATGAAAACTTGATGAATGAAAACCTGACCAGTGACCGATTGCAAAGGACAAGACAAATGCCTAACAAATATAAAGACTTTGTTCTAGGTCTCATTCTAGAGTGTATTTCTTAAATTATATTCTACAATACCTTGTACCTATCGAATTTGTGACCAGTATTGATTACGCTAACAGTATTGTTTTTATATTTTCTGATGTAAGCCTTTATTAAATTTTTATTTAGGCTTAGTGCTTAAATGTAGAGAATAAGTTCACTGTTTGAGTTCAGAATCTTTAATTGTTATTATGTTTTTTTTAATCAGCATTATCCCTGGAATCTAAGGGTTTTTTAAGTTCATTCTTTGATTTGAGTCTTTGTTTTATTTTGTTCTTTTGGAAAATTATAATGACAGAAATTTAGAATTCATATTTTGTTTTCATAAGAAAAGGAGGGACTGTAGAGTTGGTTGTCTGTGGTTAGGAATTTGACTTTTGGTTATTTTTGACAGCTATGTGGTCGGTTAGAAATAGATATAGAAAAAGGTTGTAATACATTGAAATATAACAATTTATCAGAAGTTAAGTGCGTTATTATTTATAAGCAGTATTCAGAGAACCCGACACCTATGAAGACCTACTTATTAGAATAATCTATTCAGTCTCTAGAGTACTTACGGTCAGTAACGATGGCATCGAACCTAAGCCCCTCCCTCCACATTGGCAGCGAGAAGTCGCTGACGACCACGTCCAGGTATTGCGACTCCACACCGTACTGTCGCATGTTGCCGCGGATGCTCTCGTCCCGGCGCACCTGAAGAGTTGAAGGATCACGTGAGAACTTGAAGGACAAAGTGAGGATTTGCAGGACCACGTGAGAAGTCGAAGGACCACGTGAGGAATTTAAGGACATCGTGAGGAATTTAAGGACATCGTGAGGAATTTAAGGACAGTGTGAGGAGATGAAGGACAGCGTGAGGAGTTGAAGGACATCGTGAGGAGTTGAAGGACTACGTGAGTAGTTGAAGGACCACGTAAGGAGTCGAAGGACAACGTGAGGAGTTGGAGGACCACGTGAGGAGTTCAAGGGCAACGTGAGCAGTTGAAGGGCAATGTGAGGAGTTGAAGGACATCTATGATCCTCGAAGTACGAATGATGAATAGAACCCATTGTATTCTTTGTTTGCCCGGCAAAGCACGGGACTTTCACGGTTGCGCAATGTACGCAACGGTCCCACGATCCCACGCACTGCCGCGACAGTGCCTTGATAATTTTAAGTAGTATGTCATTCATAATTTCCTAGTACAATAATCTAATCTTTGTAACCTACAATTGTTAACCTAATACTTTTTTAATTTAGTCTTTGGAATGAGTCTTTGTAAAATATTCTTATTATGATGTTACCGGGAAGAGACTAATCCTCCCGACACAGGGAATCCTAGTGGGAGGGTTAGTGTGTTATTTAAAATGTAAATGTCATTACTATGTATCAAATAAATAATATATTATTATACTGACTCGGTGGCTAAGTGGTTAGCGATCCTGATCTCTGATCCGAGAGTCGTGGGTTCGATCCCCACACAGGGCAAACTTTTCTGTAATGAGCAGAAATGTTTGCTCTGAGTCTGGGTGTATAATATCTATATATGTATGTATGTATATGTATATGTGTATGTATATCAGTCTCTGGTTCCCAAGATACAGGGAATCCTAGTTTGGGGCCAGATGACCGTGTGTGATTTGTCCCGGATATTATATTATATTATTATTAGCGTAAGGAGATGAAGGACAACGTGAGATGGCAGATGACGTAAAAAAACCTGCGCATCTGTTAGCTATAGCTACACTTGCATGAGGATCTCGTTCCAAAAGTCCGCTTTTGGAGAAAAGAAAAAATACGTCTATTCATTGAATTAAAATTTTACGTATGTGCTATGGAAGGAGCATTTTTTAAATATACTCTTTAGGGTTATATATAACTAACGATTTGAACATGGCTTAAAATTAAGCATTGGCTTGTTCAAAACCCACAATTTAAGTTAAATATCCTTACTGTATATGGCATTCAGAGCAGAAAACAAAATATCGATTCTTCTAACAATTCACACAATATACATACTACATACATATTGCTGTGTGTTCGAGGACCACAAAGCGCAAATGCTTGTGGCATGACCAGATTTTATTTGTATCTGGGTGTATTTATACACGTATAATTGTAGGTGATTGCATGTGATTTGTCCGAAATACCTATTTTGTTTTACTACGAAAATAAAAATCAAACAACTAACAATATGAAGCAACCGTGTCCCAAGTAATACATACATTGTTACCTTTTGACCGACGCGGGTGGGCCGCGAGCGTCCGTGCAGCATCATGAAGTCAATGTCGGAGCCCCACACGTAGGCTACAATAAATTCAGAGAGCATTGAATGCTACTACATTACATAAGAAGAAAAAATTACGATAGAATATAATTTTTGATTAATATTAGAAAAGTATAGTAAACAACCCATATCGTCCCCACTGCAGAGGCACAGGTCTCTGCCAAACTTCTGGAAGGTTAGGCCTTACTCCACATACAGCAGTGGCGTAGCGTGGGGGGGGCCGGGGGGGCCATGGCCCCGGGCGGCACATGGATAGGGGCGGCGAGCGCCGTCTTTTACCTAGTGGGGGCGGCAAATTGAGAGATCGGAATATATGATAAAAAATATTCAAAGTTATATGACCCACCTAAAACGTCATAAAAACAAATGTTATCGTATGAAGAATGAAACCAGTACAGCAACAGCGTACAGCCTGTTGCCAAGCGTCGAGCTCATAGGGGCGCCAAGTACCCTGGTAGTTGGGGTACCTACCGTAACAGAAACGGCACTGAGCGCTTCAAGTAAAAGGGTTTTTGTTGGTTTAACATTAATATTTTTAGATATGTTAAAAATTTTCTAAATTAATTGCATCGTGTACACTCGCCCACGGAATAATATAGTGCGCCTCACTTCATATCAGGAGATTGCAGGTTCTATGTCCGGCGGGATTTACTTGATATTACGGATATCGAATTTAGCTATATTAGCAATCGAACATGACATACACATCGACAAGTACAATATTTTAAATAGTATTTTAATTGATTACAGAATTTGGTTGCTTTATTTGACTTTATTTAGAAATGAAAATAGAAAGGGGCGGCAAATTTTCGATCGGCCCCGGGCGGCGAAAACCCACGCTACGCCACTGACATACAGAATCAACGTCCAATGGTTATCAATTCTGTGAGCTGTGGTATTAAAATTTTACAGTAGAGGCATTGATTATACATATACATTAAATCTTCTTAGGTCAAAGTGGTTGAACAACCAGTGTTGGTTATCTGTAACCAGGCAATAGGTGTGTGAATTGTTATGAATATTCCTATGTTTTGATTATCTGTGGTAAGAACTCACCTCCAAAGTGCGCAGCTGGTAGCAGAATAGAGCCGGACCCTGCGAACGGGTCTAACAGCAAGTCACCAGGGGCAGTCCGTGCCTGATTTGCCATTAGTATTGCTAGCTCAGCGTCCATACTGGTATTACCAATGAATGACCGCTTCTTTAGAGAGTGAGTTTGGATCAGATCACGTTGACCATCTGCTATCTGCAGGATCAAATAAATAAATTTTTATTTATTTATTCAGAAAACAAACAATATTAAATGTCTATGTAATACAGCTAATTATAGTACAAATTAACCACTTTGCACTATAATTAGCTGTATTACATAGACAAACTTGACAAAATAAGCTTACTTCCTTAGTTTTTTTTTAAATACTGAGGCACATTACATATAATAAAGTTTTTGTATACTGAGTGACAAAAACAGTAGGGTAGTTGACTTAAATGACTATTTTCAAATTTTATTTTTACATCTCGGATTGAATATTAACACTGAAAGGCAAGTGAAAGAGGGTCTAATAAAAGTCAGTAAAGAGCAATATCCAGCACTACAAATACAAACATATAACAATTTTCCAAAATATTGGTACATCTACAATATCTAAAAGAACACTGACCCATTTTCCAAAGAAAACATCGTGAGGTTCTTCTGGCACATTGTTGGGGTCAACTCCATAGAATTCAACATATGACAGTGTGATATCTGGGTTCTTTAACTTGACCGGACCTGTCATGGGAAGATAACTAAAAGTCTGAAAATAAAAACATATTATCATTTTCCATAAATATTGTTCAAAAATGTATCTCAAAAAAAATATAAATCTGAAAAAAACATAAAATTTTTTAAAGCTATTACAGTAATACACATTTAATAAGGCTTGCCGATTTACCGCGCAGTAGACAATATTTTAATTACGCGGGAAACTGATAGACCAATCAAGTAGCTTCATTGTCACCCATCATTACACGTTCCGAAAATATCTGCTGCTATTGATTGATTGATTTCGTGCCTGATTCAATGAAATTGTCAGCTGTTAGAAAGCTGTCACCGTGCATTGATTGTTTCGGGTGTTTCCGTCGATAGTTTGTTCTTGTCTGCGTGAACGAAGATAAGCGACGCGCCTTATTTTTTGTGTACTACTGTACTTTTCTTGCTACATTAACGACCATGATATTAGCCAGATAAGGTGCAGGATGCACAGCACCAGACACTTGATATAATTTGTCTTACACAATTTGTCCTTTATAAACCTGAGGCAGGTACCCCTAATTCTCGTTATACCAAAGCTCTAAAGCTCTCATCTTAGGATATCCATATTGTAGGTGTAGGTATAAAATATAAACATAATCTTACTAGCCCATAATAAGTGTTTTTCAACTTGAACCAGCACACATAATAAAACAAAAATGTTATAAGTAGGTATTTACCTCAATTTTATCAACTTTTTCTTTCATGGTAAAATGCTTGCAGAACGTTTCGACGTCTACTTTGAATGACTTGTCAGGGTCGAAGCACGATTCTATCAACTCACTTGGACAGATGTGGTGATCGCTTGCTTCTAAGCAGTTAGCTACTATCCAGCTACTGCTTTTATTATTTAGAGATTTCTTCAGGTTTTCATGTAACTGTGGTATCGTTTTGGCTCGGGACCAGAGTTCTGTACAGTTTTTGAGCAGCACAGACCTAGAAGCGATCTTTCTGACGCAGTCTTCATTGGGAAATTCCACTATCCAGTATGGTTTATGCACACATGGCTTTTCAATAAATTTCACTGGTATATCGAACATAGATAAAATACTCTGCATTTCCTGTAAATCATAATATGGTTAAACTATAATTTGTCGTTCATAAAAGCAAGTACTTTACACAAGTAAGATATGGATATGATTACAAACTTACAGCATGCCGAAAATCGAGATACTCATGTGCAAACCACAACAGATATCGACGCCACATTTTTTTATATTTATGTTTAGCGACTAGTTTCTAACATTACAGGTTTTATTTAAGTTAATAAACAGTTTTTTAAAGTAAAATTCACGGCGCGCTATTCAAAACATAACCTCTCTGCGTATCAGTTCTGTCAACCACTTTTTTATATATTTTTTTGGCCTTGGCTTCAAGAGCAGGGTCCATTCCAGAACAGGGTAGAATGAAGAAGGAAGAGTACCTAAAACTTTACAATATCCGCCGCTATCCTCCCCTAAAACCCACCGTCTGACCAGCTATCAGACTGATAATCAGAGTATCAGAGTATAAATTACGATACGATACTCTAACGAGTGTTCTGGATTGCTACTCCCAAGAGTCGTAAAATATGAAGAAATCTGTCATCACACAACCTGTATGCATGGGCCATGAACAAAATAAGTACTCATACATCCCGGAAGGGCATGTGAACTTAACTTTTTATAAAAAGAATTTTATTGTACTTAAATATTTATTTACAGATAATCGGTCACACACACACAATTCAAATGCACTTTGTCTAGGTTTTTTTCAATGAATTTCAACTTTCTGCTTCTGGAGCGTTTTCCTCTATGAACTCCTGATACCGGTCGTGTAGGAAGTCGATGTAGGCGTCTTTGACGGCGCCGGAACAGGCCACATAATGACCCCCAGAATGCTCAGCTACTACCGGTTTCATGAAGAGGCTGATGAGTGATTCACTCATTTCTGAAAAAAACAATTGTTCCAATCTATAATTAAATGTAAAGTCATACATTATCTACTCTTAGCAGATCAAGAGGATCTAAAATTACAATTGACATTCCAAAATCCATCTCATTAAGTTAATGTGTTAAAGGTACTGTCACTATTATTATACTTCATTGGAATTTTCTATTTTTATTGGCAATACAAACTGAAAACTTACCTTTTGGTATAATGGAGTCACTTTCACCATACACATGGAGAGAAGGCAGGTTGATCTCCTCATCATAGAAGCCCTTGTGTACTAAGCTACCAGATCGGAAGCCAGATGCGAATATCGCAAACTTGAATGTGTAGGGCAGATCTGCAAAAAGGACATGTTTCATAATACTATGAAGCCTTGTATTTCAATACTGATGTGGAACCATTGGTTTTATTACTTACATCCCTTTTGCTGCATAGCAGCTAACAGCCCTACAAGGCAGGCTCCCTGCGAGAACCCCATAAAACCATCAAATGGTCCATACTCCATCACTGTCTTCTCAACAAGCTGTAGTGTCGCTTCGAAGCCGAGTGCGGGGCCGCCGAGACACTTGCCACTGAATGTGTTGTCTTCAGCATTGAACCACCATGAGCGAGAGTCTGTTAATTAATAATTTAATAAACAATTGTAAATATATTGCAATTTTAACATGGGACCAAGTTCATTTGGGCTTGACGTTTCTTCTCACTCCTCAAACACTTCCCGAAACATTGAGTGTACAAGTTCCGAGTGGTAGGAACTTTGTACTAGGTAGAAAAAAAAGATGATTTAAAAGTATGTAAAACAACTACTTAAATAAAAAAGTTTTTTTTGAGTTGATTGATAGGAGCAAAGAAGTTTTATATCGTCGCTCCGCTCCTCTATAGAACGCTAATACGTCAGTTTCAATATGAAACCGCGTGGACCAAGTTGAGGGGAAAATCTGAGGTGCGGGAGGGGGAAGCTTCATAACTGTTCGAATTTTTGAATCTAAGAATGTCAGATGTTTGAATTACGACCAATCACCGCAAGATGTCAACTGTCTAAGGATTGAAATCGTCGAATAGCAATAGAGTATTTAAAAATGACAAAACTCAAAATACGACTGAAATATCTAGTGATGGAGGTAATAGAAAGGATCACAAATATCGAAAATACTTACGATAATTTTTAAAATGAGGATAACAAAATAAATTAAGCATATTGTTCCTTGTTAAATCTTAATACATAAACAATACTAATACAAATTCACAAATATAATACAGTAAAAATACATATGAAAACAAAAAAATACCTATATATTTTAAAAATAAAAATCAAACCGAATCATAGTTTCCAAAACATATCTATAGCCAAGCTGGGCGGAGATATTAGGAGAAAATTTTCCAGTTGTCGTGTCTGCTCATAGTCTTAATTCTCGTTTAATTTTTATTTGGGTTCCTTTGGAAACTGAAAATAATTAGAAGAAAAAAAAGGTCAAATACATTTCATGTCTACTATGGATAAAACTATGTAAATATGCAGTCGGATATTTTTTGTTGCTAAACTTTTTGCTATATCTATCGAAAAGTCGATGAAGTGTTACATCACTACCATATGTTTTGCAACAAAGTTATATAAATAAAAATTTGTCAATATATGGCTTACTTCTGATATGAAACCCCGCACATTTGATTTATTGAGATGTCCAGTGCGGTTTCCGCATTAGACAACGCTGCAACTTGGCATTTTTACGATAAATTTACACACATTTTGTCCGATGTTACCTCGACCATTGACAGAAATAGACTGAAAGACGAAAATTGAACAAAAATGACATTTCAATTTAACTTGGCCATCTGCCCACCTTGCGGCGAGCGGCCGATGCCCTGTATTGCTAGTCTATAGGGGGGAGCGGGGTGCATGTCTGTGGATAGGAGGTACACAACACATAGACTTATGGAGACATGTGGAGTAGGGCTTGGATATGGACAGGTTTGCGATGTAATTCAAATAAAATGAAACTAAAGTAGGTACCTATGCGATTATAAAGGCAAATGAAACCGTAAACCCTGCATTACTGATTGATTATAGGTTATATTCGTAAGGATTTTTGTTTTCTTACAATGGCATGCGCTCAAACATATTGTTAACTTAAGAACTACATAAAAACCTCCAAACCTTCATCACCTCCGCCGTCTTCGTTCACCACCCGATGTGGAGCAGAAATAAAGGTGAAGTGAGCGTACTTGTGCACCGCTTTCCGAAACGAACCGATTTTAGCGCGAAACACGGCCCCATTCTGCCGGTAGCCGTGGAAGGCCAGGATCTTCAGCTTCTGCCGCTCTGGGCCCTTGTTATTATTCTCTTTTTCAGGAGGAGATTGGATAGTATTCGTGTTTTGATCCGCTGTTTCCGACATCACGGAATATCTATGAACTAGTGTGTTGGATATAGATTTGTGACTATATAATAGTCTGAACACTAAATAATTCAACTTTTTCAAATTATTACACCTAATTTTTAAAATATTTTATGTTTTGTTCCTTTGAAAAGACGCTCAGCTCGGCTGCCCGGTGCCCGGTGACATTCTTTGACTTTGACATTAAAAAAGCGTTCCAGATACTTTCATGAAAGTTATCAGGAAGTCGTTCCAAAACCAAGATAGGGTAAGGTAGAATTTAACTCGGAGAAATGAAAGAGATGTAGATATTTTGAGAAACAGAAAGAAATATGATTTTGGAACGCTTGCGAGTAATTCCAGAGTTAAAGGGTAACAAACGTCATCGAAAATAATTCAGAAAGGTTTCTTGGTTTTTCGGTAGTGTTTTGTCTTAATTATGGCTTTAATACCTTAGCAGATACAAGCAATAGTATTTCAAAACAATTCTGAAGGTAAATTGTTTGTTTGTCTTAGTCTGTTTGACATTGACTACGAACTTCCCGCCGAATAAACTGTCAGGCGAATTTTAACGGTAATCAAACAGCGTTAAAAATCGCACTTGTCAGAGTGAAATACGCATTCACGAAAGCGTTCCAAAATCCCGACGGAGAACTGTTGTCAGGCGATCATTCGGTTACCCTCGGTTTCACTCGGCTCGGTTTTGGAACGATTTAGGGTAAAATTCGCATCACCCCGAGTGAAATCTTTTGGTATTGGAACGCAACCCAAGTAAGGACTTATATCCCACCAAAAACATTTTCATGTAAAAATGTTGCCAAGACGAGTCTACGTAGCTTACCCTGTGAAAAAGTTATCAGATCTCGTATAAAGCCAAGCTCTAAAGACTGCACGCTATACACTACACCTTACTCAAAATATATGAAAAAGTGGTCGGATCTCATGTAGAGCCAAGATTTTTGATCTATGCGCCCTAACTTTACCAGGCCTACCTTCACAAAGGACACGTTTCATTTTGTGCCTGGACATGTACGTAGTACGAAAAATATAGAAAAATATTGGCTTTCTAGGAAAAATAATGAAAAAAATATTAAAAGCAGGGTTGCGTGGTTCAAGCATAATGTTTTGTCAGCACTTTTTACAATATAAATGGTAACACTGAAGCTTGCAATAGTAGGTCACGTTCAGAAATTACGGCTTCATCCACATATTCCTCAGATGCTTTCTCTGACTCTGATTGATTGAACACCCTTCTGTTCTGACTTTTGACATTGGTGTACGATTTTTAAAATCTGCGGATATGCCTTGCCTCTTTTACAGGCATAACAGCTGGTTTTCGAGTTACTTGTCGGACAACTAAATTATTAATTTCAATGGTATGTACAAAATCTAGTTTCTGAACCTAGTTTCTGAACGTAAAATGCTCAAAATTGCGCTCGCTTCGCCATATTGGGTGATTTATGTGTTGCGATTGTTAAATCTGAGAAACTAGATGAACCTCGCAACGAAGGTAAATCGAAGGAAATGTACAATTAGAAAAGACTATGTTTCTAATGACTTATTTATGATGTTTAGTACACAGACCAGGTCCAAGCTCCATAGTCCCGTGAAACGTCTCCTTTTTTTTGATTATTTTTTCTTCCTTTTTTTGGGTGTATTTCTTGCACGTCAGCCACACCTTTTTATATAGCCCACTCTCTATCTTTGCCTTTTTTATTTGATGATTTACTGTTTAATAAGTGATAGATCAGGACAATACTTCGTTCTTAGGCGATAATATCGGAATCACGATAGGGCTCCCCATCCTCGGCGCAAGTATAAAGTTGCAGTTCAGCCCAGTGATCTACAACACATCGCACTATATCAGTCCTTACTTGCAGCGCTACGTCAAAGTAATTTTTTTCGTACATCAAATACGTCGAGGAATGGAAGAGGCAGGAACCATCTCCCGGCATGTGTACCACACGAAGATGGCGGAGTCCCACCTCTACTTCCAGTACAACAATTTCAGAAACCATGTTTAAATCAGAAGAATACAGATAATACTCAATCTAAAGCAATTAAACCTACACCTTACGACCTTAATATAAACAAAACTCATCCTATACCTAATTCTATTCTATTCAAACTTCCAATATTAAAATCTAAGAAAATAACAAAGAAATACTTTTAATAATATGTACCAGTAACCTACTTAACTCGAATTATAGACCTACGAATGCGAAATACGAATATTTCCTAACAAACGATGCTACAACTATATGAGATATTCGAATTTTCTTTACCAAAGTTTTACTAGCGCAGGAGAAGAATGTCGTAAACGACTGTAAACGGCCGAGGAACCACTTCGCTACATAAGACTGCCCTATATACAAGTCGTTACCGTGTTTCAAAATACAGTCAGCGCCATCTAGTGACGCCGGCTGATATCACCGTCACTATTACCGTGTTTAAGGTTTCACCCCCATTTTTTAAGAGTTAAGGGATGATTTTCGAAAAATTATGACGTACGTATTTTTTATTTGTTATAAGAAGTATTTTAATTAATTTTCACTTATGTAGCACAAACTGTAGTGCAAGTCTCATCTTATACAAACTTTCACCGTAGTAGGTACAATTATCTAATCTGTCCTTCCACCTCCTATTTCCAGAGGATAGGTAAGGTTAGGTTTTTTAATTTTTTTGTTGTCTTTGTAGTAATATTAACTTACATACCAAATTTCAGCTTTCTAGGACTTCGGGAAGTACCCTAACAATTTTGATGATCAGTGAGTCAGTGACGAAATTGAGGGTTGTCAGGCATTAATAAAATCTAAAGTATAATAGCTACGATATTCAAACTTTGTATGTTTAATGATTGTACTGATGGCATTCTATCTTGAAAATTTTAACTATTTAGCATCATCCAAAGCAAAGTTATGAGAGTTCAAAAAACGACGAAGCGTTTCGAGAAAAGGTAGGTAGTGCCCTTGCGCTTCGCTTGGCTCGTCTTGGCGGGGGCACTCCCGTGCCCCCAGATATATAGGGCATTATACTATACAGTATGGTATGGAATGGAATGGACACTCCCTGCCGCTCTCTGAATGCTACCTCACGCCCCGTGTCGTGTGACCGATGTGTGACCATTTGCCAAGGGGTTGTGAAACCAAAGCACAGCATAATAACCAAAGACAATTTTATTTTTTTAAGGAAAGAGTTAAAGGCTTCTAAGGCTATACAGCCTTGTCTGGTGTATACATACAGCCTTCACTTTATTTGTAAAAGTCTAGCTAACAATAAAGACAATGAGGGCTAATTATTGAATCTCGATTCAACCCTTGTACAAAAATGAATGTCTATAGGTAGTAAACAATGGCGCGAAAGTATGAAGTGTCCGGGGTGTGCCGCAAGGGCCGTACGCATACGCGCTAGTACGCTACGATCGGCGTAAGCGCGTGACGCCGCAGCGCTCTCCACGATATTTCTAAAAAACGACATACCGTGATCCCGCCGATCGCAGCGCACGGCTTATGGTTCTCCGACGTAGCATTCATAGATTAGTGTATTTACTGTAGCATTCACTGATTTTTATAGTATAGCGGACTGTTGGTACCACTGCCTGCCAACCAGTCTACACAGTCACACTGTGAACATCTTTTTAATGAGTACTACTAATAGGAAGTGAATAAAAGTCTCGTTTTAAATTTACCCATTTATTATATGACGTGTATAAGACAAAATCGTGTTATGGTAAAACTAAGGGGGGCCTCCATGAAACTGTAAAACATTTCTAAACGTAATTTAAATACGTGAGTAATTTTGAAGTGTATATTTTTGCTAATTCCGTAAGCAAAATTATGGAATAAAATTTTGGTTTCATGAGTAGGCTCCATAAAAATGTAACATTCTGTATAAACTTGTTGGCATGACTTTACCGCCTATAAGGACTATATTATATTCTATTAGGTGAAATTTATTATGTTCGGTCCCATTATCTGTAAACTGAACAACTATTTCAAATATAAACTGACCAATAATGTGGACTCTTCCTATAAAGTTGGTTGTTCAAATCAATCTGTCAGAGAAGCTCAATTTTTCGACTTTTTTGTATGGTTTCCTTGAGAACATTTGTTCAATTCAGAAACTACAATTAAAGGGAACGAAACATCTGTAGACAGAGAATTATTTTATACCATACCATACTTGATACCCTTAATACTTAAAGTATGCGCAGACAATACTTGTCTTACTTAAAGATGCGTAGATACCCACATTGCGAACATAAATGTGTAAGTGTTTAACGACGCGGTACCAATTTTTATCGAGATTACAATTTGCACACTTATCAAAACAGAATTCTAAATAAAAAGGTACATCGATGCTTACTATACATACATTAATACAATAGAAAGTAGAAATGTAACGTCTAATCGGCACCTTAAACACAGGGTGAAACTGAAATCGCGGACAGCGGAAAGTTGATCAGTTCAAGAGCAAAAACTACAGTTATTTGGTCCGCAATTTCAGTTTCATTTCACCCTGTACTGTAGTTGACGATGAATCGCCAAACATTGTCGTGTAGTCGGCGGTGCATGTATCTAGTTTTTTTTTTTTTATTTCAGCGCAACGAATTATGATAAAATATAACAAAATAATAAATGTTTTATATCTTTTATATTTATTTATGCTCTTAAAGCAAATATTTGTAAATGGAACTCATTCGACTTGAAAAGTGAAACACAGAGAATCAAAGCGAAATGTTAGATGAAAACTAATGATTGGCACTGCCGAATAACGTCAGTAGCCGAAAATATTTATTGGGCAGTGCCGTCATCATCATTCCACTCCTCAGTCCAGGCTTCGTCTGCATCTGCGCTCTGGGTCGCATCCCTCCCGCTGCTAGCTTCCATTTGTTGCTGACCCTCATTACCTGAAAATTAAAAAATAATAATTAAAAATTAAAAAAATTAAATTACTAGACTTTTCAACCCTCTCTTTATTTTGAACCCGAACCCTTTGAATTTAGATTCGCTTGGGGTCGACTACATACTATTTAGATCTGCGTAGCTAGAGCATCCGGGGAGTTCAGATCTTCGCTATTCTTACGCGGATAAGGGGTCGTCCATTAATCACGTAATGTTTTTTAAGAACTTTTTGGACCCCCCCCCCCCGCCTGGTGATACGTGGTGAAGTTTTAGACTACCCCCTCCCCCACGCCCTACCCAAAATCACGTGTATTTTTTTGGCACAAAATATTATCTTTAAATACAGGTATAATGTAATGTAATTCAGGAAATTAAGCACGGTCATAAAAATGTCCAGACAGACATTAAGGTTGCAGGTTGTTTCTGACTGCCTGAAGCCGTTTCGAACCTTGGGAAGAGTTAAAAACAACAGTCCGACGTTTGGAACTTACTCTAGAAATCGCGCGTTCAACGAAAAAATAAATACACGTGATATCTCAGTACACCCCCCGTCACCCTTGTGATTTTTCGCGATATTTTCCGAACCCCCTCCCCCCCTTTTGAGCCTCACGTGATTAATGGACGACCCCTAACACACTGCTCCGGAATCCGCTCCTGTGTTTACTTGACACTGTCCATACCATAGTTTAAAAAAAACCGCCGAACCGCACACCGGAGCGGATTACGGAGCAATGTGTTATCCACCTTATACTCAGGAAACTTATCAACTTTCTCCAAGGGTACCATTAGTCGTTAATTTAAAGAAAACTAGCTGTGGCTGCGGATACGCCTGCGAGTGGGATTTAAAAAAGACTATGTCCGTACCAAATGCCACCAAAATCGGCTTAAGTTTAAATCAGCATACTCCAGTGATATAAGTATTAATATTATATTAGTTAATAGGTTTGTGTAAATTTTATTAGAAAGCTGTCACTTTATAAGTTCAAATAAGCACAAAAATATATTAAAAACGGGGAATTATAAATCGAGCCGCAAATATTTGATTTGGCCACGGAACCCAACCTCTAATTTCATAACTAAGCCACGGAAAAATGAGAAAGCTTCTATTAAACTTATTCCGTTTTCTTCACAACGCCAACTAAATATTCCAAAGATAGCGTCAAGCAAAGAACAACAATTATTATTACTTGTCCACGTGATTCATACATCACCACCTAATTTACTAACTCAGCCACGGATTTTACAACTCAGCCACATTTTACGTGATACAGCTTCAACATGCAATCCTCAAAAAATATTATTGAAGCTTCAACTAGAAACTTCATAAAAGTATTATAATTTTGCAGGTTTTTTAATATGGTATGCTTTTACACAAAGTATTTTTTAAATAAAATCGTATGTTTTGTCTCCCTTTAGTAGCTCCTAATATATTTAGTGGCCATAATTTACTAATTTTAGGTACATTTGATGATCAATCAATATATTTGGTTACAATTTTAGGTATTTTTTTATGATCAGATCAATATAGAACGAGTTATGTATTTATTTAAGTTTCACTTTTAATTTTTAATCATACTAAGTTATAAACTGTGAAGTCAAATTAATTACGTTTTTGGTGTCATATAAATATTTTAGAAGCTGACTACTTGAATATGAGTTACGAATTTTGATGCTAAATAATAACTTGGTTGCTGAGTTGTATTAACAGAAGCTTATATCGAAGATTTATAGTGGCCGTTATATTATTTTTAGATGCCCATTGATGGTGGCTGACTTAGTAATTTAGAGGATAATGTAGATTTTTAGAGGTGAATAATGCTATTAAATAGAAGCCCGTTTAATTAGCACCCATTAAAAACTTGTATGGAAAATTTAATGTCCACCGTTCGAGAAGATAATTACATCCGAATCCCACGCGGACGAACTCGCAGGCACTCGGAAACTACTATTTATAAATTAATAAGATATAGGTACTCAACTCAAAAATAAATCTGTTATCCTTACTTTATTGTTAAATTATTAAAGTGTGTTCTTCTTTTAATAATCTGGAAAATAAGTTTCAAATTGTTTATAGTTGTACTGTGTCATCATGACATGAGTAGAAGCCAATAGGGAGTTTTCCACGGCTTTCTCTACACTCAACTAGATGGCGCTGATCAACATTGGAAATAAGAAAATCTTAAAAAACTCGTCAAAACTGATTGATATTACAGATTTCTATCATAATAATGATGAATAGCTTTTGAAGATTACTTTTTATTTAATATTTTTTTGTATTTGGATTCAAAAAAATATTTTCATAATTTTTGATGCACAAAGCTTATCAGTATTGTTTTTGTATTTCCTAAAAGAATTATAACATGATACCGAGTTATAAATTGCATTTAAATCATAAAAACCAATTTATTCGTGGTTCGTAAGAAGAAATTACATATAACAGAGAAACCAGAATGCACTCAGGTCATCCATATTTGACCAAGCGGGAAATTTATCGTTTCTGTTAATACAAATAATAAGAATCTATTTTCACGTGGCTTTTTATATATTTTCAACAATATTAAATCTATTTTACTACGGTAATTTCTACAAAACACATTGCCAAAGCTTAGAAACGCCATCTATTGAGAATCTTATGAACGGTGTGACATACGTCATCTGAAAACTCCCTATTTAAGACAGATACAAAACTGTAGCAATGGTGTCGATTTGGTGTTTACGATTAAACTTATTTGACAGGACTACACTTAAGTTAAGCGTTCTGTCCTTGTCTTTTCGTTATAGAAATAAAAAGACAGAACACTTAAATTAAGTAGCTACCTACCTGTATAATTTTTTTTAAAGGTTTATGTTTTTATTTTCCTGTTTTGTTGTGTAAATAAAGTGTTTTCATTCATTCAGTCATTCATTAAGTTTAATCCTGTAGTTTAATCGTGAAAACTGAATGGACACCAATACCTACTAAAAGATGGATTTATACTTATAATTCAAACTAGTTTCTGTTCTGCCCGCGACTTCGTCTGCGTGGGCTTCAGAATTGGGTCGAGAGAAAGAAAATGTTAAGGCGGCGCCAACTAGTGACGAAGTGGAAATTTTGAGTTTTTAAGCATTCCTCCAGAAACCCTTACGTTTTCCAGGATAAAAAGTATCCTATGTGTTAGCCGAGTGCTCTGTCTATCTACCTACCAAATTTCATCCAAATCCGTTCAGTAGTTTCGGCGTGAAAGTGGAACAAACAAACATCCATACTTTCGCATTTATAATATTAGTGAGATGAGATGAGATGATATTTGCTGCAATCGCAATAAATAGACCTCCCAAACAAAGTTGCACAATAAGTCGACAGACTGGATTGCATTATGTATTAAGAACTTTTTTGCGATTTCAACAATCATAGAACTCAGTCTCATGAGTAGAAGCTTCACACACCACAAACACTTCCCAAAAAACGGAGGGCGTAGGAGTACAAGCGGTAAAATATACATTGCTCCCTCATCACATCCTCATCAGCTGATAAACTAGTTCTACTAGTTTATCTCCACGAGACAGGCATAGCTTAGTGTGGGGTCACTGTATTCTGTTTGTTGATTTCGTTCTTTTAAATGAATATATTTTATTTATTGATATTTATGGTCCACTCATTAAGACAGGCCTCCCCTATAACTCCAAAAATGATTCTGAGCCACATACAACCAACGACTTGATCCTGTTCTTGACGATGAGAGAGTGAGAGAGAGAGAGACTTTAAATAATAATAATAATACAAAAAAAATACACTTGTATCTCAACTCACTAATATTATAAATGCGAAAGTATGGATGTTTGTTTGTTTGTCAGTTTGTTTGTTTGTTTGTTTATTTGTTTGTTCCGCTTTCACGCCGAAACTACTGAATGGATTTGGATGAAATTTGGTAGGTAGATAGATAAAGCACTCGGGTAACACATAGGATACTATTTATCCCGGAAAACTTAAGGGTTCCCATAGGAATGCTTAAAAACTCAAAATTTCCACTTCGTCACTAGATGGCGCTATTTTAATGTTTTATTTTTTTCTGGACACAATTCTGAAGTCCACGCGGACGAAGTCGCGGGCGGAAGCTAGTGGAATATAAGTCTTAAGTAGGTAATACACTTTAGTCAGAAATACAAACGTTCATCAGCACTCACCGTCATCGGTGACGTTATCTTCGGGGGCGTCCTGCGCCTTGCCCTTCATCATGTCGAAGATGTGACGTTTCTCCTTAGCGAGGTGCCTCTTGCCATTCAGGTGCATCGTCATCTGCTCGCTGCAAGTCACCGACGTCTGGGAAAGATATACAAAGTGTTAACAAATTAGCTGGTACTATTTAAATTGGGGCTTCTACTAGTGAAACTGAACAACTTTCCCTAAGGAACTCAAAGTGAATTCGCGAATTTTTTTTTTGTACTTTTCTAACAAGGCGGTCACCTGATCGGCCCATTTAGTTTGGGGAGTCAAATTTTTTTTTGCGAATTGACTATGAGTTCCTTTGGGAAAGTTGTTCAGTTTCATGAGTAGAAGCCCCAGTTTAAATAGTACCAACTAATTTATTAACACCTTATACATATACAGAGTGTTAAAAAAAGTGCCTTCGAGATTTTAAGAGGTGACTCATAATCAAGTATAGAATACAGGAAAAATGTAAAAAAAATCCAAGCGACAACGGTCGCAGTTTCCCATACTAGTGAAACAATAATTTGTATGGGAAACTGAAAAACAAAGTTGTAGATCGGATTCCTGTATTCTATACTTTATTTATTTATGATTATTTAACTTTATACATCTATCATTACAGGCTTAGCCTAATGCGATAGCGTACATACATTTGAGCTTATAAATTAAATATATGTATAAATATTTTAAAATTTTCACTTTAGTTTTTATCCCCACAGCAAATTACAAATAACCCTACCCTCGTGAATTCACTCAGAGTGCAAATAAACAAATCAATATTCAGTTCAGCCATTCGGTTAAGAGTGCGCAGTGCCCGCGTCCAGGGCGCCTTGCCCAGTAGGTTACTTGATTCTGAGTAACCCCTTCAAATCTCAAAGAAGGCCGCAAAGGCCATATACTTTGCGGCCTTTTTTCTTATGAGGGCAGTATAGATTCCGCATGTTAGACATTTTGTTCCTGCTCAAAGTCACTAACGCTAGCTTATCGATTTGTATGAAGAGTCCATTTTTTTGTAATCCCGATTGAATTGTTTCCTTAGATAAACTTGTTCACTGTCACGAATAGAAGCCACAGTTAAAAGTTTGGTCCGCGGTTTGAATTTCACACTGTGGTCGGCGACTAGTCGGCGGTGTAGTTTTTTTCAGTCGGCGGTGTAGTTTTTTTTTCAATTTCAGTGCTATTATAAATCATAATATAGTATAGGTATATTGGGGGACATAGCTTACCTTGCAAATGTCGCAGTACAATTCAGGATCTATTTTGTTATCCTCCTCTTTGACGGGCTCTGTCGCGGGCTTCTTCTCCTCAATGTTCTTGAGGGCCTTTTTCTCGCGGCGGATCAGTTGCTCCCTGTAACCGAATAATTTGTAAGTATTGCAATAAAACATATACGATATACGCACATAGCTCGTAGAACAGATGGTCGTTGGGGCATTAAAGTTCTCGAGTGGCGACCGCGCACCGAAAGACGCAGTGTGGGCAGGCCTCCCACTCGGTGGACGGATGACCTGGTGAAGGTTACGGGAAGCCGCTGGATGCGGACAGCGCAAGACCGGTCGGTGTCGAAATCCTTGGAGGAGGCCTTTGTCCAGCAGTGGACGTCTTTCGGCTGATGATGATGATTGCAATAAAAAGACATATAAATATTGAATTCGGGACTAGAATTTATGATTTGCACGACTGATGTCTAGAATTAAAAATGCAGAATGAAGAGCAAACTTATTTTCGCATTTAAAATAAATAAGGATGCGAGATAAGGATGGAGCGCAGGATTTTCAAGCGGGAATACGACAATGTGAAAGCGTTGTTAGTATTTTACTATTAGGATGCCTTCTGTCAAATATGCGGCGATCTTTATTTTCGCCAAGCTAACAGAGAGTGCTCACACAATTTGAAAATTTGGGTGCTCAAGACGATGCCCACTATTGTACATTTTAGCCTGCTATTATGGCGACATCTATAGTACTCGCTACAAACTACAATTCTTAGAACGCGATATCGAAGTTTCTTCAGAGGTAAATATATATACTACTTCCAACGACCACAGCCAACCTCACCTGGCGAAGGCACCTCGCCTTTCCTCGAAAAAGAGTGAGGACAGACCAAGTCAATAAAATGTAAAAGTACTCACAGTCGCGAACTCATATTTCGCTGCAGCAAGACCGGATTCTTGGCCACTTTGCGGCCCTCAACAATCCTGAAAGTAAAGATACATAGTGTATTCATTTGGAAATGGCCAAATTTAAAACATTTAGTTATTTCAATTCCGAAATCACTTGAATTTTTGGACATCATATCTGCCGTGCAAATTAAGAACACGGTAAGTGACAGATTTGGCGCGAATGATTTTGAACCTTTGAAACGCATTAGCGCTCATCTTGGCAGTATTTTTGAAGTAAACCGTATCACGTTTCGAATAAGGTTCAAAATTAATCGCACCAAATTTGTTACTTACTGTGTTCTTTATTTCCACGGCAGAAATATGATCCTAGACACTAGGGAAATATACAAAGCGACCTTATCATTATTTCATAAACAATCAGGTAGCAATGTCAGTCAACCATATTTATCTGGCTATTCCCAATTAAATATACTTTATTGGACAGTTGGTAAAGAAAGTGGACAAAGTTTTCGCGTAGACATCAACTGTGGCTTGTTTCATGAGTCAGACATTAGTTAGTTGATTTGGACGAGTTTAAAAAGAACCATGTACGTGTGGACTGTGGAAACGCCAGCTTTTGAGAGAAGAATCATACACACATTTAGCACTAAACATAGTAAATTTGCTGATTTTGGAATTTGTAACATATTCTGGAATTTGTAGTGCAAAAGTAACTTCAATTTAAATGTGGCTTGTCTTTTGACGCAAACTTACGCGCGGTGCGGTTTCCCAAGGTAGTGGGACTCTGCATGGGCCTTCGACGTGATCTGCACGTCACAGAGCTCGCAATACAGCTCGCGGGCCTTCAGCGGGGCCTGCAAGTGGGTACTCACGTTTAGACAATCCGCGGAGGCTGAAAGATTGCTGTTTATTGTGCTGTTTAGGTACATATACACAACACGACAGATAAAGTTCCATAAGGTCTAACAAAAACAATACTGTTACTACCTATTTAAACTGAGGCTTATTCATGAAACTAAACATTTCCCAATGTACACATAGTTTATTCGTACAACAAATTACCCAGAACGATGATACAGATAAAAGTACCGTGAGTGGCTTCGAGAAAAGGATACGGGTGCCTCCGTCCGCCTTATTTTGTTTCGCAACAAGACTTGGTGTTGCCATTGCCGTGGCTCCAGATACCCTTACTAAGTTGGCTGATCGGCTTGTTACAAATGTCAAAAAAAAAACTATGTGTTCCTTGTTAAAACTTTTCAGTTTCATGATTAAGGAGTTTAAATAGTTTTAGAATAGAACAGAATAGAAAAAACTTTATTCGTAGTAAGAGGCACATTGTATAATTGTATTGTATTTTAGTGATTTTGTCAGACCTTCTTCAACCATAACTACATACACTGCCCTCATAAGAAAGAGAGCCGCAAAGTTTTTTTTTTACCCTCAATTGGTAAGCCCTTGGCATCATCTCACCTGATGGTAAGTGATGATGATGCCGAAGATGGAAGCGGGCTTACCAAGATTCCTCAATGCAATGGGGAACTGGCTATCTTATCTTCATGCCGGAACACATCAAGTCTGTTAACATTTATGTTTGGCGGCAAGACTTAGATAAGATGGTATAAGTATACGGAAACTTCATATAGTTTGCGGCCTTCTTTCTTATTAAATACAGTGACTTGTACGAGAGGGACGCCGCACGCGCTTCATAGCGGACGACATAAGGAAAAACATATGGCACCCTCTCACACGATTCGCCGCGCTCAACTTTTAATCCCTAATAATTCCTTTCATCGGGTTCCAAAATAAAACTCTGAATATGCCAATTTTACAAAAAAATAATACATTTTTCACATTTGAATTTCCTGCATATACAACCCAATCTAAAAGAGAGACTTTTTAGATTGTCCGTCTGATACAGAAGGTCTAAAATAGCCGAAATAGTGAAATCGAATCGAAATGGTGAATACAGAAACAAGGCATTCAATAAAGTATTCTGAAAGTTGTAAGGCAAATGACTTTCTTTAAAAAAGCTCATGTAAAATTATCGAAATGGCGTATTCAGTGTTTCACTTTGGAAAAGCCATGATTAGAGAATAGTGCGTAAGATACAGATACAGATAACAATAAATAATATACGAAGTAAATTCCGGCTCAAATGACATGGTCTCAAAAGATCGGTCAATCCATAATGATTCCTAATATTACACTGTCTCTATTGCACTGTTCTAAAATCCGTGAACAAGTTTTGTGGTTTATTACCAAAATTCAACCAAAAATTCTATCAATCCAGGCTTGGGTTCTGCAAATGGTAAGAAAAATAAGTGTCCAAGAAATCCGTTCAAAGTGTAACGAAAGATAAACCCAATGTCGAAGAAACGTTGGGTCGACAATTTGTTACAATGCAAGTTTCCATCTTGGCGACAGTGTTCACATAAGTCTCACTTGGTCCTGTCTCTCGACCACACTGCGGTGATTGAGAGCTGAACAAGCGATTTGTCAGTTCAACTTCAGTTATTATGGAAGAGGTTTCTCCCAATACGGGAAATCTTTTTGGTTATTTGAAAGACACTTGTCACATAACTCAAATAACTTTTATCTATAATATAAGACTCACAAATGAATTCAACATATTACAATATAATTTAGCAACAATAACAGTTCATAATAAATTCCTACCATCAACAGTTTTTTTCATTTGAATGGTGTCTTTCATCCGTCCATACATCCGTACTTGGTAAACAAAATAAATAACTGAATAGTGATATTTTTCATTAAACAAAAATAGTTGTGGGACAAAAATTATGTGAACTTAGAGGGTCGGCAAAACACCTACTGAAACGTTACATTGTCAAATTGTCAATTTACCTCTTTAGCACGGTGGGGGTTGTCAGTGCGTTTCGAGAGCCACTTTTTCTGGCTCTTCATGTGGTTTTTCGAACTATAGTGAACTCGCGCTGCAAAAATCAAATCTCAAAATGAACACAATATAGTTATCAAATACATACACTTAATCAACTTCCTTATAGAACACAATTTAAAATTTCAAAAAGATATTATGAGTTGCTAACTCTACATAAACAACCTTGTCTTGTTCTACATAATTTATGTAGATGATAGCATATAGTGTAGATAAAGTTTTTTTTCCTGATCAATAAAATAATTATTGTTATAAGATAATGCAGTTTGTCGCGCAAGAAATGTTTTCTTGTTTGTCTTGGCGTTAGGTTGATATTATTTATATTCCAGGTTGATAGCAATATAGATCCATCCTATTACAAAGAACAATTTAATTTCTATGTCAAATATTTTATGTTATTAAATATACAAATTATGTTACGTAACAATACTCACAAATATTGAAGTCAGGAAATTCCATTCCACACAAGCCACAGTGCTGAGGTGTGACCATATTGTAAAACTCATTCGGCAAATTTTTCAGGCTCTCTTTGGGCACACCACAGCCTGTTACAAAAAATACTCTGTAATTATGTACCTATCTTTAAGGGAAGAAAATATAATCTGGATACCAAATACTTAGATAATTTTTTTTTGGTATAAGATCATCATCATCAGCCTGTGTTAATCCAGTCCTGGCTTAAGATAATAACAGTAAACTACCATGTAAGTACATCCTACAATAAGAATAATTGTAAAAAAAAAACAAAAACATGATGATGATTACATTTGATGAAGACTCTTAAATTTTATGTTTTTAAAAGAGACCTATCTATCAAACCTACCTAGAACATTGTAGGTAAAATTTTAATACAGAACCGAAAATATCTGAAAAAATTACATGAAGCGACCTTTTGTACAACTCAACAACTCTGTCCTAGGCACCGATGCATGACTGGCGAAACTGCTGGACTCCTCATATTAAATGAATGTTTTGAAAAAGGGAAGTCCAAAATTGGTTTTGCAGAGTTAAGGTTATTTGGGGGAAATTTAATCAGTTCATATAAAAAAAACTGGTATTTAAGAATAACTAAATTATTTATGGCTATTTAAGTATTAAATGGAAAATTATTTGTCACTTACGTATCAAGTATCTATAAGTCTTGTCAATCTCGACTTTAGGCAGGTGCCTGGGAGGGCCTCGTGGTCCATAACCCTGCCCGAATATAGGGCCTGGCCCTGGTGGAGGGAAAGGAGGTCGGAACCGAGGTGGTCCATAATCTCCACCAGGACCGTAACCACCTCTATAGTTCCCAAATGCATTGTTGTACCGATCATTCCTGAAACTCATGTAATATTAAGAGTACATAGAAATGGGTAATTTAAATTTTCTTGTTAATGGAGGACTATTTTATATGACTAGGTAGTTTGTTCCATCCAATTTCAAAAGATATAGTTCTCTCTCACAAGTGTTGTATCGAGCGGAGCAGAGATGTGCACGTGACCAATCAGATTACTCAAAATCTCCGCTCCACTTCATTCCGGGCAATATGATTGGTTGATTCGGCACATCTCTGCTCCACTCTGTCTGAGTAGAAATGCACTCCAAGGTTGCAATCTCAATTAAGTGTTGCTTTGTATCAATGATTTAGCGAGAAACACTTGGCCATGTTGATAGTACTCAAAACTGTTGGGTTGGGTTGGGTTGGGCCGCACTTAAGAGCTGCCTAAGGAAATTATTTTGATAAAATCATCGACTTATATATTACTAGGCTAAAACGGCCGGCATCCCTTCCAGTATCAATCCCGGCCCCCTGGTCCTCTACCATGTCAGGTAGCGAAACTGTTGTAGGAGTGCCATTGAGAGGGCTGCTTATTGCCTTTACTTATGACTTATAACTTACCGGGTAAGCATCGGCGGTGGCGGAGGCCCATATTCGTCCATGTCATCAAAGTTGTGATAATTGCTGTCAAATTGATCGTAATCATCCATTTTGAATAACACAACTATCAATCACCTATAGGTATTTCTTGAGGTACTCCACACGCAGCGTGAAAATGCAAAGTAAATAAGTATTTGCAGCGTAAAAACGTTCTCAAAAGCAACGAAACAAGTTCTTTTTCTTTTCACACACGCACGCACCTAAAATCCCGTTCCATATCAAGAAGTCGTTCCATTGTCCATAACCAAGTTAAGATTCACCTGACAAGAGTTTGTCCCTTTCACACTTACACAAAATATAATAGGCTATCCTGCTGTCAGAGTAAAAATTACTCTAACGAAACTAATTTGGAACGCTTTCCAAATGACACATTTACTTGTTTTTCATTTCAGTCAGTCTTCAGTCTATTTCTTTCACACTTTAAAGATTCACAATATGCTATCCTATTCAGAAGTGTTTAGGAACGAACCCTAAAGTACCAGGCCACAGACTATATAAACGTAGGTGCGCCATCAGATAGCAACCTGTCTGTTGATCCGAGGTGGATTGGATCCGAGCCCTGATCCGAGTCCGACCGGCCCGCTATCTTGCTTGCCCGATATCTTTAAGTCGAATGCATTGGTTGGATAGATGAAACTTCGTGATGCTGCGTAGCGATTAGCGAAGATAAAATGAACTGAAATAAACAATTCAATAAATTAAATTTTGACATTGACATAACAATAAAAAGTGACTCAGAGAGCAGCCGTCATCTACCGGATTCATTTCGCGCGCCAAATTAACGATTGTCAAACAAATTGTTCTTTCTTTTGCATGGTGATGTTTGTATTTTCACATTAATTTCTAATTTACATCGTGGTTGTGTTTTAAAATTGTTATTATAATGGAAGATGGAGACTTTGATCAACGACTCAGAGATTTGCAGAGAGAGTACCTAGAGTTTTTGGACGATGAGGTAAGAATATACGAAAACATAACCTAGTCACCGCGGCCAGCGGCTTTTTATCTAACTTCTATAACTCGTTTTGCAGGAGGATCAAGGGATTTACATGGAGAGGGTTAAGCAGATGATAGGTGACAAGTCGAAGCGACTAGTTGTAAATATTAACGATCTCAGAAAGAAGAATCCTGAACGTGCTAAAAATCTGCTTGAAACAGCATTCGAGGAGCAGATAGCTTTCCAGAAAGCTCTCAAGGAGTACGTCTCGTCCATCGACCCATCGTATGCTAAAGAAGTCGAGGAATTCTTTGTCGCATTTTCGGGAAGTTTTGGCAATAAACATGTTACACCCAGGAGTTTGACTTCTCGGTAAGTGCAAATAAATTTTATTATTCACAATAAATCCTCCAAATAAAAAGGACATATAAGGAGTAAAATAAATAAAAGGACTATCTCATTTTCATCCTTATAATTTGTCTTATTAAACCCTCATAAATTGGGTGATTTGTCCTATGTCATATAATTTTATTTATATTTTTCATTTCAGCTATTTAGGTAATCTAATATGCGTGGAAGGAATAGTGACCAGGGTGTCTCTGGTACGTCCAAAAGTAGTGCGAAGTGTGCACTACTGTCCTGCTACTAAAAAGGTCATGGAGCGGAAGTATACAGACCTTACCTCATTTGAACCATTCCCTAGCTCTGCTGTGTATCCCACCAAGGTAGGCAAAAATATGTTCCTTACCATAGAATAAGACTCCACCCCATATCCACAAACACTCTTAATTAATTAAATAAATAAATATCTAGGACAAATCACACCTGGTCATCTGGCCCCAAACTAGGAATCCCTGTATTATGGGATGCAGAGACTGATATACATACACAAATAAGTTTAAATACATACATACATATAGATATAATACACCCAGATACAGCAAAAATATCAGCTCATCACAGAAATGTTTGCTCTGGGTGGGGATCGAACCCACGAATCTCGGATCAGTAGTCAGGAGCGCTAACCACTGAGCCACCAAGTCAATAAAACTTTTTTTTTATCAAATTAACTGTTGTGTTGTAATTGCCACTACATAAAAATGTTATGTTTATATATGCATGAATGTCTGTGTTGCATGGCTTGCACTAAGCATCTGATACTGGATCTAAACCCATGGGGGGTGAGATTGCTTTTCGAGGGGCAGGGAGTGGTTATACTGTATAACCACCTCCTAGGAAGAGTCATATACATATATGTCCTTTAGACAACACAAGAATTTATTGAATTTTTTTATTTTGTAGGATGATGAAGGCAATCCATTGGAGACTGAATATGGCCTATCGCGCTACAAAGACCATCAGACCTTAACCGTCCAGGAGATGCCAGAAAGAGCACCTGCAGGCCAGCTGCCTCGCAGCGTGGATGTGGTGTGTGATGATGACCTGGTGGACAAATGCAAGCCTGGAGACAGGGTGCAGATTGTGGGAAACTATAGGTGTCTGCCATCAAAGCAGGGTAGTTTCACTGCTGGAACTTTTAGGTATGACAGCAGAGTATTTTTTTTTGTATTAAATTAAAAAAAAAATTAACATTAATTAATATAGGTATAAGTAAGATAAGATTTGATTACAGTTAAGCAAAAATATACAGTGCAGTCCATTTAGTACGACTTTGCATATAACAACCAACCGTTTTTAGCGACGTAAGTATAGGCATATGTTTGATTTTAATATGAGCCACTATGAAAGTGCATCCGTTTATTACGACTCCGCATACAACGACCGACCGCTTTTAACGACGGAATTTCAGACAAAATTGTCCGGTTACAACGACGACGAGCGTTTTTGTTTAGAAATAAATCGTACGTAAGAAGGTAGGTCATTCGACAATATTCACAATTAAGAAAAATCAACACAAGATAGAACCTTTGTTCAGTGCGAATGTTTTAAAACCAAAACGTGTGAGGGGTGTTGTCTCAAAAACAAGTTGACTTGGCACTTTTACAATGATTTAAGCTGCAACGTAATCGGGGAATACCATACCAATATAAATAGGCCTATGCTTCAACAAATGTCTTTTTTTTTTCTAAAGAGCTAATTTTTATTGTTTGGCGAGTTAGATTAAGCGTTTCAAGAGTAGACACAATATTGTTGCCGGAAAAATTGCTGGAGAGTAGGTATTTGTCGGTTGAACACATCGATGTGACCGAGTGGCAAACCAAAGTTTGGCATAATTTGCGCGCAAAATTTAGTGTCGAAGAAATATTAAACTGGATATAAACTAACGCCAGATGAAACATTAAAATTTAGAGGCGAAAAATTGTTAATTCGTTTAGTACGACTTCCGGTTAGTACGACGTAATATCACCGGTCCCTTGGCCGTCGTTATAACCGGATTCAACTGTATTTAATAATCATAAGTGTCTGCACTAAAGTGTACATAACAGTAAACTATTTAAAAAATAAATAACAACATCTTGAAGACTATACAAACAAATTGATCATAAATAGAAAAACATAGATATTTACTTAAAAATTCACCACAAGAGTTTAAGAGAGCTTAAGAGATGCCAACAATTAAGCTAATGCAATTTTATTTCCTTTCAGAACAATACTAATAGCAAATAACATAACGCAAATCAACAAAGATATGAACTTAAACATCACACTAGAGGAAGTGAAGCTATGCAAGCGGCTCGCCAAACGCACCACAGTGGACATGTTCGAACTTCTCAGCAAATCGCTGGCACCGTCTATACACGGCCACGATTACATCAAGAAGGCTATACTGTGTTTGTTGCTCGGTGGCATGGAGAAGATTTTACCTAATGGCACTAGACTGAGAGGGTAAGTTGGTTGGGGTTCTTCTGAAATGGTTGAAAGAAAGAGTAGTAAAAGAAGTTCAGTATAATGAATTCCTTAGAATAAATATTTTTTGTTTTAGCTTAGTCGTGTAAGAATAAAGTATTAGATGGAAGGATGACATCAAAAAAGTAGCCGGAACCTGGTCAAGCTAATAGCTCATAATATATTTTACATATTTATAAAAATAAAATAAAAGACAAAAAAAAACAGAAACAAGACTTTATTTATTTAATATATTTGTGATAATGAAATTTGCTAGTGGTACTGCAACAAACACTACGTCTTCTAGCCCGTGATGCCGCAAAGAACCTTCCGCGATTGCCACTAGAACCTTCCGCGATTGCCACTAGAACCTTCCGCGATTGCCACTAGAAACTTCTGCGATTACCACTAGAGCCTTCCGCGATTGCCACTAGAACCTTCCGCGATTGCCACTAGAACCTTCCGCGATTGCCACTAGAAACTTTCGCGATTGCCACTAGAACCTTCCGCGATTGCCACTAGAGCCTTCCACGATTGCCACTAGAACCTTCCGCGATTGCCACTAGAACCTTCCGCGATTGCCACTAGAACCTTACGCGATTGCCAATAGAACCTTCCGCGATTGCCACTAGAATCTTATGCGATTGCCACTAGAATCTTCTGCGATTGCCACTAGAAACTTCTGCGATTGCCACTAGAACCTTCCGCGATTGCCACTAGAAACTTCTTACCCTTAACCTATCAGTTCACAGGCCTATATTCGTCTACTAACTCTCTCACAGTGACATCAACATCCTCCTAATCGGCGACCCCTCGGTAGCGAAGTCTCAGCTACTCCGCTACGTGTTGCAAACGGCTCCCCGCGCTATCACTACAACCGGGCGCGGCTCCTCAGGCGTGGGGCTCACGGCAGCCGTCACTACGGACCCCGAAACTGGGGATAGGAGGTACGCTTGAGATGAACAGGTGGTCTAAGGGAAGATGTACTGCCTTCCTTCTCTAGGAACACTTTCAGTTCCAGCAGTAGGAAGGTAAAGGGTGTTAACACCGTCTGCTGGTCTTCGCGAAGCTCTGGTTTATATAATTGAATCTATGGTTGTAAAAATATATAATCACTTGACATCATCTTATCCAAAGAAGTTTTATATCGTCGCTCCGCTCCTCTAGGGGGGGGAGGGAGCGGGGTGCATGTCTGTGATCTTATTTATGGCAAGTGATGATGAAGCCGAAAGCAGAAGCGGGCGTAACGCATCTCCAGTTATAGTACCCATCAATACTGTTTTTAGGCGGCAAGACGTTAATTGAAATAACTAGTGCAGTTTTATTTAAATTTATGTGGAATTAGTGAAAAATCCCTACCAAAATGAGTGAGTTAATAACTAGCTACTACCACTACAGAAAATATCGGCTGGTCTCCGTGTTTTTATGTGTGTGTCCATTTAAATAACAAGGACAATATGTAAGCTACATGTGCTTCTCTTTCTGACATTAAATGGCGAAGCGTTGCGCCTGCGCCCTGTCTTTTATGTATGTTTTGCTTCACGCACTTTTTACCCAGCTGCGCGACAGCAAAGATGGGGTTATGTTTTTCATTTTATGAAAGTGTTGTAAAAGGCGTGTCGCATCACTTCTGTGCGACCAGCGCCTTAAATAATATAATAAATGTATTCTTGTAAATGTTCATTGTTAGTACAATACTAACAAATCATTGTATATTTTCTCAGATTAGAGGCAGGCGCCATGGTGCTCGCGGACCGCGGCGTCGTCTGTATCGATGAGTTCGACAAAATGTCGGATATCGACCGAACAGCTATCCACGAGGTGAGAGCTATTTGCTATCTATTGTAGCGTAAGGGTCGAACCAAAGAAGTTTTATATCTTCGCTTCGGGGGGAACGGGGTGCAAGCCTGTGGGCCGAATGGCATTTTCCGGTAGCGCTATACTTTTCTGTCGCTGTGGACGCCACGCACGCGTATTCTCTTCTCGCTGTGGCGGAGGATGTTTCTGAGCGAGAAAAAAGGATAGCGCTACGGGAAAATGCGATTTCGTGCGGCCAGATGTGGTTTAACCCTAAATTTCTCTTTGTAACACCAAATAGAAACGAGGAAGGCAACTCGAAAGGTGGACTGATGACGTCAGTACATATAGAACACTATGGTACAGTTTTGGACATTAATTAAATAAATAGTCTTGTATCATAATCTGGCTGCAGTGATGTTTTTGTTGTTCAGAACTATAGCATTTAACTTGTGTACAGTCTGTCAAAAAAGTCGTGAAAGCGGATTTTATTGGAACTACAATTATTTCTGATGGCAACCTTAAAATTCGGAATCCTCATTTGTTGAGTGTGCTCGAATGTTGCCATGTTGAAACGAACAGCGCTCTCATTTATTTTCAAGACTTTCTTGACAAACTGTATTTGCATGATTTGGAAAATAAATAAATAATCTTGTACACTGACTCACAGAGATATCTGAATCCCCTACTAAAGCTATTCGTGATACATGGTGTATTACGGAGAGCTTCAGATATCTCTGTGGCTGTTTGTACTATAATCTTATGTCTGGTGTAGGTGATGGAGCAAGGTCGCGTGACGATAGCGAAGGCGGGGGTGCACGCCACGCTCAACGCGCGCTGCAGCGTGCTCGCCGCCGCCAACCCCGTCTACGGCCGCGTGAGTCCCCCCACCACCCCACCACACCCCACCCCCACTCACTCACTCACGCACTCACTAGCTCAGCTGGCGCGTGTCCGCTCTTTCTTTCTTATCGTGTTTCACAATTTAACCGTCCTATCCCATTAGGTATAGGCGGCGGTTGCCTGGTGTTGCACTTATCATTACCCTCGGTCACGTGTAGGGCATTTTAGATTTACACGTACGGACGTGTGCAGCGCGACCATCATACACGACTGGAAATCAGATGTGTAGGTTTCCTCACGATGTTTTCCTTCACCTTTAAAGTGGTCGGTGTGAAAAGGCACGTAAGTTTCGAAAAACTCATTGGTGCACTGGCCAGGATTTGAACACTGGTAAACGGGATCCCCTCCCCCATACACTTCCACTGCACATAATAATCCCATAAGCAAGATATCCCACGAGGGCTTTTTAAAAGCCATACCGTTATACTATACTAGCCATACTGAAGGATGTACAGTAATACCCCGCTTAACGCGAGTGATGCGTTCCAGACAAATTCGCGTTAAGCGAAATTCGCGCATAACGGGGCACAAACAAATAACGAGCTAAAATATAAATCAATGTACTTTTGTTAGAGAAAATTGACACAAAATATTAATCACTTGCACTTTTTTTTCGCACTTTAGAAAAATAGCTGTCTAAGGTTTTTTGTGTCGCATTTTGTTTGCGCTCTTGCAAAATTCTAAAAACTATTTTCCTATCTTTGGAGTTACCGGCGAGTCAACCGTCAATCTTTTTCAATTAATGAGCAGTTACGGGTTGCTATTGGTCAATGAAATCACACCACTTAGCATGCAAATGAACCAATCAACGCATTCGCGTAAAGCGGGGTAAATTAGCGCGAATTTTAAAAATCGCACTATAACGAATCCGCGTAAAAAGGGGTCGCGTTAAGCGGGGTATTACTGTAATTATTGATGCTGTGAACTGCCCTATTATAAGCAGTGATTAGAAATTCGGGGACAATTATACCTAAAGTTGGGGAGTGGGTGGGGAGCTCGTATAATATGGACAATGGACATGCCATGCATACTATTCTTTTTTGAGAAAAAATGAAACTGCCTCCGAATTTCCGATCACTAATTATAAGCCTTCAGTATTCGATTTATTTATTCGACTTACGATTACATGTAATGAAATTCCAAGATTCAAGAGTTTTATTTGCAGAATATAGTTTTTTAAATAATAGTTTTTCCAGCCAGTAAGTTTTTCTACTGTTTCAATAAAAGTGTTTTTAGTGAAAAAATTTTCGTAATTATTATTGATGCTGTCAATAACCCTATTATTAGCCTTCAGTATTCGATTTATGTATTCGACGCACACGTATCGTGTGGTCTATTTTATTTACACGACTATTTGCTACTACAGTTCATTCCAATCAAAAAAAAGCATAAGGTAAACAAATTTAGTAGGCAACGGACGTTGACATGTATCAGTTCCATAGTAAGTTTGTTTGTTTACCTTTTGCTTTATCTTGATTGGAATAAGGTATACTATTACTTTACTGTTTGTACCCATCCATGCTGTCTTATCCCCAGTACGACCAATACAAGACGCCGATGGAAAACATCGGTCTGCAAGACTCGCTGCTCTCCCGTTTCGACCTTCTGTTCGTGATGCTGGACATAGCGGACGCGGACCACGACAACATGATCTCCGAGCACGTGCTGCGTATGCACCGATACAGGTCAGCTTAGTTTGGTTGCTCTCTCTGTTGTCACAAGTAGATCCGATACAGGTCAGCTTAGTTTGGTTGCTCTCATGGGCTGTTGTCATACATAAGTAGATCCGATACAGGTCAGCTTAGTTTGGTTGCTCTCTCTATTGTCACAAGTAAATACAATACAGGTCAGCTTAGTTTGATTGCTCTCTCTTTGTCACAAGTAGATCCGGTACAGGTCAGCTTAGTTTAGTTGATCTCTCTATTGTCACAAGTAGATCCGAATTCCGATACAGGTCGGCTTAGTTTAGTTGATAAATATCTATCTATTGTCACAAGTAGATCGGATACAGGTCAGCTTAGTTTGGTTGCTCTCTCTATTGTCACAAGTAGATCCGACACAGGTCAGCTTAGTTTAGTTGATCTCTCTATTGACAAGTAGATCCGATACAGGTCAGCTTAGTTTAGTTGATCTCTCTATTGTCACGAGTAGATCCGATACAGGTCAGCTTAGTTTAGTTGATCTCTATTGTCACAAGTAGATCCGATACAGGTCAACATAATTTGGCTGCTCTCAAGATTTTCAGTAATTTTAATAGAAGAATATTTAGGGAACATTCTGACTCTGTAACTAAGTCGTTAGTGAGCCTAACCTCTGATCCGAGAGTCGTGGGTTCGATCCCTACACAGGGCAAACTTTTCTGTGATGAGCAGAATTGTTTGTTCTGAGTCTGGGTGTATTATATCTATATGTATGTATTTAAAAGTATATGTGTATGTATATCAGTCTCTGGTTCCCAAGATCAAGGTTCGGAACCGGTTAACAAATACCGGTTAATTTCGTTCGAATTTCGGTTAACGATTCCGTTCAGGTTAAAACCGGTTTCCAGCTAAACCGGTATTTTTGAATATAATACCGGTTAAGCAGGGAGCGGTATTCTAACCGAAATAAGAACGAAATTAACCGGTTAAAACCAAACGCAGTCACGGTCAGGCGCGCCGCGCTGTTGCCACTGTTCGTGTCTTTCGCTCTCTTTCTCGCAGTCACCGCGCCGGCGGC
This sequence comes from Coleophora deauratella, assembly GCA_958295455.1. NCBI lineage: Eukaryota > Metazoa > Arthropoda > Insecta > Lepidoptera > Coleophoridae > Coleophora > Coleophora deauratella. The sequence goes on from OY282393.1 coordinate 18,337,609, forward strand.
GGCGGGCGCCGCACGCCGAGCCGTTGCATTGTTTTGCGTGTATTGTTTACTGTAATTGCCAAGAACGTGTTTACTATGACGTTTATAAGATATCGTTATATTTTGACCTTACTTTTTAGGTTACATATATTTTTTAATTTAGTTCCATGTTTAAGCTACAATAGCTACATTGAACATTAAATCAGTTATTGAAGGATAAAAATAAGTAATTCAAAATGATGAAAATGGTATTACATAATTATTATGATTAGTAGATTTTAAAGTATGTGTACAATTATAAAAAAGTGCGTTTGAAATTTTAAAGGGATAGGTACTCAGAATTAGAGATTTAAAAACTGGTTTTTCTGAGGTGAAAAAAAAACGTTCGATTTTTTTTCTGGCGCAGGTTTTTTTTCAGGTGTATGAAAATGAAATAAAATATCCTTAGGTAGTTATCGTTAAATAAGTGTATCATTGTTTTGTTTATTAATTTTTAACATTTGAAACGAACGTATTTGTTATTTATAGTAATTAAATAGCTCGAAATAGTTGGCACTCTCTAGGAAAAATATTGAAAAAACCTATCTACATTATTTTGATCTCGACCTCCGTTACTTTTTGCAAAAACTGCAAATATCTGGGAAAAGGTAACATATATCAAAAATCTGACAGAAAATTTTAAAAGGTAAACGAAAGGCGTGCATTACATGATACGCACATTGACTATGAAAAAAAATCGCAAAACTAATTTCTTTTCGATTTTACATACAAGTTCTTGATTCATTATTCAGATACCTCGACCTCCGTTACTTTTTGCAAAAACTGCAAATATCTGGGAAAAGGTAACATATATCAAAAATCTGACAGAAAATTTTAAAAGGTAAACGAAAGGCGTGCATTACATGATACGCACATTGACTATGAAAAAAAATCGCAAAACTAATTTCTTTTCGATTTTACATACAAGTTCTTGATTCATTATTCAGATACCTCGACCACCGCTTTTTTTTTGTAAAAAATGCAAATATCTCTGAAACGGTAAGAGATATCGAAAATCTAACAGAAATTTTGAAAAGCTTAACTAAAAGCATATAATACATGAGATGCATGTTGACTATGAGAAAAATGGTCTAACTCATTTTTTATCAGATTTCCCATACTAAATGTGAACAGTGAGTTACGAATTTGTATGGGAAATTGAAAAAAAATTGAGTTTGGCTATTTTTTTATAGTCAACATGCGTCTCATGTATCATATATGCTTTTACTACAGTTTTTCAAAATTTCTGTCAGATTTCCGATATCTTTTACCGTTTCCAAGATATTTGCAATTTTTGCAAAAAAAAACCGTGGTCAAGATATCTGAATAGTGAGTAAAGAATTTGTATGGGAAACTAAAAAAAAACCATACAAATTCCTTACTCACATTTTTTATATTTATTTTATTTTTATAAAAAATGTAAATATCTCTGAAACGGTAAGAGATATCGAAAATCTAACAGAAATTTTGAAAAGCTTAGACCAAAGCAAATAATACATGGGATGCATGTTGACTATGAAAGAAATGGCCTAACTCATTTTTTTCGGATTTCCCATACTAAATGTGAGTAAGGAATTTGTATGGGAATTTTTTTTTAGTTTCCCATACAAATTCTTTACTCACATTTAGTATGGGAAATCCGAAAAAAAAAGAGTTACGCCATTTCTCTCATCTCTTCCTCTCGACCTCTGTTACTTTTTGCAAAAACAGCAAATGTCTGGGAAAAGGTCAAATATATCAAAAATCTGACAGAAAATTTGAAAAGGTTAACGAAAGGCGTGCATTACATGATACGCACATTGAATATGAAAAAAATGGCAAAACTATTTTTTTTTTTCAATTTTACATACAAGTTCTTGATTCACTATTCAGATACCTCGACCACCGTTTTTTTTTTGTAAAAAATGCAAATATCTCTGAAACGGTAAGAGATATCGAAAATCTAACAGAAATTTTGAAAAGCTTAATCAAAAGCATATAATACATGAGATGCATGTTGTCTATGAGAAAAATAGTCTAACTCATTTTTTATCAGATTTCCCATACTAAATGTGAACAGTGAGTTAAGAATTTGTATGGGAAACTGAAAAAAAAATGAGTTTCGCTATTTTTTTATAGTCAACATGCGTCTCATGTATCATATGCTTTTACTTCAGTTTTTCAAAATTTCTGTCAGATTTCCGATATCTTTTACCGTTTCCGAGATATTTGCAATTTTTGCAAAAAAACCGTGGTCAAGATATCTGAATAGTGAGTAAAGAATTTGTATGGGAAACTAAAAAAAAACCCATACAAATTCCTTACTCACATTTTTTATATTTATTTTATTTTTATAAAAAATGTAAATATCTCTGAAACGGTAAGAGATATCGAAAATTTAACAGAAATTTTGAAAAGCTTACACAAAAGCAAATAATACATGAGACGCATGTTGACTATGAGAGAAATGGCCTAACTCATTTTTTTTTCGGATTTCCCATACTTAATGTGAGTAAAGAATTTGTATGGGAAACTAAAAAAAAAACCCATACAAATTCCTTACTCACATTTAGTATGGGAAATCCGAAAAAAAATGAGTGAGGCCATTTCTCTCATAGTCAACATGCGTCTCATGTATTATTTGTTTTTGTGTAAGCTTTTCAACATTTCTGTTAGATTTTCGATATCTCTTACCGTTTCAGAGATTTTTGCATTTTTAATTAAAAAAAAAGTTTCCTTTTCAAAGGGCCTAGCCGAACTTCCATAGCAAAACTGCCCCCAATAGGAACTTATATCGTAACCTATGGTATATTGTAGAGGATGCTAATAGAAGTTGATGGAGTAGATACTAGCTCCATATCTTCCTTCATTGAGGAGCTATTTGAAAAAAAGTGTCTGGAGACGACGTTTTTTCAAAATGATATATTTTTGTTATTTTTAAAGTTAGGAAAATAAAACCAATTCCAGTGTTTATGGTACACTTTATAGTTTATTTTATAGAAATTTTCTATGAGCCAAGCCTAAATAAAAATATCAAAAAAATGCAAACAAAATATTTAAAAATTGATTTCTATCAGATCTTATAAAATTACCTCTTTGAAAAAAATATATAATAATTGTCTATACCTTGCCTAACAGCATGCCAAGTTTCATTAAAATCCAAAAGGTGCAAACTGTCAAAAAAAAAAAGTTAAATAAGTGGACCACCTTACGACCACTACGTTGAACGCTTTTAAATTGTAATACATTTTATATTTTTTCAATATTGGACATGAACAGTCTATAAAAAAACCGGCCAAGTGCGAGTCGGACTCGCGCACCGAGGGTTCCGTATAAATTCATAATCACACATGTCTTGAAATCTATATTTTTTATATTTAAGTTGATTGAATGAAAGGTAATTTGCGGTTTACGATTTAAAAAAAACGTATTAAAAAAAACTACTTATTAGATCTCGTTCAAACCAATTTTCGGTGAAAGTTTGCATGGTAATGTACATCATATATTTTTTATAGTTTTATCATTCTCTTATTTTAAAGTTAGGTTAGGTTACACACATTTTACCACTTTGGAAGTGTCTCTCGCGCAAACTATTCGGTTTAGGAAAAAATGATATTAGAAACCTCAATATAATTTTTGAAGACCTATCCATAGATAACCCACACGTATAGGTTTGATGAAAAAAAAAATTTTGAGTTTCAGTTCTAAGTATGGGGAACCCCCAAAATTTATTATTTTTTTTCTATTTTTGTGTGAAAATCTTAATGCGGTTCATAGAATACATCTACTTACCAAGTTTCAAGAGTATAGTTCTTATAGTTTCTGAAAAAAGTGGCTGTGACATACGGACGGACAGACAGACAGACAGACATGACGAATCTATAAGGGTTCCGTTTTTTGCCATTTGGCTACGGAACCCTAAAAATGAAATAATTTGTTCTGAATAACAATTAAAACTAAATTCATAAAAGAATAACTTTTATTAATTATCATCACTATTTTTGTAAATTATAACGTGATCTTTATTTATCGAAATAAATTGAACAGCCACGCTGTACACACTTTCTTGGAAATCCCTTATATATATCATTTGGCATACACAAGATTGCAATAGCTTAACATAAATCAGCAATAAAAATTAATAATAACTAGCAAGTGATAGCCTAAAAATTATCAGTGTTGTTTTGTATGGGAGGTACCTTATTCTGGCTTGGCCCGTAACAATTCATGACCTAGTATAGTAGGTCGTATAAAGTTATTAAAAAGTACACAGTTTCATTTAAATCGTTACAGCTATTTTTGAAAAACAAAAAAAACGAAAATCTATTTTTTGTATGGCATGTATCAGAAGCAGATTTTTCCTATGGACCTATTTAATATCATAGGTAATATAAAAATATGGTATTGTACAAAGTTTCATCAAAATCTTTAAAGCCATTTTTGAGCAAAAAAAATATAAGTATTTTTACCATGGTGGAAAACCTAAAATATGGCGTTATTTAAAAAAAATTAAAATGGCTAGAGATATTAAATATTGCCCTAATCCAAATTTCATTCAAATCCGTCCAGTGGTCTTGGCGCTTATTGAACTACTTTCTACAATTTATTTCGATAAACAGCGATCACGTTATAATTTATAAAAATAGTGATGATGACTAATTATTTTTTATGACTTTCGTTTTAATTATTACTCAGAACCTATTATCTCATTTTTTTATAAACTGTTCATACCCAATATTGAAAAATTTAAAAAGTATTACAATTTAAAAGCGTTGAACACAGTAGTCGTAAGGTGATACACTTAAGGTTAAACGTTAGTGCTCCCTGGTTGAAAAAATCCGTTAGATGGCGTTAATCTGACTATAACTTGGTTTCTCGATTTAAAAATAGTATAAATAACCCTAAACCATACTACGTAAAACAGCGAGCAGTTACATGATCAATGTACGCTAATAAACCATAATAATGTTAATTTAATAAGGATTTCGATATATTTGTCCCCTTACAATTATAGTTTTGCGTTTATCTCGTATGAATAAGGGCTCAAATTACGCACACATACATAATTTGTTTACGTATATGATGCTTATTTTTGACTTACCTCTATAAGTAGTCCATAACCCAGAGGTGCAAGCAGCAAATTTTGTACGAACTTTTTACGTTATTGCTTTTAAGGTCCGGGTTCGTATCCTACGAGACTTTAGTTTTTGTCTTTTTATTTTTTTATTTAGTATGAACATAAGTAAATATGTAAATAACAAGACCCAAGAGCGATAAAAGAAAAAAAATCTTTTATTGAATAACAATGTCGCATAGCAATCATTCATAGCATTGGCCTGCAAGGAGATATGTATCACGTCTCCCCCGCGAATCAGGTCGAGGTGACGGATCCACAGGAGTCCCCCATCGGTTCTGACTTCATAATGTACTCCACCCAGACGTCGGGTTATTGTGCCGAATTCAAACTTCTGGGCAAGAGAGGAGTAACTCCTGGCCACCTTGTCTCCAGGAGAGAAATGCCTCCTTGTCCTCTGACTACGTGGCTCCGGTCTAGATATGGGACTAGCATGGCATGTAGCTTAGTTCTAAACTCTTTTCCAAACATCAGTAGGTAGGGAGTCCCTCTTGGAGTTTCTGTCTGCCTCAAGCGGACTGAGGTTTCCCCTTGAGTGGTGAAGTAATACTTAGTTTTCGTAATGTAGTTTTCAGTGCTATACACAACTCCTCAAATTCGAATCTGTAGAAGGTTTCTTCCTCAAGATATTCATCTTCGGTTTCTAGTTCTATGTTGTTCTGTATTTCGTAAAATTTCTTTATTGTTTTGTCGAGTAACTCGAAGCGGGGCTATATACTTACTTGGGTCTTGAGTGTCAAGCACATTTTCTGTGCGCGTTAATAAACTGTACTGAGCTTCTTGTGCGTTTTAATTTCTTTAAATCCATTGAATTGGCCTCGTCGCCAATATTAAGAACATAAAATATCTGTTCAGTCACATAACATTTATTGAATAACAACGTTGCCTAGCAATAGCCTGCAAGGAGATACGTATCATGCAAGGAGATACGAAGTGATGTCGAAAATTTGTGGAGGCACGGCCTTGTAAGCCTTTGCAAGCCAAGTCTTACGCTATTTGGAGTCACGGTAGTGCCTCCGCAAGCTAAGGAGAGTATCAAACTTAGGAATCATAGATTACCATAATTTTTATGTATATGTCATAGGGAATGGCCCCCTTATTACTTCCGTGAAGTGGCAGCATGAAATTCGTTTTCATTGTCGAGAAAAATAGATTCATTTTTTTATTATTTTTTCAATTTATTTTATCCATACAGATGAAAGTTTTTCAATAGATAAAATTGATTAAGAAAAGTTGATGTTTTGTTAATTAAAATAACATAATTATCAGTATAATCATTTAAAGAATAATAAATTACTCCAATATACATTTAAATTCAGTCACTCACTCTCACGGTCTCATCAGATTGATTGACAATAACACATTCGCTGGGATGATAACCATCATAGTTACTTAGTTAACAACCCAATATCGTCCCAGTGACTGAATTTAAATGGGTATTATAATTTTAAAATAATTCATTCTAATATACATAATGAGTCTGATAATTTTCTAATTATATTGAACTAGCTGGGAGACCGAGCGTCGCTCGTTCAATCGGAGTTTTTATAAACTAAGATAACTTGTTTAGTAGTACATATAAGATATATTTTCTATGAAACATTATGCAGGGTGTTGTTTTAGTCGGTAGTGGCCTTCTAAGGGACGAAAGGATAAGCAATATTTGTTCTGAAAATATCTATAATATTATTTTATAATTTGATTCTATTAAAAAAAAAACCCTCCAATTCATCCTTTTTTTTGATAAAAAAAATAGAAAAATATTCAATTTTACGTAATATTTGAAAGTTGTTCATCATTTATAAGTCAGTAATATCAATCATTTTTGGCGACTTTTTAGAGATTTTCTTTTTGCAAATGTTATCAGCGCCATCTGGTTGAGTTTATTGTTGTTGATAAAACTAGAAAAATTATATGATGTACATTACCATGCAAACTTCCACCGAAAATTGGTTTGAACGAGATTTAGTAAGTAGTTTTTTTAATACGTCATAAATCGTAAACCGAAAATTACCTTTCATTCAATCAACTCAAATATAAAAAATATAGAGTTCAAGACATGTGTGATTATGAATTTATACGGAACCCTCGGTACGCGAGTCCGACTCGCACTTGTCCGGTTTTTTTTTGTTGTACTGATGATAAAAAATGTGTTTTTCAAATTCTCACTGTGCCACGCTTTGGAAAAAAATATCAGCTCTATTTGACCTATTATCTTGAACTTGGTATCGTTTTCGAATAAACCGAGAATGGAGCTTTCATTTTTTTGTATTACTTTTGTTCAATCTATTACTCTTATTGTGAAAAAATCTAATAAAATAAAAATAAAAAAAAACCAACAAGATGATATAGTTTAAAAAATGTGCACTAATGGCATATACAAAAAATTTTGGTAGAAAACCAAAACATATCAAAAATATAAAAACATAAACACTAACGGCATTTACTAAATAAAAAGCTTCTGAAATAAATTTTGAACGTTGCACGGCGCAAGGCATTCGTGAGCGTTTTTATCTGCCGCGCTTCAGTTAACTAACGGTCTTATCGTTATATTGGGCAATAATCTTGAATTTGGTGTAGTTTTCGGATGAACCGAGGACGCAGCCTTCAGTTTTGGATTGATTTTGTACCAAGTCAGACAAAAAAATTAAAATTAACAAAAATCGAACCTGCTATTTTTGATAGCGATAAGACCGCCTTTGCATATCAATGTTTAAATATTTTATGTGTTTTCGTTGTTATTTGTACTCTTTTGGTGTGCAATAAAGTATATTTATCTTATCTTAACTATATTTGTTTTAAAAAAATATTACTGTCCATTTCCTGTTCCCTCTTAAAATATTTAGCACCGTATCCTAAAGGGCGGGCGATCCCTTTGTCCAGAATCCAGATGTGTAAGTACCTCACTTGCACAACAACTAGTTGGGAATAGGGAAGCTTATATTTTATTAGGCCAGAAACCCCATGACTAATGAATAAAGAGTATACCTTTGTTCTAGCTGAGTGCTCATTCCTCCGACATTTGAAAATGTGAACTGCAAAGGCATAATTCGGGGCATTTCATTTGTTTTTTTTGACAGTTACATCTAAAGCCACAATGTGATTTGAACTGCATTTGCACCGAATTAGCTCTAAACAAGCGGTAGCAGCCACAGCAGTAGTCCATGTCGGTATCTACTGATTATTTGTGGCTATTTCCCACCTTCACTAAGCCGGACGTGAGAGATTTTAAAATCAATTTAAAATAATTTTATACCTCAAACAGAGAAATCTATGTACAATACAATTTATTCAAACTATCTTGTCATAGGTACATGGTTATGATAAATTTTTCGAAAGCTTTTTTGGCGCTTGCAATTTCTCCACAAGCCAGCATTTTGAAACCGAGAGTTGCTGGAGAACAAACAGTCCAGGTTTCGAACGCGGTTTTCTTTCCTCCTCCATTAGAGGCTGGAACGGTGTTACACCATGTTAGAGCATAGAATAAGGACAACATTATTCCTTTTTTGGTCTTGTAATAGAATTAAATCATGAGTTTCGTATTTACAAAATGTATATAAAAATAAAATTTTCGTATAGGTAAGTAATTTAAAATAAAACCTTAACATGCTGCGATTTTGTCACAATTTCAAGAACATAAAAAGCAACAATGCTGCCCATAATTCATGCTCTGATAGGAAGTGATACTGTTTTTTAGCCTTTAATTGAAGAGAAAAGAAAACCGCGTTCGAAACCTGGAATGCCTGTCTTGTGGAGACATTGAAAGCGCCAAAATACTTTGGAAAAAATTATCATAACCATGTTTGACAAGTGAGTTTGAATAAAACGAGGTTTTTGTACATAGACGACTATGTTTAGGAATATATTTTGGTGACAAAAAATATTGTGTAAGTGAATAACTGTTTATCCTTTTGTGAGAAATAAATTATTCTATAACCTGAAACTTGGTGCTACATGGCGGGAATTCATTTCTTTTTACAGTCGAGTCTATAAAAATTGACGTGTAAGACTTTTTACTTGATATGTGAATGTTTTTGTCGGGATTTTACTTTCCGTGTATGAAAATCTACATGTCTAAGGTTCGGGTTTTATCACGTGGTTACTGGTAACTACTTACTTTTTGTCAAACGAGACAATAATAATACTCCCGGAAAACCGCCTCCGTTGTCTAGTCGCTCGCTTCACATCAGGAGGTTGCGGGTTCGATTCCCGGCAGAGTCTAACTATAATATGTAAGACTCCGTTTGGTCGGTGGTAGAGCATTCTCGGAGCCTGCCTGGTTAGCTATCATCTTTTTTTTACCCTCAATTGGTAAGCCCTTGGTATCATCTCACCTGATGGTAAGTGACGATGATGCCGAATACGAAAGCGGGCTTACCAAGATTCCCCAACGCAGTGGGGAACTGGTTATCTTACCTTCATGCCGGAACACATCAATGCTGTTAACGTTGATGTTTGGCGGCAAGACTTAGATAAGATGGTGGCATATGCCAGGCGGGCTCAGAAAATGCCCTACCACCAACCAAACCGAATCCAGAAAGTTACACCCCGCCGGGAATCGAACCCGCGACCTCCTGATGTGAAGCGAGCGGACAAGCGGAGGCGGTTAAAATTTGAAATGGGGCATGGTATGAGTCTAAAAATTTTTGAATGCACCTTATACAGACTGTAACTTCCGGAAACTTTAACATACCAACCCATACAAAATTCGCATAAAAATGAAGTTTTCATAATAGGTGCTACTTTATTAGTGCCCGATATTTCAGTCAGTGCTCCTACTCCTGATTCTGATCAACTTTCCCCAAGAAACTCATAGTCAAATCGAAAAAAAATTTTTGGACTCTTCATACAAATCGATCAGCCGAGCGGCCAAATTAGTATGAAGAGCCCAAAAAATTTTTTGCCATTTGACTATGGGTCCCTTGGGGAAAGTTGATCAGAATCAGGAGTAGGAGCACTGACTAAAATATCGGGCACTAATAAAGTAGCACCTTATATAATATGGTAAGCTAACCGACCAATTTTGTAAGGTTCATTCGGAAAAGTTGTTCAGTTTCATGAGTGGATCCCATAATTTAAATTTCCAGGAGTGATCTTTTTACATCCTGTATAAGTAAAAATATCAGCCTGTATATCACAAATATCGAGCTGAAACTCACAACTAGACCTTGTTGGGTGAACAATATTTTCGTCTTTCAGATGTCCCTGACGTGAGACTGACAGCGTCTTTTTTTCTGAATATAAAAAAAGTTTGCCAGCATAAATTACTCAGACTAAAAAGTCTTTATAATAAATTTGCTACTTTGGTAATGCTCAAGCAAAATGCAAGATGGCGCTAAAAACTAAATCCTGGGCTAAACAAAGCTTAACAGACTAGTTGAGATTGTAGTTACTGTAATATCAGAAAGGTGGTGCTGAATTATACACCACTACATGCGTAAAATTTATGATATTTTACTGCAGTTTTTAATGATATTACAGAAATAAATAATATAATTATATACATTTGGAGAAAATAAAAGGTTGCAAAGTTTACGTTGGACAGATAAAATCGAAAATATAGTGGTTATTTGTGTAGTTAATAGCCAGGTAAATTTGTATGAAATAGGGTGACTGACGTTTAACCTTAATTTAACATTTTTTTTTAACAATTTGCACCTTTTGGATTTTAATGAAACTTGACATGCAGTTAGGCAAGGTGTAGGCAATTATTATATATTTTTTTCAAAGTGGTAATTTAATTAGGCCTGATAGAAATAAATTTTTAAATAATTTTTTTGGTTTTTTTTGATATTTCTTTTTAGGCTTGACTCATATAAAATTGCTATAAAATAAATTATAAAGTTTACCATAATACTGGAATTGGTTTCATTTTCCTAGCTTTAAAAATAACAAAGTTATATCATTTTGAATAAAAGTCGTCTCCAGACACTTTTTTCAAATAGCTCCTCAATTAAGTGAGATATGGAGCTAGTATCTACTCCATCAACTTCAACTACTGATAATCAAAGCGAGTAAGCATTGTAGTGCTAATTTATAACACGAAAGATACACCTTCTTCCTTTTTCTTCCGTGTTAAATATACGGGCTGACATGTACTTCAAGGACAAAAAAATTACAAGCATGTATGTACTTTGTATATTCATATGAAAACGACAATGAATTTTTTTCATATTATCTAATAAGAGCGACCACCCTAGAAAATATGGAAAAATGATAATGTTATTTTTATGTAAATATAATATTCAAAGTACCTATACGTTTAACATTTTTTTGCTTAAAGTAGATGTCACTCAGAATATCAATTTAAAAAACATGTATATTCACAATGATCAAAACGTTGTGGGGCAGCGTATAATTAGTACTATCGAAGCGCGGCAAAACTGATACAGGTCCTTCCTTGACGGGCGCTCACGCCCCGTACTGATCAATCCACGCGCAGGCAATGAAATATATCGTAGATTTCTGGTACAATTTAATTTATTGTATTTTTGAAACTTTTTTAATTAATGCAGATATATTTATTCATTTTTATTGCTAAAATAACACTGTTTATTTTGATGTCAGTTTCAATCAAAAATATTTTGGTTTTATTATAAAAAGTCGCGGTTTAATATAGACGTATTTCGCTGAAATTGATGTTAGAAATATTTTTTTTTTACTAGAGATTGTGACATTTAATCGAAAAACGAGAACATTAACTTACAATAAATTTATTTAAGTGATTTGTAGATATTTTTTCTGGTATAATAAATATTTTCTAGTTAGAGAATTAGGGGCTTGAAAATGACCGTGCGAACCTTTTTTGCGAAAACATGACTGCGTGTTATTTTTTATATAAAATAATGGAACAAATGTTTTAAAATCTGAAACATTAACTTACAATAAGAAACACGAATCTACTGAACACATATTTTTTTTAATGTATAACTCTTTCCGAAAGTAGAAAATTACGAGCTCAAAATGTGCGATTTCTGGAAAAAATGTGAATGGGCCCTTATTTTTTGTGTACTACTGTAATACTTCAAGGTGGGCTTCTACTCATCAAACTGAACAACTTTTGTTCTACAACTATGCTGAAAACGCAAAAATTTTTTTGGACTTTTCATACAAATCGATCAGCTGGTGAGCCAAGTTTGTATGAAAAGTCCAAATTTTTTTTTGCTATTTCAACAAAGTTGTAAAACAAAAGTTGTTCAGTTTGATGAGTAGAAGCCCATCTTGAAGTATTACCACACCTTTTTGTTACACCCTGTATATTCAATTCATATACTTTACTGTAATAACTAAAACAATATATACAAAAACAAATATAATGTGGATGCCGGCTTCCTCACTATGACAATCGATTCAACTGTTTTGTCGATAGTGCGCGGACTCACGTACTGCGCCATTCAAAGTCAACTATCGGCCGACAGTCGCTCAACTGTTTAGTTGAGTCTAGTGCGCGCACTTGCGTACTGCGCCATACAAAGTCACCGATCGACTCAACTGTTTAGTTGAGTAGCGATCGTTCAGTGGTTTTTGATAGTTTGGTCGATCAATTGTTTAGTCGAGAGTGCGCGCACTCACATATAGCTCCATACTGAATGCAAGATCGACTAAACTATCGATGGACCAAAAAGTCAATAGTGCGCGGTGGCTGTAAGCGTCGCGGGCTTTGTGCCGGTGAAGTCGGAGGTGTTCTGTCGATCAGCGACCCATTAAGGCCATCTTACCCCAAAATTACGTTTTTTGAACAGTTTTGACGGAAAACTGTATTAGTTTCAAGTCTGAAAAATTATACTTATTTTTGACTATATTTCCTAAGATCATACGCCATCCGAAACACGATTCAACAATTTCGGCTCGATAGAAAAAAAAACCAAAAATGGGTCTATCGTTACTTAAGGTTAAACGTTAGTGCTCCCTGGTTGAAAAAATCCGTTAGATGGCGTTAATCTGACTATAACTTGGTTTCTCGATTTAAAAATAGTATAAATAACCCTAAACTATACTACGTAAAACAGCGAGCAGCTACATGATCAATGTACGCTAATAAACCATAATAATGTTAATTTAATAAGGATTTCGATATATTTGTCCCCTTACAATTATAGTTTTGCGTTTATCTCGTATGAATAAGGGCTCAAATTACGCACACATACATAATTTTTTTACGTATATGATGCTTATTTTTGACTAACCTCTCTAAGTAGTCCATAACCCAGAGGTGCAGGCGGCAAATTTTGTACGAACTTTTTACGTTATTGCTTTTAGGTCCGGGTTCGTATCCTACGAGACTTTATTGTTTTTGTCTTTTAATTTTTTTATTTAGTATGAACATAAGTAAATAGGTAAATAACAAGACCCAAGAGCGATAAAAGAAAAGATTTTTTAAAAGAAAAAAATCATTTATTGAATAACAATGTCGCATAGCAATCATTCATAGCATTGGCCTGCAAGGATATATGTATCACGTCTCCCCCGCGAATCAGGACACAGCAGCAGCTGGTCGAGGTGACGGATCCACAGGAGTCCCCCATCGGTTCTGACTTCATAATGTACTCCACCCAGACGTCGGGTTATTGTGCCGAATTCAAACTTCTGGGCAAGAGAGGAGTAACTCCTGGCCACCTTGTCTCCAGGAGAGAAATGCCTCCTTGTCCTCTGACTACGTGGCTCCGGTCTAGGTATGGGACTAGCATGGCATGTAGCTTGGTTCTGAACTCTTTTCCAAACATCAGTAGGTAGGGAGTCCCTCTTGGAGTTTCTGTCTGCCTCAAGCGGACTGAGGTCTCCCCTTGAGTGGTGAAGCAATACTTAGTTTTCGTAATGTAGTTTTCAGTGCTATACACAACTCCTCAAACTCGAATCTATAGAAGGTTTCTTCCTCAAGATGTTCATCTTCGGTTTCTATCTTGTATTTCGTGAAACTCCTTTATTGTTTTGTCGAGTGACTCCAAGCGAGGCTATATACTTACTTAGGTCTTGAATGTCGAGCACATTTTCTGTGCGCGTTAATAAACCGTACTGAGCTTCTTGTACGTTTTAATTTCTTTAAATCCATTGAATTGGCCTCGTCGCCAATATTAAAAACATAAAATATCTGTTCAGTCACATAACATTTATTGAATAACAACGTTGCCTAGCAATAGCCTGCAAGGAGATACGTATCATGCAAGGAGATACGAAGTGATGTCGAAAATTTGTGGAGGCACGGCCTTGCAAGCCTTTACAAGCCAAGTCTTACGCTATTGGAATCACGGTAGTGCCTCCGCAAGCTAAGGAGAGTATCAAACTTAGGAATCACAGATTACCATAACTTTTATGTATATGTCATAGGGAATGGCCCCCTTATTACTTCCGTGTAGTGGCAGCATGAAATTAGTTTTCATTGTCGAGAAAAATAGATTCATTTTTTATTAATTTTTTCAATTTATTTTATCCATACAGATGAAAGTTTTTCAATTGATAAAATTTGATTAAGAAAAAGTTGATGTTTTGTTAATTAAAATAACATAATTATCAGTATAATCATTTAAAGAATAATAAATTACTCCAATATACATTTAAATTCAGTCACTCACTCTCACGGTCTCATCAGATTGATTGATAATAACACATACCCTGGGATGATAACCATCATAGTTACTTATTTAACAACCCAATATCGTCCCAGTGACTGAATTTAAATGGGTATTATAATTTTAAAATAATTCATTCTAATATAAATAATGATACTGATAATTTTCTTATTATATTGAACTAGCTGGGAGATCGAGCGTCGCTCGTTCAATCGGAGTTTTTATAAACTAAGATAAATTGTTTAGTAGTACATATAAGATATATTTTCTATGAAACATTTTGCAGGGTGTTGTTTTAGTCGGTAGTGGCCTTCTAAGGGACGAAAGGACAAGCAATATTTGTTCTGAAAATATCTATAATATTTTTTTATAATTTGATTCTATTGAAAAAGATACATGCAAATCATCCTTTTTTTTGATTAAAAAAAATTGAAAAATATTCAATGATACGTAATATTAGAAAGTTGTTCATCATTTATAAGTCAGTAATATCAATCAGTTTTGGCGACTTTTTAGAGATTTTCTTATTGCAAATGTTATCAGCGCCATCTGGTTGAGTTTAGAGAAAACCTTGGAAAATTTCCTATTTTCAAACACGGGACAGAGCGGCACAATCACCAGGTATATTATTAACTTATATGACCAAAGATGGTGCTATTTGTCTCTAAAATACAAAGAGGTTAAAATATATTTTTTTATCACTCTTAAGTCTTTATATTTATTTTCATAATATTTACATAAGTTCACACAAAATAAAAAAAATAAAAAACAAAGAACTATAAAGTCTCATGGGTGGTATTCGAATCCGGACCTAAAAGCAGCAAAACGTAAGCGGCTCGCACCAAAACCGCTAGTCTACCAATGTACCTATAAGCGATGCGATGGTTAAATTTAAGCATCATATGCGTTCTCCTTATATGTAACTTCGATCATTAAATGAATTCTCCTTTAAATGAATCTTTTCGAAGATAATTCTCTCATAGATCTGGATTTATGGTGATTTTTAACCCCTAATCCTAGATTTTCATCAAAAGGTTTCAAGCCGTTTTCAAAATCGTCGGGACACTTAACTCGTTTAATAGTATAGGATAAAGCATCTAGTTTTTTAGGGTTCCGTAGCCAAATGGCAAAAAGCGGAACCCATATGGATTCGTCATGTCTGTCTGTCTGTCCGTCCGTATGTCACAGCCACTTTTTCCGAAACTATAAGAACTATACTGTTGAAACTTGGTAAGTAGATGTATTCTGTGAACCGCATTAAGATTTTCACACAAAAATAGAAAAAAAAATAACACTAAATTTTGGGGGTTGCCCATACTTAGAACTGAAACTCAAAAATTTTTTTTCATCAAACATGTACGTGTATGGTATGGATAGGTCTTCAAAAATGATATTAAGGTTTCTCATATCATTTTTTTCCAAACCGAATAGTTTGCACGAGAGACACTTCCAAAGTGGTAAAATGTGTGTCCCCCCCCCCCCTTTAACTTCTAAAATAAGAGAATGATAAAAGTAGAAAAATTATATGATGTACATTACCATGCAAACTTCCACCGAAAATTGGTTTGAACGAGCTTTAGTAAGTAGTTTTTTTTTTAATACATACGTCATAAATCGTAAACCGAAAATTACCTTTCATTCAATCAACGCAAATATAAAAAATATAGAGTTCAAGACATGTGTGATTATGAATTTATACGGAACCCTCGGTACGCGAGTCCGACTCGCACTTGGCCGGTTTTTTTTTTGTTGTACTGATGATAAAAAATGTGTTTTAAATGTGCCATTTGTAACTTCTGTTCTGAAATACATTTAATTTTATTTGAATTCTGGATACACAAGGTAACTTTTTTAATGGCGGATATGAATATTAATAAATAATTCATAATTAATTTATTTTCTCTGTACAGGATAAAATACAAAAATACAAGGTACCTAACATAGCATTAATAATTCTTTTAATTAAAAAATTCTTCCTTCACTGTTGGCACCTGAATAGTGTAAGCTTATATGTATCCGAGGTCAAATTTTATGATTAAAGAAAACCACTTGGCACACGTATATGGTACATAAATAGAAGCTGATTTAGCCCGGTAGCCACCCCACACCCCCTGGCAGGTCTATTTGACCTATTATCTTGAACTTGGTATCGTTTTCAAATAAACCGAGTATGGAGCTTTCATTTTTTGTATTACTTTTGTTCAATCTATTACTCATATTGTGAAAAAAACTAATAAAAAAAAAACCAACAAGATGCTATAGTTTAAAAAATGTGCACTAATGGCATAAACAAAAATTTTTTGTAGAAAACCAAACTAATCAAATATAAAAAAACAGAGACACTAACGGCAATCACTAAATAAAAAGCTTCAGAAATAAATTTTGAACGTTGCACGGCGCAAGGCATGCGTGAGCGTTTTAATCTGCCGCGCTTCAGTTATCTATTATATTGGGCAATAATCTTGAATTTGGTGTAGTTTTCGGATGAACCGAGGATGCAGCCTTCAGTTTTGGATTGATTTTGTACCATGTCAGACAAAAAAATTAAAATTAACAAAAATCGAACCTGCTATTTTTAATAGCGATAAGACCGCCTTTGCATATCAATGTTTAAATATTTTATGTTTTCGTTGTTATTTGTACTCTTTTGGTGTGCAATAAAGTATATTTATCTTATCTTATCTTAACTATTTTTGTTTAAAAAAAATATTACTGTCCATTTCCTATTCCCTCTTAAAATATTTAGCACCGTATCCTAAAGGGCGGGCGATCGCTTCGTCCAGAATCCAGATGTGTAAGTACCTCACTTGCACAACAACTAGTTGGGAATAGGGAAGCTTATATTTTATTAGGCCAGAAACCCATGACTAATGAATAACGAGTATACCTTTGTTCTAGCTGAGTGCTCATTCTTCCGACATTTGAAAATGTGAACTGCAAAGGCATAATTCGGGGCATTTCATTTTTTTTTTTTTTAACAGTTACATCTAAAGCCACAATGTGATTTGAACTGCATTTGCACCAAATTAGCTCTAAACAAGCGGTAGCAGCCACAGCAGTAGTCCATGTCGGTATCTACTGATTATTTGTGGTTATTTCCCACCTTCACTAAGCCGGACGTGAGAGATTTTGAATGGGCACTAATGTCTGATCCCATACGTGGACACCCTGGTATAGTGCTCTCAGAAAATGTTGTTGAAAACTTTTGTCCATTGATGGAATATTATATATTTGTCGGTCTCTTTTAGAGAATAATTCTCGCCTGCAATCGTTTAAGCTGGTGCACTAGCTGGATCTTAAACATATTAAAAACAAATCAATTTAAAATAATTTTATACCACAAACAGAGAAATCTATGTACAATATAAAAATATAATTTTATTCAAACTGTCTTGTCATAAGTACATGGTTATGATAAATTTTTCGAAAGCTTTTTTGGCGCTTGCAATGTCTCCACAAGCCAGCGTTTTGAAACCGAGAGTTGCAGGAGAACAAACAGTCCAGGTTTCGAACGGCGCTTTCAATGTCTCCACATTGAAAGCGCCAAAATACTTTGGAAAAAATTATCGTAACCATGTTTGACAAGTGAGTTTGAATAAAACGAGGTTTTTGTACATAGACGACTATGTTTAGGAATATATTTTGGTGACAAAAAATATTGTGTAAGTGAATAACTGTTTATCCTTTTGTGAGAAATAAATTATTCTATAACCTGAAACTTTGTGCTACATGGCGTGAATTCATTACTTTTTACAGTCGAGTCTATAAATATTGACGTGTAAGACATTTTACTTGATATGTGAAACTTTTTGTCGGGATTTTACTTTCCGTGTATGAAAATCTACATATCTAAGGTTCGGGTTGTATCACGTGGTTGCTGGTAACTACTTACTTTTTGTCAAACGAGACAATAATAATACTCCCGGAAAACCGCCTCCGTTGTCTAGTCGCTCGCTTCACATCAGGAGGTTGCGGGTTCGATTCCCGGCAGAGTCTAACTATAATATGTAAGACTCCGTTTGTTCGGTGGTAGAGCATTCTCGGAGCCTGCCTGGTTAGCTATCATCTTTTTTTTTACCCCCAATTGGTAAGCCCTTGGCATCATCTCACCTGATGGTAAGTGACGATGATGCCGAATACGAAAGCGGGCTTACCAAGATTCCCCAACGCAGTGGGGAACTGGTTATCTTACCTTCATGCCGGAACACATCAATGCTGTTAACGTTGATGTTTGGCGGCAAGACTTAAATAAGATGCTGGCATATACCAGGCGGGCTCAGAAAATGCCCTAAACCGAATCCAGAAAGTTACACCCCACCGGGAATCGAACCCGCGACCTACTGATGTGAAGCGAGCGAACAAGCGGAGGCGGTTAAAATTTGAAATGGATCATGGTATGAGTCTAAAAATTTTTGAATGCACCTTATACAGGCTGTAACTTCTGGAAACTTTAACATACCAACCCATACAAAATTCGCATAAAAATGAAGTTTTCATATAATATGGTAAGCTAACCGACCAATTTTGTATGGTGTGTCCAAAAATTGTCTTAAGTATTCAGCATTCTTAAGGTTCATTCGGAAAAGTTGTTCAGTTTCATGAGTGGATCCCATAATTTAAATTTCCCGGAGTGATCTTTTTACATCCTGTATAAGTAAAAATATCAGCCTGTATATCACAAATATCGAGCTGAAACTCACAACTTGACCTTGTTGGGTGAACAATAGTTTCGTCTTTCAGATGTCCCTGACGTGAGACTGACAGCGTCTTTTTTTCTGAATATAAAAACAGTTTGCCAGCATAAATTACTCAGACTAAAAAGTCTTTATAATAAATTTGCTACTTTGGTAATGCTCAAGCAAAATGCAAGATGGCGCTAAAAACGAAATCCTGGGCTAAACAAAGCTTTACAGACTAGTTGAGATTGTAGTTACTGTAATATCAGAAAGGTGGTGCTGAATTATACACCACTACATGCGTAAAATTTATGATATTTTACTGCAGTTTTTAATGATATTACAGACATAAATAATATAATTATATACATTTGGAGAAAATAAAAGGTTGCAAAGTTTACGTTGGACAGATAAAATCGAAAATATAGTGGTTATTTGTGTAGTTAATAGCCAGGTAAATTTGTATGAAATAGGGTGACTGACGTTTAACCTTAAAACTTAAAACAGATGCCTGTATATTAAAAGAATAAAATTGAAAATTATATGACAATATTGCTTTCGACGATATGAAGGAAACTACGCCATTAGTTTGAACACTTTCATTCAGAAAAAAAAACAAAATAAAAACGTATATAATTCGTGTGGCGCGTGTGGGTGGGACTTGCATTTAGTACTGCGCAGATGGATGCGCAGTAGCTCGGGGTAAGATTGCCTTATGTACTAGGACTGCAGCAGGACAAAGAGTCTCAAGGCGGTGATTACGGAGAGGTCAGTCTTTAATGGTTGGTCGCGATGATTTCATACAAAACGGCTTTCCGTCCAGTACAACTTGACCCGTGCGTATTTACAATGGTATGAATCACTCACGGACGGCGGCGGAGGTGCTTGTGTGCGTGCGGTGCTAGCCGGCTACCGGAATGTAGAACATCTTGTGCGTTTATGTTCTCCTATTTTAGTTGCACGATTTTTAAGAATTGAAATTGTAATTAAATTTAAAAAATAAAGAATACAGAAAACACGACTGATCTTATCAGCTGTTCGGGGGGAGAGGGATTCTTTAATTTAACCGGTTAATTCCGTTCGAACGAAAAAATATCGGTTTTGGTTAAACCGGTTAAATATACCGGTAACCGTAACCTGAACGAAACCTTAACCGAAATTATTTCGATATAGGGGTCAATGACCGAAACCGGTATTTTCAAAAAACCGGTTTCCGAACCCTGCCCAAGATACAGGG
This sequence comes from Coleophora deauratella, assembly GCA_958295455.1. Classification (NCBI taxonomy): domain Eukaryota; kingdom Metazoa; phylum Arthropoda; class Insecta; order Lepidoptera; family Coleophoridae; genus Coleophora; species Coleophora deauratella. The sequence continues at coordinate 18,358,219 of OY282393.1, forward strand.
AATCCTAGTTTGCGGACAGATGACCGTGTGTGATTTGTCCCAGATATTATTATTATTCATTTTTAATTTTAAAAAAATGCCATCTTAAAAAAGGTCGTTACGTAATGGTTCTGCAGTTTTAAAATTATTAATTTCACAGGAACCCAAAGGAGCAAGATGGCGAAGTGCTGCCGATGGGGTCTACAGTGGAAATGTTGTCTACGGAGAACCCTGACAATGACGAGTCCGAGGTATGTACCCATATTTGGACCAGATAATGCTTCCCTAATTATATTAGAATTTGTGGTGTGTAATTAAGGAATAGGGTGTAGTTTTGGTCGAAAAATGATAGCAACTAACTCTCTGGATCCCGTTATTTTGTCGCCTTCTTCAATAATAATAATAAAAAAAACAACTGCGTGCAATATATCCTATGACAATCAAATTATAGAAGCATGGCGACGTATCTCGCCATAGGTGGTAACAATGGAACTAGGGCGTCCAATACCGGTATTGGAATGTAGGCATTACCGGTAATTTCTTCTCGCTTCGGAAACACTTCCCGAAACGTTGAGTGTACAAGTTCCGCGTGGTAGGAACTTGTACTAGGTAGAAAAAAAAAGACGATTTAAAAGTATGTACAAAACATCTACTTAAATAAAAAACATTTTGAATTTGAATTTGAATGTCTACATTCCAATACCGGTATTGCACGTCCTAAATAGAATGGACATACGTACAGTCCCGCGCACCTAAAAGCTGTACTACTTGGCTGTATACTTTTAGTTTCACGAGACTGTACTAGGTAGGTAGGAGTTTGATTGTAAATTAGGTAAATCATTGAGAAAAACTTCGCTTCACGGAGTTTTCCTCAATTGAGCGGTGGGTGGTTGTAGTGATGGAATCTCTACAGCCACGCATTGTGGTCTTTTCGGCGTTAGAACGTTTCTATTAAGAATAATAAAGATTTAAATCGTTCGCTGTGGGATTTTGATAGTTTGGAACCAAGATTCTCTAAGGGTTCGTCATGATGTAAACATCTGTGTAAATATTTTAATAAGTTTAATTGGAAATAAACCGAAATAGTTAAAAGTATCAGTATCTTTTAATAAAGAACCCTATAGTACATACAACCGAAAAACGTTACCCAGCGCTTGAGCGGGTAAAATATAATTGACCACGTTGAATACGTTAAAAAGATTCCGACGAATTGAGAACCTCCTCCTTTTTTTGAAGTCGGTTGAAAAACAACCGACTTCAATCGCAACAACTCCAATTTTGATATGTTTTTGTTGATTTTCTCAAAAACCGCTGAATCAATTTCGATAAAATTTATATGGGACCACCTGTGAAGTATACCCTTTTAAACAAAAAAAGAATTTTCCAAATCGGTTCAGGCGTCTTCGAGTAATCGGTGAACATACATAAAAAAAAAAATATTCCGACGAATTGAGAACCTCCTCCTTTTTTTTGAAGTCGGTTAAAAACATGTAATTTTCGCAAGTCCGTACACACTTCTTCTTTACGTGTCGATAACAAACGTAGACAGTCTCGGCCCAGAATTCAGCACTACACACTTATTGTTTTAGGAACCCAACGAGTCCATATACGAGAAATACGACCCTCTCCTTCACGGCAGCACTCGCAGCAAAAAGGACCAGATACTGAGCACCAAGTTCATGCGGAAGTACATCCACATAGCGCGGCTGATGAAGCCCAAGCTCACCCAGGAGGCTTCGGACGCCATAGCTGATGAGTACGCCAGGCTCAGGAACCAGGATACGATGGACTCTGATGTGGCGAGAGTGAGTTTCAATTCATTTATCATCGTCATCAGTCAAAACACTTCCACTTACTAGCGTCATATTATAATCATCAATGAAAAGACTTTTTATTGTATTTCCTTTAGAAACTTACAGCTATGTTTACCACTTTGACTGCCGCTCTGCACTCTGGTTACTTCACGCGGGAGCCGACTTTAGAATTTGGCTAGCACCAAGCCCACTCTGGGGCGGGGTCGGCCTCCCGTCGCGGTATCCCTTCCCCGCCCCGGAGCGGGATTGGCATTCAATGTGTTACTAGATGAGTAAATAACAAAATACCAATAATAAGTTTCCACATAAAGACAGATATTGTGACAACAAAGATACTTACTCCGCTGCTGGCTCAGTGACCTAGTGTGTCTTAGCCTGCGATACGATAAGTCGCCACAGAGATAATCTATTTATTTATTTGGAATAAATGCAGTATTAAGCTAAAACTATAAAATGAGAAAAAAGTTACGATTAGTCCCTGTAAAGTTATTTTATGTATTCCAGTTTAGTTAATTATTACTTAGTGTTCCATCTTCGGCGTCATCATCACTTACCATCAGGTGAGCTGATGCCAAGGGCTTACCAATTAAGGGTAAAAAAATAAAATAAATATTAAAGACTTTTTAGTCTGAGCGCTCATCCGAAAGTGTTTTCATTCATTCATTCATTAATTCGTTCATTCATTCCTGGCTACAGACGCAGCCAGTGACGGCTCGGTCGCTGGAGACGCTCATTCGTCTGGCGACGGCGCACGCCAAGTGCCGCCTCAGCTTCCAGGTCACGGCGCAGGACGCGAATGCGGCCATCGAGCTCGTCCAGTTCGCATACTTCAAGAAGGCAAGTGTTTATACCATACAGAGGTCCCCCCCATACAAATTTATTATACAACCATCCCTCTTACAAAGGCCAATGCGGCCATCGAGCTCGTCCAGTTCCCATACTCTAAAAAGGTAAGTGTTTACCGTACCATACGGAGATCCCCCCATACAGAGTTATTATTACCGGTTGTACCGTCCCCCATACAAAGTCATGATACAAATTGTTTAATAATTGAAACGTTTGTCTTATAATATTTTTTAATTTACTGTTTATTCATCGTCGTAACTGAGTATACTCAGGCGAAAGACAAAGAAAGTACCTTTTTTAAACTCAGATAGTAGAACAGATGGCTGTTAGGCCATCAAATTTCTCGAGTGTTTGCTATTTAGAGTGTTTTGGGCAACTGTAAACTCTTGTTGTATTAAAATAAAGAAATAAACAAACTACATACGTTACAATGTAATGTGTTTTGCGCAGGTGTTGACGAAGGAGAAACGGCGCAAGCGACGCGCCTCGTCGGAGGGTGAGGGAGAGGGGGAGGGGGAGAGGGAGGCGCCCGCCCCTCGCCCCAAGCGCACCCGCCGCACCGTAAGTTAATAAAGATAATTGGTTGTTAACCACCTTCGTAGCCTAGTGGCTTGTCCGCTCGCTTCACATCAGGAGGTCGCGGGTTCGATTCCCGGCGGGGTCCAACTTTGTAGGACTCGGTTTGGTTGGTGATAGGGCATTTTCTGAGCCCGCCTGGCTAGCTACCACCATCTTATCTAAGTCTTGCCGCCAAACATCAATGTTAACAGCAGTCATGAAGATAGCCAGTTCCCCATTGCGTTGGGGAATCTTGGTAAGCCCGCTTCCATCTTCGGCATCATCATCACTTACCGTCACGTGAGAGATGACAAAAAATATATATTAATTAATATTTCTAAATAAATAAATATCTGGGATAAATCACACACGGTCATCTGGGCCCAAACTAGGATCCCTTGTATTATGGGAACTAGAGACTGATATACATTAATCACTGAGCCACCGAGTCAGTAAGTGAAGATTTCTTTAATCATTCTGTGTCCACACATTGTATAAAGTCTGTCTAAAAAGTTCTGAAAGTGAATGTTAGTGGAACAACAATCGGCTAGATGACTGCATCAAAAATAAATTATTAAATTCAAGTTCAGCCGAATCCATCCAGGTCGTGACCGTGTCTGTAGTCAGTTAACCTGCGTGATCGACGCGACCGCGACCGCTCAATATTATTATATTTAACGTGATGTGTGGTGTGACCAGGACGGAACCGAGGACCCTTACGAGTTCTCGTCGGACGAGGAAGCGGAGCCGGTGTTGCGAGCCGCGCATGCCTCGCAGCCCGAGCCGGCGCCCCCCTCAGCCACCCCCGCCGCCCCCCTGCCGCCCGCCAGGTGAGACAGCCCCCTACAGATTATGAGATCACCCCCTACACTGCCCTCATAAGAAAAAGGCCGCAAAGTATACAGGGTGTAACCAAATTGGTGTAGGACCCGTTAACTGGGGATTCTACTCATCGTACTGACCAACTTTTGTTTTACGACTTTGCTCAAATCGCAAAAAAAAAATTAAACTCCATAAAAAATGGCAAAACACAGTCCCCAATAGATACGTATACGTATACACGTCATCATCAGCCGAAAGACGTCCACTGCTAGACAAAGGTCTCCCCCAAGGATTTCCACCCCGACCGGTCCTGCGCTGCCCACAGATACAGGTCACCCCTACCGATACCAGCCCGCCAGGTGAGGCAGCCCGCAGATACAGGTCACCCCCACAGATACCACATACAGGGTAGCCGATGGTAGCGTTTTTAGTGAGCTTGTCTTGTACTTAATATTATTATCGATGTTATAAAAATGCGGCGATTCTAGCTTGCACGTTGGCCGCGTCCAAGACCTCATTTTGTTATAATTTAACTTATCGATATTATAATAATGTGCTATCCTTTATAACTTACACGCTGGCGGTGTCCAAGACCTGTTTTTGTTTTATATAAACTTATTATTATTATCTAGATCTGTACCTTGTGGATAGCACGGTTAAAGTGTGCCACACAATAAGAGAGAGAGAGAGATCATCTCGATGTTATAAATACGCCACATCCCTATACTTGCAGGCTGGCCGAGTTCAAGACCGCCCTACAACAGATATTCCGCGAGGAGCGAGCCAACTCGCTGCCCCTGGACCGCGTGCGCGCGCACTTGGCCGAGCGGCTCGCCGAACCCCCCTCGGCCGCCGAGCTGCGCGCCGCGCTCGACACTATGACGAGGGATAACCAGGTCATGCTCGCCGATGATATTGTGTTCTTGATCTAATGTTATACTGTCTTTTAAATCGATTGATTATTTTGTCTGGAGCCGACAACATTGTATTTGTAATCTAATCAATCCCTTTTAATTCAATTGGCAGAGTAATACCGTTTTATAAATCCATCGATTATATTGGCAGCCGACGACATTGTATTTGTAATCTAATCTCTTAATTCTATCGATTTTTGATGTTTTTTAAAGAGAATTCAAAGATACAGCCGATAGTCCAGTAATATTAGGGGTTTCACATTGGAATAATAATATAATAATAATAATAATATCTGGGACAAATCACACACGGTCATCTGGCCCCAAACTAGGATTCCCTGTATCTTGGGAACCAGAGACTGATATACATACACATATATTTTTTAAATACATACATATATAGATATAATACACCCAGACTCAGAGCAAACAATGCGCACTCGGCCGAGCGGCTCGCCGAACCTGCGCGCCGCGCCCGATACTATGACGAGGGACAACCAGGTCATGCTCGCTGATGATAGTTGTCGATTCGGTTTTCACGATTAAACTTATTTGACAGGATTAAACTTGAGTATTCTGTCTTTTTCTTTCTATATTGACTAGACAAGGACAGGACGCTTAAATTAAGTTTAGTCCTGTCAAATAAGTTTAATCGTAAACACCGAATCGACATCATTGTGTTCTTGATCTAAACTATAATTTAATGTGTATTTTAAAACGATCGATTCTATTGGCAGGAGCCCACGACCTTGTATTTTTAATCTAATCTCTTTTAATTCGAGCGATTGCATTGGTAATTTTTTTTAAGATTTTTAGTCCAGTAATATTACGAGTTGTACCTCGGAATGAGAGACAAGCTGGAAACTCGTATACACCTTCATTTTGACCTTCTAAAAGCTGTCTCAAAAGTTTCGTGTCTGAAAAGAGCACCAACCAAAAGAGACAACTAGGTTATGCTCGCCGATGATATTGTCTTCTTGATCTAATGTAGTGTGTCTTTCAAATCGATCGATTCGATTTACAGTTTTTTTTAGATTTATTTAACTATAGAAAACGTCGAACGTGGAACTCCTTTTTATGGTGATACATTGCAATTTTTTTTAACTAGTTTAAAGGTTGTCTTAACGACAGTCCTTTTCTTAAATCGTTAATTTTGCAATTTGGTTGCGATATGCTTTTTCTTTTTAAATTCGTTATACTTTGTTAAATCAAATCGCAGATAAGACTGTGCTCAATAAATAAGTTTTGAATCAGATGCGATTTGTAAATAACAATAATAATGCCAGGAGCAAGGTTCGGAACCGGTTAACAAATACCGGTTAATTTCGTTCGAATTTCGGTTAACGATTCCGTTCAGGTTAAAACAGGTTTCCAGCTTAACCGGTAAATTTGAATAAAATATCGGTTAATCAGGAAGCGGTTTTCTAACCGAAATAAGAACTAAATTAACCGGTTAAAACCAAACTTAGTCAAGTACAGGCGCGTCGCGCGGGTGCCACTGCCCGAGTCTTCTGCTCACTTTCTCGCACGCTTTCAATTGATTGCACGCGGCAAACATGCCTACAAAGTCGCATATTCTTCAAATTAACCGGTTAATTCCGTTCGAACGAAAAAATATCGGTTTTGGTTAAACCGGTTAAATATACCGGTAACCGAAACCTGAACGAAACCTTAACCGAAATTATTTCGATATAGGGGTCAATGACCGAAACCGGTATTTTCAAAAAACCGGTTTCCGAACCCTGGCCAGGAGTGATATTTAAAAAAATAAACATACTAGTGACCATTAAGGGCGCTTTTATTGTCATGCGGATTTCTGCCCGCATGCGTGCCGCCTGCAACCTATCGTTTCAGTACATTTTAGGGCCCTTTTATTGTCATGCGTGTCATACGCACGCGGGTCGCTTTGGAAACGCCGCACGCATGCGGGCAGAAACCCGCATGACAATAAAAGCGCCCTAAGGTGATAACAACAACATTAATATTTTTAGTAATTAGATATACCATGTTAATCCCAGGTTTTTTACCGTAAATTGCTTAGCCTTTTGAAATACCTCACCTGATGGTAACTGTTTTCTTATTATATGTGATATTTAAAAGTTAATTCGCCTATTTCTTTAAAGATATCACAATATCGTGCCTTTTCTGTACCTTGTTAATGTAACTAGTAGTTTATAATAATAATAAGGATAATATGCATCATAAGTACAAACTTGTATTTTTGTAATCTAAATCATCAATAAAAACAATCCAAACTAATTCAATTTATTTTATTGTTATCACGTCCTTTTCTTCCCTTTACCTTTCTGCGTCTTGCCCATTTTGTTAAACTTATTAATTTTCCCTCCAAAAACTTTCTTTTTACTGTTGAAAGACTTGCCTTCTCTCTGATTCCCCTTACCACCTCTCTGATTACTTCTACCGCCATCTTGGTTCCTTCTGCCACCTTGTTGGTTCTTTCTGCCTCCTTCTCGGTTCTTATTGAATCTTCTCTTTCCATCTTGATCGTTCTGGAATCTGTTACCGTTTTGATTGCCTCGACGGTCAATTTGGTTTCTCTGGAACTTTTTCTTGGTTTTCTTATCGAGCCTCATTTTCTTGAAGCCTCTATTTGTTTCGTCGCCGTCGCCTTTGCGTTTTCTGTTTGGATTTTGACTGAATAGGTCTGAAACAAACGGAGATGTTGAACGATGGCTGTGTTATGTTCTCTTCGAAAGACTGTTTTACGCAATGTAAGGTGCTGGACACAGAAAAGACGTAAGACGCAGACGGGGCGTGGACATGTCTCTTCCGCGTCCCTTTCATAAAAAATGTACAGCGAATGTCGCGACGCAAAACATATAGAATGACGCCCTGTCTTTTTTATATGTTTTGCGATCATTAGGTTAATTTTCAACCGACTTCAAAAAAAGGAGGAGGTTCTCAATTCGTCGGAATCTTTTTTTTTTTTTTTTATGTATGTTCACCGATTACTCGAAGACGCCTGAACCGATTTTGTCATTAGGTTAATTTTCAACCGACTTCAAAAAAAGGAGGAGGTTCTCAATTCGTCGGAATCTTTTTTTTTTTTTTTATGTATGTTCACCGATTACTCGAAGACGCCTGAACCGATTTTGAAAATTCTTTTTTTGTTTGAAAGGGTATACTTCACAGGTGGTCCCATATAAATTTTATTGAAATCGATTCAGCGGTTTTTGAGAAAATCAACAAAACATAGCAAAATTGGAGTTGTTGCGATTGAAGTCGGTTGTTTTTAACGTATTCAGCGTGGTCAATTATATAAAAATACCTTTCTCCGGTTCAGCGCCGACCTCCTTTCTATAGTACTCGGCATCGTCGTCGCCCGCGTCCGCGTCCGCGTCGTTGGCGTTCGACTCTGCAGCCGCCAGCTCCATCAATCTGGAATACGACAAAACGACCTCCAGTATTGGACAGAATGCATCGATACATGTGTAGTGTCAGTTTGCGCAGGCCAACCGAGTGATTTGGTCCAAAGTCGTCAAACTTACTTTTATGATTTTGGCTAAACCCAAAATTGGAGTCTTCCATACAGATCGATCGGCTGATTGTTCAATTTTTGTATGGGAAGTTGCATACAAAAAAAATGATAAAATTTTCGACTTCAGTACACTCGTAAATCGAACAAGTTGTCTCAGTGGCGTTATAGGCTTTTCCTTAAGTTTGGTGTACTTACGATTTTAATTTCTCGCTCTAAAATAAAAAAAGTTGCCCTCGGATGACAAAACGCGGCAACCTGGGTTACATAGCTCAATTTGATCTACTACTCTTGATATATGACGTAATGTGGGCAAAAAATAATTTACTCCATTTAAAACCAAAATACAAAAAACAGTAACCTAAAAATCCTATAGAATGTTTAACAAATCGCGAACTTTAAACGCGTTTTTCTCATCTTCACAAATTTTAGGTTACCGCGTTTTGTCATCTGAGGGCAGAAAGCCGAAAGACTTCCAGAAGAAAATTTTCTCTCACCTCTGACTTTCAGTGGTCTTCTTCTTGATGCCTTCCATAGCCTTCTGTTTCAGTTCTTCTTTTTCGCGCTGCTTTCGTTTCACATTTTCCTCCTGTTGTGCCTTACGCTTTTCCTTCAGTCGTCTGTGAAAGAGCCGATAACGAGATTAATAACCTGTTCTATGTTATCTACGAGGCACAGGTATATTGCCTTATAGGATGTAAAGACTCAACAAGATAAGTCGAACGAGTACCTTCCTATTTAATTCATAAAGTTGTCTGGAAGAGCGATAAGACCTCCTGCTACCTACTCCCATATCAAAGGCCGGCAACGCACTTGTGACTACTCTGGTGTTGCGGGTGTTTATGGGCGGCGGCGGTAATCGCTTACCATCAGGTGATCCGTCTGCTCGTTTGCCACCTCTGCCATAAAAAAAAACTATAACTTTCTATTCTGTGTAAAAACGTGCAACCCCTTTGCACGTTTTTACACAGAATAGAAAGATAGGTTCTTTCCACAATTTAGGAAATTTAATCAAAGCATGAAAATAAACATTTAAAAATGTTTCTTGAGTTTTTGAAATTGAATTGCATCTATACTTCATTTTTTCTTACTTATCTTATTTTTGAAAATATTAAAGCATACCTACTCAACATTATTGATATTTCATGGAGTTGGAAAAGCTATTTAGTAAGTTTATATGACGAACTTAATAACAAGGTATCCCAACACTATAAAATGTCAATGGCAATCAGTAGGTACTTCAAAAGTAAGACAAGTACGAAAAAAAGATAGATGGCGTCACCGTCATACAGTCAATTTTTCTCCCAAAGAAGTTTTATATCGTCGCCCCGGGAGCGAGGTGCAAGTCTGTGTTTTCTCCGAACATAACAAACCACAATAAATCGTTCGATGTTGCACCAAATGAGCGATATGCATTTTATTATAAAATTTTTGCAAAGAGTACTAAAACGACGTTATTAAATTATGACGTCATAGTTTACAATTTCAAACATTTTTAGAACAAATTGTCGTTTTTGATATTCAATAAAAAGAAACTCATTTGACTAGCAATGAACTATCCTGAGTCTTAGGCAAAGATAGGGTAAAAAAACCCTTCAGATTCATGAGTTGAAAATATGGACCACAGTTTCTGCTCGTTTGCCGCCTATCATAAAAAAAATAACCCTAAAAGAACTTACTTCTTTTCCTCCCTTCTCTTCTTTATAAGTGCCTTTTCTTCCTCGGTTTTCTCCACCAACTCGTGAAATAGTACTTCACCATCCATCAAACCGTCTTCCACCTGAATGTTTAAAAAAAAATATCATAAAATAATAATTATAAACAAATAGTTCTTAAAAACTTCTGGAAATGTTAATTTCTAACCCTTCCAAGATATGGTAAAAGTTCCATAACCTAGCAGTGGGGACAACTAGGGTTGTTAATGTCATAATTTCTCACAAGGGAACAAAGAATGTGCTTGAAATTACACAGTTATGGAACTCTGGAACATGGAGGAAAAGTCCTTTGGAACGTTACAGTGTGCTACTGTACCTTGATGAGTTGGAACGAGATCCGGGGCCCCAGCTCGACCAGGCGCAGGGCGGAGCGCGACTCGGCCGCGGCGCCGCGCGACGCCAGGCTCTGCGCCAGCACCACCTGGGCGTTAGGATCCTCCTCGAATTCACTCTCCGATAGGAGGCCGGCTCTGAATACGAGGGATAATTATTATTATTTTATTATAGCCTTTAATTGCCAGAAGATTACAGTTTTTTATTACACGATTATTTCTTATTTATTTATCACTATTCACTTCCTATGTCGGTGCCCTCTTCGGCTTGTCTTTCGACAAAGGCCTCTTCCAGTGACTTCCATGTGTTCCTAACCCGTGCTTTTTGTCTCCATGTTAATCCAGTGATTGTCTTTATGTCGTCTTTCCATCTGTATAATTATCTACCTTTACATCTACATCTTTTTCCCTTGTCTAGGGTACCATTCAACTATGTCTTTGTTAAATTTCTAAATTTTTTCTCATTGTAATAGCTCACATTATTGTAGGAACACACCGTGTGTTCCCAGTACAACAGATGGCCGTTGGGGCATTAAAGTTATCGAGTGGCGTAGGCAGGCCTCCCACTCAGTGAACCGATGACCTGGTGAAGGTTGCGGGAAGCCGCTGGATACGGGCAACGTAGGACCAGTCGGTGTGAAAATCCTTGGGGAGGCCTTTGTCCAGCAGTGGACGTCTTTCGGCTGATGATGATGTGATCCCAGTCTTCCGAGCAAAAGAGAGGTACCTCTGCCAGGCGAGGTGGTTTGCCTGGGGACCGGTGGCGGTGGTCCAACCGTTGACAGTTGGAAGTCGTATATACGTCCAAAGAAACTTTGATAGCGCGTACTAGATTGTAGTTTAGGGCAAGATATAGCGGATATCTTTCTCTGTCACACTCATCTTATTTCAGGAAATATGCTTTTCTGTAAACTTACTTGTCAAAGAATTCAGACATGTCTTTACACCTGTTTAAGTTCGGTATTTTGCCTTGCACTACCTGTAAAAGAAAAGAAAATATATTAAAACAATGAAAGTGTTGTATTCTTAGTGTGGACTCTGATGGACTTCTATAAAAGAGTAACACAGTTATAAGCGTATCAGCTGCTCGCCTATTACTAAATAATAATAAATTATAGAGCAAATGAACACCTAGACGCCTGTTAAGCTTAAAATCTCCTGAGATATGCATATGGTCCCGCTCGATAGAAGCCATGGAAGATGACTTTTAGGTTCCTTCCCCTGTGCGTCTATTTATTATCGTATTTAGTTCTTACCTTTTTGGTGCCCCTATTGAGTCCAACAGGCGTTGCTCTGATGACGTAATGTCGCATGTCTATAAGCTTTGTCGACGGATTGTAGTTCATGAGTACACAGCGTCTTATGTTCTTCAATTTCACCTACAAAAAAGTTGTGACTTATGAATATTAGCCGAAAAATTGGCGGTATAATACAATATAACGTGGCGGATCTTGCCCGAAAGGCGAAGAGTAGCCATAGCTATAGGTTAAACTTTATTCATTTATTTAAGCATTACAATAATTTTACACGGTTTTTTGTTTAATACGAGTCTAGTTTTTTATTATTAATATGATTTCATTGCACTGCTGGGCAAAGCCCCCTTCTTCCACGTTTTCTTCTCTTGCATCTTTGGGCCAAGTGATCATATTCTACTAGCTCGACGTAGGTAATACTTACTTATTATTTATCTCATTTTAATTGGAAAACAAACAGTAACACAATAGTTATTTAATAATCTAAATATTAACTAATTACAATTTCAATGTTTTCACATGTGCACGTCTACCTACACGCTAGCTAAACATAAAACAGTAGACAGGAAAAAAAGGGAAAACAAAAACTATTATGGAACCATATCAAATCAATATTTAGAAAGCAAAGCTTTCATAGTATAGTGACCTATAATAATAATAATAATAAAGCCTTTTATTAGTGACACTTATGTTAACTTACACATATTTAAAATATACTATATACCTAATTTATTAAATGTAAGTATTTTAATTTAACACATCGGCAACCTTGTCAGTTTGCCTTCAGTGACCTATGTATTAGTGTTAACTAAATCAAAAAAATATTTTACCGTAGTTATATTGATAGTTGGGAACATATTCTGGAACATGGTCGCCATCAGCTTCATGTGCATGCCTTCTCCGGAGAAGCTGTTGAGCACGATGAGCGGCGCGTGCTGGAACGCTCTCATCATCACGTACTGTTTGCGGAGAGACGATACCACGTCTCGCGCCAGGCTGTACTGTGGGGGACGAACCAAATATGCTAATGTTTATAACCCGCCAGCCTTTTTTTATGTGATAGCTGGCAAACGAGCAAACGGATCACCTGATGGTAAGCGATTACCGCCGCCCACAGACACCCGCAACACCAGAGGAGTCACAAGTGCGTTGCCGACCTTTGAAAGGTGATGGGGGATGGGGGGAGATTGGGCCCCTGGTACCCTCACTCACTCGGCGAAATACAACGCCTTCTAGTGATAGCAACCAAAATGATTTGGTTATGAACCCTCAAGCTGTGGAATGAGCTTCCATCCGAGGTTTTCCCTGAGACTACAGTATGGCACAGCGGCAGTAACCACTTTCCATCAGATGGGCCATCAGCCTTTTTCGGTCCTCTACAATGGAATAAAATAATAAGACTTAAAGAAACACGGAAGGCTTTCCAAGCACGGAATCACCGAAATGTCTACGCTGTTATGATTAACTCGCGTGATCAACCCGACTATCGTGTAATATGTATGTTTATGCCCTGTTATTGAATGTTGATAGCTCATAAAAGTAATAAATGTTTATTTCTATCTATCTATCTATCAGGCGAAAGACGTCCACTGCTGGACAAAGGCCTCCCCCAAGGATTTCCACACCGACCGGTCCTGTGCGGCTCGCATCCAGCGGCTTCCTGCAACCTTTACCAGGTCGTCGGTCCACCGAGTCGGGGGCCTGCCCACACTGCGCCTTTCGGTGCGCGGTCGCCATTTGAGAACTTTACTGCCCCAACGGCCATCTGTTCTACGAGCTATGTGCCCTGCCCACTGCCACTTAAGTCTAGCGATTCTGAGAGCTATGTCGGTAACTTTAGTTCTCCTACGTATCTCCTCATTTCTGATTCGATCATGTAGGGAAACACCAAGCATAGCACGCTCCATCGCCCTTTGGGTGACTTTGAGCCTTCTTAGAGGCCCATAGTAAGCGACCATGTCTCGGATCCATATGTCATCACTGGCAACACACACTGGTCAAAGACTTTAGTCTTGAGAGACTGCGGTATTTTGGACGTAAAGATCTTGCGAGGCTTCCCGAACGCTGCCCAGCAGAGTTGGATTCGACGATTGATCTCTTTCTCAAAGTTGGACCTTCCTAACTGGACTGTTTGTCCCAGGTATACATATTCGTCAACAACTTCGAGTGTAGAGTCTCCAACCTTCAGAGGAGTGGGTGTAACATGGATGTTTGACATGTGTTTATTTAAAACTCCGTAATTGCAATGGCACCACATCCTCTTATCTCCTGGGATAGCACAGTAGACAGTGTCAAAACAGCAGACGTACCGAGAAAATCTTACATTGTGTATCCTGAAGGTAAGCGTGGCAACAACTTCAAGTGTAGAGTCTCCAACCTTCAGAGGAGTGGGTGTAACACGGATGTTTGAAATGTGTTTATTTAAAACTCTGTAATTGCAATGGCACCACATCCTCTTATCTCCTGGGATAGCACAGTAGACAGTGTTAAACAGCAGACGTACCGAGAAAATCTTACATTGTGTATCCTGAAAGTAAGCGTGGGTCCACGAGGCAGCCTCGCCAGACGCATGTAGGTCCCCAGCTCTGTCTCCGTAAATGCCAGCAAGTGCGACACATGCAGGTACCCAGAGACCGACAGAAAATCTTTGATGGTGTTCTTTTTTCTTTCCTGAAACAAAAAGGTTCTTAGTTCACAACTTATACATATATTAATATTTTAATGTGGCTAGGCCCCTATAGTTAACGTCTTTACATTTTAAAAATATGGGAAGAGATCCTTGCTATCAGATAAAGTTTCCCCGATGCAAAATATGGGTGATATAAATTTGGAGGCTTTGTCTGAATATCTGTAGTATGGCAGCTGAAAAATTATACTGATTAGAAACATATTTTTCACTTGAATGCAGTTTTCACTGTACATCATTTTAAAAATTACTTTTACTCAATAAAACTTAACTTTTTAACCCTTTTTGGTGCCACACACACAAGGACTTGAGATTTTCATACATTTTCGTTGCACGATTTCTCATAGCGTAGCGTGGCGAAAATGGAAACAGATGTACCTTACTCTGCCCCAATCTACAGTTCTCACTGACTTGACCTCATGATGATCTCGATCCCCAATCCTTGGGCTTACAACATGAAAGAAGTGTGGCGGTCAAAGAGTTAATAATTAAAAATATCAAGAATCTAAATAACACTGAGAAGCCAAGTTCATTTGTAATGATGGTTTTTCAAAGAAAGTAATTTTAAAATAGTCTCCTTAACATTTTAAAAATATCTCTTAAACTTTAAATACAAATAGCCTTTCATCCGTCAATATCATCCTTGCAGGGCACGGATCTCTTTCCGCACCCTACAGGTTTTGATTCCCATATGAGTGTCTAACTGACCAAATATGCAGCATAAACGGCTGTATCTATTGACTGCGTTGGCATAGAAGTTTGATTTTTTCACAGCATCAAGGGACTGCAGGCCTGAGTATTTGATATAAATTTCAAAAACAGACAGACAGACAGACAGACATACACGAAGTGATCCTATAAGGGTTCCTTCCTATTTTACTTTTGAGGTACGGAACACTTAAAACAAGGCAAAGAGACCAGAGACTTGTGGCCAAAGTAAAATTTTAGCGAACCTACCTTCAGCTGCGAAGCTGTAAAGGGTTCCATGATTTTTCTGAAATCCTTGGTCAAATCCTGAAGATCTTTGCTGCAGTGGCCGCGGTGAATGACGAAGGAGTGTGGCGCTTTCACCAGATGCTCCGGCTCTATTGCCTCTTTCGTAGCACTATTTTTCTTTACACACTTTCCTTTTCGTTTACCCATGGCGGTCAGAGGGTATCCTTAGGCGTAAAATCTTTAATTTACAAAACTTGTTGCACTAAACTCATACGACAGTCAATTTAACTTGTGTAGTCCATAAATGAAATTCATTCGTAATAAATAACATAAAATAAAACGTGCCGTATTATACGTGCTTTTCAAATTTTTTGAGGTTATCTTTCATTTTTTGACATTTGTTTTTTTTTATATTTCTTAATAAAGATAAGGCAACGGCTTCGGTGGCCATACAGCCTTGTCTGATGTTTAAAATCCATTTTCTTTCAAATTGTCTGTCGTAAATGAAAATTGTATTGCGGTTCTACTACGGTTTTTGTACCTATGTTGTAATTCAGTGTTGTAATTTGTTATCAATCAATGTCTATCAGAGTTTTAAATTGTTTTTGTTTTATTAAAAACAGACAACTATTTTAAGTATAAGTAGTCTGTAGTACATCGCGTCAGTTGTATAACCGATGTTGTCGGTACCGCAAGGACTTTTTCAAGTGAGATTTATCATATATTATTTGGCACGAAATCGGTAAACAGGACACGTTTTACCCAAGTGCTTAGTGTAAAATAATTTCTTTCTACTAACTATTAACAATTTTTTGTTCAGTATTTAAAAAAGCAACAAGGTACCGACCGACCAACCGACATACTTGTAGATAGATCCTACTATTCTGACGGTTAGTTTCTTGAAAATTCAAAGTATAAGTTTTCACGGATTTCAGGACCCCTTATAAATAAATATCTCTGGACAAATCACAGACGGTCATCTGGTCCCAATCCCTGTATTATTGGAACCATGATCGAACCCACGACTCTAGGATCAGAAGTCAAGGCAGGAGCACTAAAAAGCGCCGCGCCGGTGGCGCAGCGGGTAGTCACTAGTGACTCCGTCCTCCTAACCAGAGGTCATGGGTTCAAATCCTAGCCAGTGCAACAACGAGTTTTTCGAAACTTACGTGCATTTTCATACCGAATGCTTTAACGGTGACATCTGCACATCTGATTTCTAGATGTGTATGATGGTCGCGTTGCACACGTCCGTAGGTGTAAATCTAAAATGCTGTAGCATTGTTGCATCTTGTATCAAAACCTTCATACACAGCAATCAGATCTACAGGTGCAGGTTTCTCACAATGATTTCCTTCACCGTTAAAGCAATAGCTATGAAAATGCACGTAAGTTTCAAAACGATCATTAGTACTGCTTTTTTAGCCACTAACGTTTTTTGGTCTTTCTATTTACAGGGTGTTACAAAACTACCCCTAAAGGTTGAAACGGCGTGGACTGTGAATCATTTTTAAATTTTTATTTAACGCTTTTTTAAAAAAATATATTACAGTGGACTCCTTGCATGATACACTTTAACACCCTTAATTCATTAGGGGGAGTTTTGTAACACCTGTATACTTAGTACCTGGACCTGGGAGATCAAGATTTGTCCGGACAATTGGAAGGTTTTAAATTCAAATTCAAAATCTTACACATACTTTTAAATCGTCTTTTTTTCTACCTAGTACAAAGTTCCAAAGGTTTACATTATTTGACATGTACCATACGTAAATAAATAAAGTTTGAGATCACTCCGCATCCCAGGAGCATATTTTATTGTCGTTTTATTTTAATTTTTTTTTTATCGCTCTTGTAAACAACCCATTACGTCCCCACTGCAGGGGCACGGGTCTCTTCCCATTAATCGGGAAGGTTAGGCCACACACGGGGGCCAAATCCGGATTGGTAGAGGTTATGGGGCTAGTGGCCAGCCAACCCCAGTGCTAGAAGTTTTCAAGCCGTCTATAAGGCCTCCGACATGGCTTAACGATTGCCATCTAGCGATTGCAACCGGCACCAACGGCTTAACGTGCCTTGCGAAGCACGGAAACGGTCAAGATAAATGCCACTAACAGTCAAACCCATCCAGTTTATGACCGTGTCTGTAGTCAGTTAACCTGCGTAATAGATGAAACTACGCAAGCCGCACTGAGCCACGTCGACCGCTTCTTTATCGCTCTTAGGTATAAGATATTGAGCGTAGGTATTACTTAGTAGGTACTTAATAAAAGGTAATTTCTAGTAAATGACCTTTTTTAAATTATAGTCTAATCTGATATGTTGTATTTTTTTAAATTTTGGGACAATAAATGCCATCAGAATAGACCAAAATGTTATTTATCGTTTTTTTTATGATGATAGCTAGAACGTTATTGGTAATTATGACTTAGTTTCTCCTTTAATCTCACTTCACTATCTCACTTCTGCGAGGCTGAAACAATCGCACATGAGTATTCCGTGTCTAGTTACCTTCCATCACAAAATAGACACAGAAGGTCCGCTCAATACAAACCACTAAAATCGTAAGCATATACATGCTTATAGAAAAATACGGTCGTTCGAGGCAAGGTCACGCGGCAAAGTATCACAACAGTATCGTGACCTTGCCTACAACGACCGCATACGTCTATAAGCATGTATATGCTTAGGATTTTAGTGAGCGTATTGAGCGGACCTTCTGTATCTGTGTATATTGGGCTTCCATGCTGCACTCACCGTATGCCTTTTAACGTTCTCATTACTAAAACAGATATAATGTTAATGTCGTATCTAAACTGTAGTATACGCCGCAACGAATAACGGCTAGTATTTTTTTTTTTTAAACGAGCCGCAGGTGTTTTACGGCGAATCGTACCTCTCTGACATGAGATCGACGTTTAGCCGGCTTATCCGGCAGCCTGGAGCTGAAAGAACATCCACCGTAACCGGAGGACCGGAGCGGAGGCCCAACCTCCCCCCCCCCCCAATTCCCCCATCCCCCATCCCATTTCAAAGGTCGGCAACAAACTTGTGACTCCTCTGGTGTTGCAGGTTTCTATGGGCGGCGGTAATCGCTTACCATCTGGTGATCCGTCTCCTCGTTTGCCACCTATCACATACTAAAATAAAAAATAAATAAATAAGTAATGGACGTCTTACGTTCTTCAATTAAGCTAGCCGTAACGTAATTTCGTAAATCATCAACCGCTGCGCCTGCCAGCTAAACGGTTGCTTCTAGAAATGTGAAAAAATTCACGGCAGTAGTATCGTAGATCGATCATCTGATTTGCCATTTTTGTATGGAGAGTCCAATTTTTTTTTTGCGATTGGAGCAAAGTTGTAGAACAAAAGTTGTTCAGTACGATAAGTAGAATTGGCTTTATAAGTTAAAGAGTAGTAGTCTTTGTAAGACGGGAGGTATTTCCTCTTGAAGCAGTGTCTGTCGAAGTACTACGGAACCCTACACTGCGCGTGGCCCGACACGCACTTCATCGCTTTTTTAACAGACTTCAAAAAAAGGAGGAGGTTCTAAATTCGTCGGAATCTTTTTTTTTTATGTATGTTCACCGATTACTCGAAGACGCCTGAACCGATTTGGAAAATTCTTTTCTTTTTTTTTTTTCACAGGTGGTCCCATATAAATTTTATCGAAATCGATTCAGCGGTTTTTGAGAAAATCAACAAAAACATAGCAAAATTGGAGTCGTTGCGATTGAAGTCGGTTGTTTTTAACGTATTCAGCGTGCTCAATTATTACAGCTAGCCATTATGTAATGCGCTGGCTTCCACAGTTTGGCTACAACATAAACATGAAGTATAAAAGTGGATTTTTATTCTTACATGTATCAGTCATTTACTTACTTACTATGATAAGCTACACTGTAATACTCCACTATAATAGGTAACGAACTGCTTACAAAGGTACAAAAGTTTATCATGATACTGAGTTGCGTGCTCGCTTCAGTTTTGGTTACTTCTGCATTTGCTTACCCACACTTCACTAGATGGCCTCGGGGAACCCGTAAGTTGCTCAAATGTTGCTTCGCCGTTGTAGTTAGTTATTGGGATAATTTTAACCCCGACGCAAAAGAGAGGGTGTATTTATAAAAACGTGTGTATCTTTGTGTGTCTGTGGCATTGAAGTTCCTTAACGGATGAATCGATTTGGATTTAGTTTTTTTGTTTGAAACAAGGTTTTACTCATTACATACACAGGATGTTAAAAAGTGTTTTTTTTAAAGGGGTTAGTTACTCAACAGAATTAAGTACCAAGTACCTGTAGAAAAAAGGAAAGATATTAAAATAATCCAATCAACAACTTCTTTTTCAGAATCTGAATAGGACTCAAGAATTCGTATGGGAAACTGAAAAAAAAGTTGTAGATCGGAGTTTTTCAATATTTTTCCTTGTAATGTATCCTTCTAGTGTATACGTGCTTTTTAAATCTGCTGTATATTTATACTGTTCCTCGATAGCTTTGTTTCTTGTAGTTCATTTCTCGCTAGTGTGTTGGGTTGGGGACCCTCCTCCAGCATTCGGCGAGATTTGAACTCGAAAAACTTATATTTTGATATTTAGCGTAATAAATATAGGAAACTATAGGTCTATATTGTACAAAGTTATTTGTTATAACATTAAAAAGACTGTTTGTTTCTGTCACAATAAAATAAAATTATAAATCTCTTTGATTGCAGCCGCGCCTTCCACTCCGCTGACCACGAAGATTTATCTATGGGAGCTGATATGGGGTGCCAAAGTGGAAGAAGGGGAATACACCACTATGATGTTCCAGTATTACAATGACCAGCTGGAACACGGAAACTACCCAAAGAAATCATACGACCGATGTTATAAAGACTATATGAGATGCACTTTGTCTTAGTACGTTGGTTTTCTTTATTTATTCGTAACTCTTTTTTTTTTTTTCGTAAATACTATTAATGGTATGAATTTACTTACAAGTTATTATAATATAGGGTTGGCCACTAGCCCCACAACTTCCACCAATCTGGACTTGGCCCCCGTGTGTGGAGTATGGCCTACCCTTCCCGAGTTACGGGAAGAGACCCGTGCCCCTACTTGTTAACTAAATAATATTTATAAAAGATGATTTAATTTGATATTCCCGACTTTCAGTTATGAGAAAAACAGACAAAATACAATCTTTTCTGAGTTACAAGGAGACCGAGCTTTGCTTTGTATTTTATTTATTAGGTTACCAATAGGATGTAAATAAATAACTCGGGACAAATCACGCACGGTCATCTGGCCCCAAACTAGGATTTCCTGTATTATGGGAACCAGAGACTGATATACATACACATATACTTTTAAATACATACATATATAGATATACGTATTACTCCCAGACACAGCAAACAAATCTGTTTATCACAGAAACGTTTGCCTTGGGTGGGGATCGAACCCACGCCTCTCGGATCAGTAGTCAGGAGCACTAACCAATAAACCACCGAATCAGTCCTGTCATGTACAGTCAGTCATGTACAACATCGCACTTTTAAATCAAAACATTGTAAAGAAAACAAAATTAGATGTCACCCTAATCGGACGTAGTTATGGCATAACGATCCAACTGACTTTAAAGTAAGTTAGGGATAATGTACTTTACGTCAGTGACATAACTACGGCCAATCATGGGCAACAACAACATGCGTCAGTGAAAAGTGGTTTTTTTTAATATAAAACTTATAAATATTAATGAAGTAACAAAAGTGATAAAATTATTCAGTTTTTGAACTAATGAGGATTTAAATTTCATCAAATTATTTGAGAAGATGTCTAATTATTTTATTATTATTATTATCCATTTATTTTCAGATTACAAGATCCATAAATTGTTAGTATTATTGTTATTTTTAACATGCACTTACTTAAATAAAGAAAGTGTATATTGTGTACTCAGAATACAGAATCACAGACTAATAGACGAAATGTCAAACTACACTGATTCGGTGTAGTATTCAATGCTTCAGTTTCAAGCGTGCTCGCGGCTTCTGGTTTGTTTCTGTATGTGTATATCCTTGAATTTTATTTCTATACTTATAGAATAGTTTATTTTTATAAGACTTTTATACGAAAAAGAATCAATTTCGACTTTTAAACACTTCATAATAAAATAGTATTTTCGAAATCACTTCTTTCGTATGTTCGTATCCCAAGAACATAATATTGTATTTTCTTGTCTTTTAATTTTTAATTTAAAAAAACATAGGTAAGTATTTTATGTCTTTTTATTTACATATTTACACGAGAGAAATGCAAAATTATAATTGGATCGAGGAAGGCAAATGGAAATTAGAAAAGGGCAAAAAAAACGTTTTAAAACTTAGGGGTTCACTCTGTGGGTTAGTGTACTAAGAACACGTGTATTGTGTTTGTCAGCTTTTTAAATGATTTGTTTTTGACGATAATTTTTCAGTACACTACCACAAACGGTATGTGCCTTCAAATGGTGGAAGAGTGGTAATTTCTTCGAATCCTACAAAACTATGTATAAGGGTGTGTTGAAGCCTGTGACCTACTGCGAGGTATACTACGAGAACTGCTTGATTGGATTTAGTAAGTATCACAAACACATTACGTACCCTGTATGTATAGGTATACTTACCTGCTCACTTCGCAACGACGTAAGCATCAAGCTTACGCATGCGCATGTCTAGCTTTCAAAACAAGGGGGATCAAGGGGATTTTTTGACCATTTTTAGGGCTCCGTACCTCAAAAGGAAAAAAAGAACCCTTATAGGATCACTTCGTTGTCCGTCTGTCCGTCTGTCTGTCTGTCAAGACTCTTTTTCTCAGGAACGCGTAGACGTATCAAGTTGAAATTTATATCAAATACTCAGGCCTGCAATCCCTTGAAGCTGTAAAAAAATCAAACTTCTATGCCAACGCAATCAAGAGATACGGCCGTTTATGCCGCATATTTGGACACTCGAGTGGGAATCAAATACAGATACCTCACAGATCGAGCGAGTCATAGACAAAAAACCCTAACCCAAAACCGATAAACCGTTAGAATTGTTTTCGCCATCGTGACATACAGTTAAAAAACTGCACGCTCGGAGGAATTAGAAATGGCGATGGCATACCTACACGAGAACACGGAACACGGAACAAACATCAGCGCAAGTCATCTCCTGTGCTTATTAAATAGTTCTCTGTTTAATTACTGGAACTTTCTTTAAAAGTCATGTTGCCAAGGTCTCCACGTTACCTACTCAGAAAAGATGACGCCATCGGCCTATTTTGTATGGAGTGCCCAAATATTTTTTTCGAATTGACCATTGGTTATTTGGGGAAAATTGGTCAGTTTCATGAGTAGAAGCCACTGCGTGAAGTTTTGGTGGGGGTCCAAAAATAACCATGTATATCCTATAAACTTCTGAGGTTCAAAGTATAAACACTATATAGAACAAAACCACTTTGCCGTAAAAGCCCACTATTATCATGGCCACTTGGGACCAAGTCCCACTGTGCTAATACTAGAACATAATATTTACGGCCATTGGAAATTATTGAATTATGCGCCACGTCATCTAGATGTTTCCGATTAGTCTGTGGATGTATCTGTCATTATGGCATCACTGCTTTGAATGAGCGGGAGAGAGGTATCTGTGATTTTTTTTTCTGAATATGTCGTGGCAATGGCACGTACACCGAGGAGAGGTCAGTTTAATCAATTAATATCTTCAATATGTTTGTATTATATTTTATAGATTTGTTTCGTTTGCAAGACAAATGAATGCATTTCATGTTATTTTGTCAAAATTTCGACAATATCACCACATTTTTTGGGTTATATATATTTTTTACTAATACTAGGATGCTGGGCATTTAGTTTTGGGTTCAGCTTTTATTGTTTTATTATATTGATTCATCTATCCTGCTTACTCAAATGAATTAATGTACTCGTGTGAGTAGAACAGGAAACATTTTGCTAGCGGCGTGATTTGTTCCAGTTCTAGGCCATCGGGCTGACAAAATTTCTTAGTAGACATACTTAAAAAATCCGATTTCGTAGACTATGAGGAAGTTACATTTGCAGCAGACGATACTGATGATAAGGAGAACCCAAAGATTAAATCCTTTTCTGGAATTTACGGAAAAATAACATCGTTGTCAGTAAAGAAACTATGACATGAAGCCTACTGTAAAGTGTACATATTGTGATGTTTTTTTCGTCTTACTTTTAAAAGAAATTGTTTCAAAATATGTTATGAAGGAAAATCGAAACGTTATAAACTTGATTTTTAATAATTTTATATTTTTAAGTTCCTTTCTGTATGAGATTTTTAAGACTATCAAAAGTTCTAAGATTGGAATAATTACCCAAAGTGTTAAAAAAAGAAAAAAAATGGATTTGTTTTTGTCTATCTGGAATGTCTAAATGAATATTAAAGTACCCTCAAAATATGACACCTGTATTCGTTACAGTTACAAAGAAATGATCAATTTTCCTTCTGGGCCTTAAGGACTTTATTAATAAGTTCTAATATTAGAACATTGGGTCTTATTTCATAGTAGCTTCTTTAGAATCGGGCCGCAGGAGGATAAATCATCTCTTGACCTAGCATTAAGATTTAATAGAATATAAGAAGTTTTCAAAAAATGTATTGGATGGACTTTCTTTGGACCCGTCGTTTCTCTCACTCCGCAAATACTTCCCGAAACGGCGGGTATACGAGTTCCGAGTGGTAAGAACCTTGTATTAGGTAGATAAATGACGTTCGAAAAGTGTACACTGCTACCTACATCTAATAAAACATTTTCATTTAATTTCAAGGGTCCTTTTGAGGTACCTACGGAACGGAACCCTAAAAAATAAGTATAATTTTTTCAGTCATGAAATTTCTAAAAGTAGTTTTACGTCATTGCCATTAGTGTTCAAAAAAAGGTCATTTTGGTACAAGATCACCTTAATTGTTAAAAAATACTCTACGGAAATATTGTCACTGCCTCTTTCCCCATCCTCCGCATTCACGTTTATTTTAGCTGATTAACTTGTACCTACTTATGTACCAGGGGCATGGCGTGTCTTGAACTACGGTTGGTGCTACTATCCAGATTATTATACATTCAAGATACACCCACTGGAAAAATATACAGTCGCCGAAAAAAGGTCAGTTCAAATGAATTTATGTAAGTACTAACATTGTAAAAAAAGTTAATGTTTACAAAATATTGTAGATTGCAGTCACGTGTCCTTAAAGACGGGACTACTGACCCCGCCTAACATGTGGCTGAAACTGCTGTTTGAGTGTTTAGGGGAAAAAAGTTTATATCTCTTAGTTTCTTGTTGAAAGTTGTTTAGTTTCTTGTATAGAAATCGCAGATATTTTTCCATTATTCATGACTCTATCACAGCTCTACCAAACTACGCCTCTATATTTCATCCATGACTCCATCACAGCTCTATCAAACTACGCCTCTGCGTTTCATCCATGACTCCATCAGAGCTCTATCAAACTACGCCTCTGCATTTCATCAATGACTCTATCACAGCTCTACCAAGCTACGCCTCTGCATTTCATCTATGACTACTGCCTCACATTAGCTCTACCAAACTTTATATGTTTGTAAGGTTTACAAAAATCTGCTGAAAATATTTAAACTGGGGCTTCTTATGAACTTATGAAACTGAACAACTTTTCTAAAAGAAACAATAGTCACTCCGAGAAAAAAAACTTAATCAAAAATACATGAATTAAAAATACACATTATTTTAAATACTTTCAAAGGACCGTAAAGGAATAATTATTCTAAAAATTATGGAAGTTGTCGGAAGATGTTGGAACTTAGGTTCCTTCTCATTAAAAATTTTTATTATTATTATTAATGGATAAATATAAAACAAAATAATTAACTTTGTGTTTAGCTGTTTCTAACATTCATTTTGTTTTTTGTTCCAGTTGGTACAGACCTCCAAAAATTGTGGATTACACATATTACGACCAGTTCTTTTATAACACTAAAGTGTATGATTATACATTTACGATAAAAAAAATCGAATAGTACAGATTGATCTTTCATTTCAACCTTTATTCATATACTTCGATTTATTTGAAATTAATCACATTATATTACACACAACACAATATTAAATAATGTTAAGCAGGGCCGGCCTTAGTAGTTCGGGCGACCTGTGCTAAATGTTTTTCAGCGCCCTTTATGATTATATTTTTCAATTAAAACTAACACATTTTTAAGCCCGAAGTTAGGAAATAGCGGCCGGTAGGCTCCATACAAATATCTTCAAACTTCTTTAAGTTGTATTCTTTCTAGCTGCGCGATATAAGTGACATATTGGGGGTTCCATATCTGACTGGCATATTCTAATTGACTTCTCACATAAGAATTATCCTCGCTAAAAAGGCTCGCTCCGCTCGCGCCTTTTTCACTATTATTTATTTCGTGCCTGGAAAGACTTAGCCACAAAAAAATAACAGCGCAGTTTTCAGGCACGAGAGAGTGAAAGGAACATTTGTGAGAACAAGATATTCTTTTAGCCAACGCCCCGCGTCTCCCTAACGAGGCCTATTATTATTATAATTTGTGAATTTAACTAGCCAAATTTTGTATGCCTATTGGCGAAACATAGAGAACTTTAATTATTATATTTTGTTTTAACATCCTTTATTAACCCATGTTTGACGAAAATAAATTGAAATTGAAATTAAAAAATTTCATCGTGTGGAATAGTGATATCCACCAAAAACACACTTGACTGCGTCCGATCCATCAACACGATATCAGGTCTATTATGATTGATGTCTCGGTCCCAGTAGAGCTTGGCGCGGTGTTATTATTATTACTTATTATTATTTAATTTTATTGAAATCTAGAATTCATGAAAGTTCCCCATTTTTATTAAACTGGCTTCATCTAAATAGGTATTCTTATCAAATTTTATACGACTATTTAATTTTCCGGTAACTGAAAGTCTGCCATTCGAGACTTTACCAATAAAATTAAAACTACGTCGATAGTCAGCTGTTTACCTATTATTATAGTTCCTGGAATAGATACAGGAATAAAGTGAAAAAAAGTTGCGAGCAAAGAAAAGTAAGAAAAGTATTATATCAAAAAATTAAGAGAATTTGATAGGAATCGATGGTCTTGCACTTTTGATTCAACATTCTAGTTCACTATACTACTACTACTAATATAACATTTTGTTTAGGTACTCTTGTCTCGTAGTTTTGTTATCTACGGTATGTTTACTTGTGTTATAATAGCCAATGGCAATGAAGTCATCCAGTTATCGAATGGGTTAATTTATAATAAATTTAAAAACGATATTTTTTCTAAAAATGTTTGAAATAGTAACACACCTTATGACGTCATGATTGAGTATCTATTTGATTATTTTATTTTTATCTTATTAAGTCAACATTTGCAACTTTACAGTCAATGCCAGTAGTATAGACGCACATAGAGATTTTAACAAACAGCATTTGGTGAATAGGGAGGGCCAGAGTTTTTCTATGATAGGGCGCTCGCTTTACGAACACTGATTAACTGGTTGATAAATTTATCGCAATAGCCAAGAAATATAAATGCAATGAAAGTTACATTGTTTACGCGAGCACGCTGCCAGTTGCGAAGTCAAAATAAAATATGAAAAATCGGTATCAAATTATAGCGTTAATACAATTAAGTAAGATTTATTTATTTTTAATAATTTTAGGTACGCACAAACTGTGTTTAATGTAATCCGGTAAAGGGCGCCCTTTTGAAATTGTCCTTGTGTTATTCGTGTCGTGTGTGTCGTGAAAAGAACAATTTGTATGGGGACTAGCATTTGGAAAGGACCTGTTAGAGGTAACAGATAATAGTTGTAGGTGTTAGTATTTAATTAATTTATGGTATATTCTATTTATTGGCCTGTAATATTTTACTAAGTTGCCTGCAATAAACGTTAAAAATAAATAAAATAAAATAAAATTACATCTTCGAATGAGACGTCTCTGTTCCGTTCCGGTAGCACACTGACCAGAAGATATCCCTGTATATAAGGGCATTGATATCAGCAGATAAAGAAGGCGATCAAGGATGATGCACTCTACGTTACAGGCATGCCCGTCGTGGCCTTCGACCGCTGCCAATACTGTGACTCAGCATTCATTAGGGTTTCTGTACATTTCAGCATGCATATTGATACTAGTAGGCGGTGGTGCGTGGCCGCGGGCGAACCACCGAGCGTCATTGCGACTCTCTACAAAGTAAGTTAAAAATTGAGAGCTTAATTAAATTATATCACCCTTCGTGTCCCTGGTCCCAGCAAGCACTTTTTCCTAGGTGAAAAAGCTGTATATCTTTGAAACTAATACGTAAAACTGTATCTTGTGCCGAATTTTAGAGCAAAATTAGAGCAATCTGTTAAAAAAAACTAGGATTCTAAACGTTATAGTTACAGCGGTAGACGCTAAAAACTGATTTTCCCGCCAATTGTTTATTCACCAGTTGTGCTTGCTAGGTGGAATTCCACCCAGCAAGCACACCTCTCGAAAAGTGTTATTGCTCTAATTTTTTTACTTGGCATGATGATTGCTCTAATTATGCTCTAAAATTTGAGATAGGTAGGATTGTTCTAGGAGCCCTAGGAAAAAAAATGCTTGCTGGGGTCAGGAACACCACCCTTTCTGGTGAAGGCTGCCTCTAGCCTGTAATATATTATGGTGTGGTATAATATGGTAGAAGCAGAGACAAACTTATCGTATGATGCGTAACCAGATTTATGAACACTTGAAAGAGCAATTAGGATCATAAACACGGTGTCGCTAATAATGGTGGACGCTTCCAATGTTCTCTGGCGAAATTCACAGAAAGTGCTATTCGACATTATACGTAAAATTATGAATTATAAGTATTATAAATTGTATTTTATTATAATATTGGTATAAAGTAAAAAAAATTGTTTTGAGCATTGTCGCCTTGTAAAGGTGTATGTTTTTTGGAATAAATATCTAAAGAAAAAAAATAAAAATAAAATATTTAGGTATAGTCTGCAACGTTATGTATGACTATCAATTAATTATAAGTCGATAAATGTTGGTATACGGAATACTAGAAATATAGTATTTAAACATTATGACTTAAAATCTCAACAATTAGCAATGCTTTGATTGGATTTGATTGGCAAAAACCAGTTAGTCGTGTCATTGGTGTAAATGACGTCCGTCTCAACCATGACCGGCCCGAAAATATTATTTTTTGTTTTACTATGACAACATATTTCAATTTATTCGTTAGGAGCGTTATCGAACTTTGAAACAAAATATCATATATGTTGGTGTCATTTTGCAAAATATTATTTTTTATTCTCCAAAATTGAAAACTCTTCAGAAACCCGCTTTGCCCTAATAGGTAGGTGCGAGATTCGTAACAAACGATGAACAGCACCCTATGAATTTTTTTAAGGGGTTACTCAGAATTAAGTATAGAATAGGTACACGAAAAATACTTAAAAAATCCGATCTACCCCTTAAAATTTCAAACGCACTTTTTAACATTCTGTATTTTGATAGATGTTTAGTAAATCGTTCTTTTTATGATATTTAAATTACAGTCATTTTATTGCTTGTTACCTATACAGAGTACGGGTCTATTGTGTAAGCGCAGGGATGTGGATTTTTGCAGTCAATAAACACGTTAACACGTTACTAATATAAATACGAGCCTATGTCGAAATGTTAGTTCCGACAGTTATTATTATTGTATCTCTCAAGGGTAGTCACGGGACGAACCGCTTTCTACCCAGGGCCTCGGCTTGCGCCTAATACCCTGTGCCAACTCGCGACTTAGGCATGTTTCACTTCCACCCTGCGGGCATATAGCCCTGGCTGCCCCACTCTGGACGGCCAATTAAGGCAAGCCAGAGGCGGAGACCGCACGATACGATTCTGGCCCCAGGAGCGGTTCGGGCCCGTGGTGACGCCACTCACCATCAGCTCGCCACAAGCTGCCCTGCCGTTAGCGAAGGGTGCGGAGAGGTGTGCACCGCTTTCTACCCAGGGCTTCGACTCGCGTCTATTACCCTGTGCCAACTCGCGACTTATAGTACTTCGGGCCCGTGGTGGCGCTACTCACCAACAGCTTGCCAACGCTGCCCTGCGGGTTATTATTATTACAATAATGTATATTGTAATTAAGTGTAATGTACCTAATTTAATTTGTTTCAATTTATTAATTTCAGGCCCATGAGACCAAGTTTGGGTGAGTAACACAAAATGCCATATATTTAGTTTGATACTTCCTTCCTCCCTCGTCCAAGGAGCGCGAGCGTACCGAACCGACTACGGCTGCGGGCTGGTACGTGATTTTACTTTTTCGAGCGGGAAATAAAATAATATGGCTTATGGCTTTAAATAAAAATATCTCAAAATGTTTTTTTTTTATTTTCATGCTTTATAAAAAAATACATAGTCATTCCCTGTTAAAAATATTCATGTAAACTTTTTTTTTCAGTTAAGAATAATGATGGTTACCTGTCAAAATTTATCTCTCTATTTAATTTCTCCTCAAGTTGGCAAAGGTAAGTAGTTATAAAATAAACTTAAAATACAATAGAGAAATCTACTCTCCAGTCTTTACCTTTTTTTGTAAAGCTTCAAACTATGGCTTCAAAGCTGAATTTTTTTCTTAATTTGACACTTATAAATGTATAACTTTGAAAAATTTAAATAAAAATATCGTTGGTAAATATGTAATGAAACGTACCTGAGCCCCCCCCCCCCCCAATATTTTATATTTAAAATACTAGTGCGGCTTTTTCCTGGGATATATTTATCCCAAAATAGTCAATTCCATTTTGATTCGCAAGCGGCTCGCGCACTGCGATCCTTCAACGATAATTAATCTCAAAAACTATATCAACGCGGCCGAAGCAGTGGGCGTAAGATAGAAAATAACAAAAAAAAACTGCCCTAGCCCCCACCACCCCAATATTTTTATAAAGTCGGCGCCCCTGGGTAATTTGGTATTATACGGTAGTTTTACTAAATTATCTTGTCATCCTCCACGCGTCACTTGGATTTGAACTTTGAAATTACGCCTTTTTATTATGAATATTTTACAGGTTCCGGCGTCAGAACTTGAAAGACCTTTTCGGGACCACCACTACTGTGCGAGAGAACTATCGCGAGCCCTACTGGACCAATGGACATTGGGTATTTGACAGGTACCTGAGATATTAATTCTACTTATCCAAAAACAAATCCATCCCAGCACCGGTAGCATGACGACGTATCTCGCTGACGACGCGATGCAATAGTAGGTATACGATTAAAGAAACTGAACCGTCATGCTCGGGTCGATTACGCTGAATTATACCAAAATGACGTTTTTTTACAGTAATGACGTAAAACTATAGAAATTTCAAGTCTGAAAAAAAGTACTTATTTTTGTTTGACTATAAATATTTCCTACGATCGTACGCCATCCGAAACACAATTCAAAAATTTCGGCTCAACAGAAAAGAAATCAGACATGGGTCTACCGTTACAACAGTTCCCAGTATAACAAAAAAAAATATAACTATATTGGTTTCGATGATACGAAGGAAACTACGCCATTAGTTTGAACACATTCATTCAGAAAAAAATGTGCGTTTAGTACTGCCTGAGTGAATGCGCAGTAGCTCTGTGCTACCTTGCCTTAACACAAACAGATTAAATATAATATATCCTCATAAGTGTTTACTTATATCGCTCACCAAGATTTTTGTCACGCATCGACCTGCTCAGATTGAGTCACTTAAAGCCTTTAACTATGGTGCAGGTACAACTACACGACAACAACGGAGTTTTCCAATACGACAACGACGACAACGACGACAGAGGCAGGTTCGACAAAGTGCAAGAAGTCGCATACAGTGGTAATGGTGACCGAAACCGTCACTACCACCACAGACATCTACGACTTCCTTAAGTACAGCACTAACGCTACGCACAAACAATGCAACGTTATTTGTCTAAGGATCTACTTACGGTTCGTTTGTGTAATTAAATTTTGAACCCCCCATTTTTATGAGTGTTTCCTGTAGAAAATGCGATGATAAAACACCCTGGATGGCGATGGAGCGAGCTATGCTTGCTGCTTTCCTACGTGATCGAATCAGAAATGAGGAGCACGTAGCACAGATGGCCGTTGGGGCACTAAAGTTCTCGAGTGGCGACCGCGCACCGGAGTGTAGGCAGTCCTCCGACTCGGTGGATCGACGACTTGGTGAAGTTTGCGGTCAGCACAATGATTTATAATGTTACTATCGGGTCAGCACAGGACCGGTCGATGTGAAAATCCTTGGGGGAGGCTTTTGTCCAGCAGTGGACGTCTTTCGACTGATGATGATGAAAACACCTACTTTTTTCTTTTATAATTACATATTTCTAAGCCTTTCGCGT
The DNA here is from genome assembly GCA_958295455.1 of Coleophora deauratella. Lineage (NCBI taxonomy): Eukaryota > Metazoa > Arthropoda > Insecta > Lepidoptera > Coleophoridae > Coleophora > Coleophora deauratella. The sequence goes on from OY282393.1 coordinate 18,390,012, forward strand.
CCTCGCACGTAATACCACGATTCCTTTATACCACGGCTTACCAAGGTTCTCTAACGTAATAAAGAACTGCTATCTTATCTCCATCCCGAAACACATCTATTGATGTTTGGCGGTGAGACTTTAGATGTTATTAATTAAACTTAGATAAGATGCTGCTAGCTAGCCAGGAAGGCTCAAAAATGCCCTACCACCAACCAAACCGATCATTCAAACTTATACCCTTCCGGGAATGGAACCCCCAACTGTAATTGTGAAACGAGCGAACTAGTCATTAGACAACGGAGGCTTTTAAAATATGTATCGATCATTCCGGTAGGTACGGACAGATCTGTGCCATGCGACTGAAGACCGAAACCTGGAAAAGCGATTCCTATACCTATCTATACAAGACCTTCAACAATATTTGCGAACTGGAGCGGGAGAACTGCCTACACGCCAGACGTGAGACTTTTATTATTGTATGTAGATGCTGTACAAATTATTTTATACAGGTGTTAAAAAAATACGTTTGAAATTCTAAGAGGTTACTCAGAATCAAGTACTTTTCTGTGATGAGCACAATTGTTTGCTCTGAGTCTGGGTGTATAATATCTATACAGGGTATAACAGAAAGGTGTGACAATACTTCAAGGTTGGCGTTTACCCATCAAACTGAACAACTTTTGTTCTACAACTTTGTTCAAATCGCAATTTTTTTTGGACTTTTCATACAAATCGATCAGCTGGCGAACCAAGTTTGTTTTTGTGATTTCAACAAAGTTGTAGAACAAAAGTTGTTCAGTTTGATGGGTAAAAGCCAACCTTGAAGTATTGTCACACCTTTCTGTTACACCCTGTATATGATATGTATGTATTTAAAAGTATATGTGTATGTATATCAGTCTCTGGTTCCCATAGTACAGGGAATCCTAGTTTGGGGCCAGATGACCGTGTGTGATCCCGGATATGTATTTATTTATTTTTATTTCATAAACCTAAAAAGTTACCCATTTACAGGGAATTATACCTACTCATTATTCTGAACAACTTTTCTTCTACAAACTTTTTAGGTTTATGAAATAAAAATAAATAAATACATATCCGGGACAAATCACACACGGTCATCTGGCCCCAAACTGGGATTCCCTGTACTATGGGAACCAGAGACTGATATACATATACCACAGACATGCACCCCAATCCCCACAGACATGCACCCCGCTCCCCCCCTGGAGCGACGATATAAAACTTCTTTGACATAATACGTTTATATACATATTATTCTTTAATCAATGTCCATTACTTTAATTTTAATACGATATTAAAATGTATTTAATTTCAATCTATTTAATTTAATTTATTTTATTACTGAAATTTTTAATACCAATAAGTATATTATGTGTATCACTCACAAGATTCATAAGGTACCTACTATTAATATTTTTATGTTTAGGTGATAAGTACTTACTTGCATCGTGATTTTATAACATGGACAAACCTTTTTTCCGTAAAGTTCCGGTATTTCCGGATTGAGTTGAGTATTATTAAAATAAGGTTCAATCAATTGGTTCTGAAGAAAACAATTTATTTATATGTAGAACAGAATGAATATTCAGTCTCGCTCTCGGAATACGAGATTCATGTGCATATTAACATATACGTTTGCGGTCAATCGGCAATCAATGCGGCTAAATCAATCTATTATACCTACTCCGATCACAAGACTGACTTTAAAAAAAATATATAGTTTTTAAGTATTTTTTTAGTTTTTATCATTTGTAGAATTTATAGTACGTAGAATGTCTAAATATTAATAAAAATATAAAATTACAGGTCCAGGTAAGTAATTTTCTGCATGCAAGCCTCAGCAGCGTTCAGGGTGCAGTTCCCGCGTGCAGGCGAACATCATTGAAAATAAAATGGTGATAGTAAGTAGAGGATAATCACGTGAAGCTTTCAAAAATCTAATCAAAATCTTTTATTTCTTGAAAGTAGGTACGTAGTATTGCCATGTACCTATTATAAGGTCTTATAGCCTCCTAAGGCCCAAAGGCCTACTTGTAGGACTAAATGTCAGTAAGTAGTCATTCACATTCACACCCGAGGGCGTTTTTTTCAAAAAAAATGGCATATACACCCCAGGGTCGTATTGTAGGCCATAATCCGCTATTAACTAAGAGCCCTAAGCCCCTCAATATTAAATGTATTTTTATATTTTGGTCATTTAATAAATAAATATTTATTTTCCTATATATAGTCCTATTGGTAGGACATTGGGTGGTAATGACTAGAAAACCAAGTCTTGGACCTTACGAGGTTAAACTATGTATCAGTGTACAGTCTACCACGTTGGTATAGCAATATAAAAATATAAATATACTTAAATTAGTTTGATACATATTTTATTAACAATAGAATTGTCTTGCTCGCATATTTAAATTAAAAAAAAACTGTTTTGTTTTGTTTTCCATCCCATCTCAATTTTTTTTTTACGTAAAAAGTTTTTTAGTTTTGCCACGGTAATCGTATTTATTATTATTTTAAAATTGTTTTGTTTTTTGTTTAATTAAGAATGGAGGCTAAGGCATTCGGGCCCTTGCTACATTGGTGTGCCCCGCTGGTGGGCGTGGGACTACGAGACCGACCACAGATTCACGCATTTCCCCACCGACTACTCCACGCTACAGTCGCGTGCCGCATCGTTCGGAAACCTGAACTTCAGCTTCGTGGACACTCAGTAAGTCCTCATGTACTGGTATGTTAGCGACAGGTACTGGCCACATTACAAATATTTTTGTATTTTTCTGCCTTTTGTCTGCCTTTTTGTTATGTCCATTTTGGAAAATAAATAAAGCTTCCCCCAAACAGGCGCGATTTTTGTAGCGCGAATAACGCGCGAATAATTACTTTCAGTACATTTTGTACTGGGACGCTGTCGCTTTTACACACTGCCGCGATAAATCCGCGATTTCGCAGCTACAGCCCCCCCTGGCCCCGATGTGGCGGCTTCACCCCCCCTGTGTAGCGGCGATTTTCCTGCGACGCCGCGCTTGCCCCCCGGGCCCCGCTGTTGCCGCTTCACCCCCTCTGTGTGGCTGCGAATATTCTGCGACGCCGCGCTTGCCCCCCGGGCCCCAGGCCCCGCTGTCGCCGCTTCACGTCGCGTCGCTGTCGCGGAATTCTGCGAATTTCCTGCGACGCTACAACGGGGGTGAGGCCCGGGGGGGCCAAGGTAGAGTAGCGCCGCGATTCGCTTTCCGCGTTCCGTTTTTGTAACTAGTACGTAATAGTTTTTTTTCAAATAACGATTATTGCGTGCAAGTATTTATTTCATTACCCGACTGCGCCAGAAGGAGAGTTATGTTTTTTACCCGACTGGGCCAGGAGGGTTATGGTTTTTACCCGACTGGGCCAAAAGAAGGATTAAGTATTTTATCCAACTGCGCCAGAAGGAAGGTTATGTTTTTACCCAACTGCGCCAGAAGGAGGGTTATGTATTTAACCCGACTGGGCCAGAGGGAGGGTTATGTTTTTTCCGACTGAGCCAGAACGAGGTTTATGTTTTTAATTTACCCGACTGCGCCAGAAAGAGGGTTATGCTTTTACCCGACTGCGCCAGAAAGTGGCTTATGTTTTTAACCCGACTGGGCCAGAAGGAGGCTTAAGTATTTTATCCGACTGCTCCAGACGGAGGGTTATGGTTATATTTTTATCCAATTGCACCAGGAGGGTTATATTTTTACCCGACTGGGCCAGAAGGAGGGTTATGTTTTCTACCCGACTGGGCCAGAAGGAGGGTTAAGTATTTTATCAGACTGCGCCAGAAGGGGGGTTATGTTTTTTACCTGACTGCGCCAGAAGGAGGTTTATGTTTTACCCGACTGCGCCAGAAAGAGGGTTATGTTTTTACCCAACTGCGCCAGAAGGAGGGTTATGTATTTAACCCGACTGGGCCAGAGGGAGGGTTATGTTTTTTCCGACTGAGCCAGAACGAGGTTTATGTTTTTAATTTACCCGACTGCGCCAGAAAGAGGGTTATGCTTTTACCCGACTGCGCCAGAAAGTGGCTTATGTTTTTAACCCGACTGGGCCAGAAGAAGGCTTAAGTATTTTATCCGACTGCTCCAGACGGAGGGTTATGTTTTTACCCGACTGAGCCAGGAGGGTTATGTTTTTTATCCAATTGCACCAGGAGGGTTATATTTTTACCCGACTGGGCCAGAAGGAGGGTTAAGTATTTTATCCGACTGCGCCAGAAGGGGGGTTATGTTTTTTACCTGACTGCGCCAGAAGGAGGTTTATGTTTTACCCGACTGCGCCAGAAAGAGGGTTATGTTTTTACCCGACTCCACCAGAAGGTGGGTTATGTTTTTACCCGACTGGGCCAAAAGGAGTGTTAAGTATTTTATCCGACTGCGCCAGAAAGAGGGTAATGATTTTACCCAACTTCGCCAGAAGGAAGGTTATGTTTTTTTACCCGACTGGGCCAGAAGGAGGCTTAAGTATTTTATCTGACTGCGCCAGAAGGAGGGTAATGTTTTTACCCAACTGCACCAGAAGGAAGGTTATGTTTTTTACCCGACTGAGCCAGAAGGAGGGTTATGTTTTTACCCAACTGCGCCAGGAGGGTTATGTTTTTATCCGACTGCGCCAGAAGGAGGGTAATGTTTTTTACCCGACTGGGCCAGAAGGAGGGTTAAGTATTTTATCCGACTGCGCCAGAAAATGGGTTATGCTTTTTACTCAACTGGACCAGAAGGAGGGTTATGTTTTTTAACCGACTGCGTCAGAAGGAGGGTTATGTTTCTACCCGATTGGGCCAGAAGGAAGCTTATGTTTTTACCCGACTGCGCCAAAAGGTGGGTTATGCTTTTACCCGACTGGTCAAGAGGCAGGGTTTTGTTTTTAACCCGACTGGGCCCGAGGAAGGGTTATGTTTTTACCCGACTGCACCAGAAAGTGGGTTATGTTTTTCACCCGACTGGACCAGAAGGAGAGTTAGGTTTTTATCCGACTGCGCCAGAACGAGGGTTATATTTTTACCCGACCACGACAGAAGGAGAGTTATGTTTTTACCCGACTGCGCCAGAAGGTGGGTTATGTTTTTACCCGACTGCGCCAGAAGGTGGGTTATGTTTTTACCCGACTGGTCCAGAAGGAGGGTTAAGTATTTTATCCGACTGCGCCAGAAAGTGGGTTATGTTTTTTACTCAACTGGATCAGAAGGAGGGTTGTTTTTTAAACCGACTGCGCCAGAAGGAGGGTTATGTTTTTACCCGACTACGACAGAAGGAGGGTTATATTTTACCCGGCTGTGCCAAAAGGTGGGTTATGTTTTTACCCGACTGCACCAGTGTACACACTTAATAGACAATTTACATTTTCATGTGCCAGTTTCCTAGCTAGTAAGATTGTTTATCTGATAGTAGCTTTTGCCCGCGTCTCCACCCGTTCTAGGCAGAACAGAATCGGTAGGTCTGGGGCCACCCAAAGACCCTTTTTTGAATGCAAGAAAGAAGTTTTTTTTTTCATTACTTAAAAGCATTTATTATTATTCTTGTTTATCCTTGTATATTTATTTTATCTTTGTTATAATATAACCTGTTCCAAGTTCAGGACGACAATTAAAACTTACAGAACCTTTTGAATCGTATATGCATTTATTATTCTACACTCTGTAATGCAATATTTAGAGATATTGATATTGAGGAAACAGAAACACATAAACGTCTCTTATTACCTTTGTGAGGAGTAAAAATAAATAGTTTCCAAGTCCATTATCGATACTGACTGTTAATCAGTTACGTTACGTTATTGGAATATCTGTTACCGACCCACCTCTACGTGTCGCAGAAATATCGCACAATTTTCGCGCGACACCTTGTCGCGTCGCCGAATATTGCAACACGTGTAGCGCGATATTGGCGCGACACATGTAGCGTCGCCGCTTGTCGCGCGAAATTCGCGCTAATTTCGCGCGACGTGTCGCGACGCAGTGTAGCAGAAGTATCGCCACTTGTAGCGCGAGATTCGCGCGATATTCCCGCGACGTGTAGCGGCTTTTTGCGACGCGACGTCGCAGCTTCACCTGCGAGTTTCGCGCGAATTTCGCGCCACAAAAAACGCGCCTGTTTGGGGGAGGCTTAAATATCCGGGGCAAATCACACACGGTCATCTGGCCTCAAACTAGGATTCCCTATATTATGGGAACCAGAGACTGATGTACATATAGTAGATATAATATACCCAGACACAGAGCAAACAAATCTGCTCATCACAGAAATGTTTTCCCTGGGTGGGGATCGAACCCACAACTCTCGGATCAGTAGTCAGGAGCGCTAACCACTGAGCCACCGAGTCTGTCATTTAGATTTTTATTATGTAGTTTCTTTATTATGCATACCTAATATGCATTTTATAGTTTTTATTTTGTCCCTCCGATCCGATTCAAATCTGAAACATGTTGGACTGATAGCCGTAGTACAATTTGTATGAGAAGTTGCGCACTAGATCCGAATCTCATCTTCGAAGTTTACGGATTTTGTGCGAGATTTCACATACAAATAGTACTACGGCTACATCGGTCCGAAATGTCTCGGATTCGGATCAGATTTTGATCGGACGCAGTGCGGAAACAGCTTGAGCCTCAAAGAGTTTTATTGAGCCTTATTAACTAGGTACAGTCCGATTACGTTTTTTGGCATGTGGTCAAAAGTCGGAACCCGGAACTTACGCCGCCATCTTGAAATGTTCACCTTTCAATGTCATCCACACGCCATATAAGCGTAATCGGACTGTTAATCATCATCATCAGACCTTCATCATCTTGACAGATGATTTAAGCAGCGTGAGTGCGAGTGGAGCAAATATGTATTTCGTTAACAACCCATATCGTCCCCACTGCAGGGGCACGGGTCTCTTCTCATACCTCGGGAAGGTTAGGCCATACTCCACACACGGGGGCCAAGTCCGGATTGGTGAAGGTTGTGGGGCTAGTGGCCAACCCCAGTGGTGTCAGAAGTTTACAAACCTCCTATAAGGCCGCCAACATGCCTTAACGACTGTCATCTAGCGATAGCAGCCAGCACCAACGGCTTAACGTGTCTTGTGAAGCACGGAAACGGTCGATATAATTGCCACTAACAGTCAAACCCATCCGGGTTATGACCGTATTTGTAGTCAGTTGACTTGCGTGATTCGACGCGACCACGCAAGCTGCACTGAGCCACGACCGCTTCTAATCTTCGAAATATGTATTTACGTGACTGTAAATATAGTGTTCTTTTTCCACCGCAGGCTACCGTGGCTGGGCCGGGTTGGGCAGCTTCAGCCTAAGGGGTTCTACTATTTCTGGTATTGCTTCCTTGGAAGAAACTGGCTGATGTGCTGAGCTGGAGATCTCTGTTAAAAAAAATATTAAAATAATAAGGAATGATTGTTGTTTCAATGATTAAATAAATTATAATAATATCCGGGACACACGGTCATCTGGCCTCAAACTACGATTCCCTATGGGAACCAGATACTAACGGGTATACATACATAGATAAGTTTTAATACATACATATATGTATATATATTATCATTTATAATACACTCAGACAGACATCTGCTCATCACGGAAATGTTTGCCCTAGGTGGGAATCTGGGAATCGAACCCACTAATCACTGAGCCGCCGAGTCACTCAAAAAAGTGTACCTATGACAGGTTAACTGGGAATACTACTCATAATAGAAAACAACATTATATTTGTTCTACGATTTTGATAATAATCGCAAAAATAATTTTGGACTTGTTCATACAAATTGTTCAGCTATTAGATCAATTTTTATTGACAATGAAAGTTTTTCAGTATGATGAGCACCTACCTAGAAGCCTTGGTAACAGACCATAAACATATTTTCAGTAAACTCTGTTAAAGTAAGGTAAGGCTTTCTTTATTACTCACATGGTCGTGCTGGAAGTTGAGAATTTTCCGACTGGTCTGTGTGCCGAATATAATCATAATGCAATGTAGCACTGCACTTCTAAAAAATAACTTGTATAATTAAGTTTTTATGTATCTATAATTAATGTACAGGCCTTGTACATTCTTTACTAAGTTGCCTGAAAATAAACAAATAATAATAATTACGTATACAAATTACCACAGACTTGTAACGTGTAACATCCCTGCGTAAATAATAGGCCCGCACTGTTCTCCTAAGTGCGAAAGAGAGCGCAATATTGCTGTTTCGAATAGTTGGCACAACTCTACATCAAACTTAGTACAACTGCTCTTTGATTTCGGGGATTAAAAACAACAAATTGGAACAAAAATAAACTTTATTCACTGTTTACATTCAAAGCCACATCACATAACATTTCCCGCAATCTAGGATGCGAGAGAGACAACAGATCAGCTTCTTAACAAGAGCGAGCGAGATGGCCTGCGCCTCGGTCATCCGCTATTGCTGTCAGGGCTGCCAACATGGCAGTAATCTGTTAGGGGGACTATAATGACTTGTATCTGAAACAAATAAAAAAGTTTGTTTAATGAAATAAATACTTTTTTAATCTGAGGCACACTGGCTGGAGATTGTGGGGCTAGTGGCCAACCCCAGTGTCTGAAGTTTTCAAGCCGCATGTAAGGCCTCTGACATGGCTTTACGAATGCCATCTAGTGATCGCAACCGGCACCATCGGCTTAACATGCGTTGAGAAGCAAGGAAACGGTCGAGACAAATACCACTAAGATATAGCCGTGTGATCAGTGTGATCGACGCGACCTCGCAAGCCGCACTGAGCCACGACCACTTCTATCAGTTTTGATAATAAATATTATCCTACTCGAGATTCCAATGTGGATCCTTAGCACTGTGACCATTTGTGGCAGATCTCTGCTATCTGGGCAGTAATTTACACTGACAAAATAAGCTGACGATTTTAAAAAGTAGCAGAATTCGGTAGATATCCAGGAAATCTGCCGAAATCTGCAACTTTTTTAAATCGTGAGCTTCTTCTGCCTGTGTAAATTACTGCCCAGATAGCAGAGATCTGCCACAAATGGTCACACTGATCCTTAGTTTACTTGGAGTTGGGTGTTGGGATCATTAGTTAACTTGCAGTTGGATGTTGGGATCATAAGATTACTTGCAGTTAAGTGTTGGGATCATTAGTTTACTCTGAGTTGGACGTTGGGATTATTTGTTTATTTGGAGTAGGATGTTGGGTACATTAGCTTTCTTGGAGTTGGATGTTGGGATCATGAGTTAACTTGGATGTTAGGATCATTAGTTTACTTGCAGTTGGATGTTGGGATCATTAGTTTGCGTGGAGTTGGATGCCTGCTAGTTAACGTAACTGAAAACAACGATAAGTTATAATAATCACCCTTAGCTGGTCTCTGTTTGGCCCCAACAAGTGTCTCGGCTCGGGCACTTCGCAGTTGTCCGAGCACTTCGAGCAACGTCTGAAATAAAAGGCAAAATATGTATATATACTCATGGACAAAAAAATCGACTCAAAGTTTCATGCACGACTTTTGGAAAATTAGCTCAATCTAGCAAAATAAAACTAAACCTAAAGTTCAAAAACTGTGTATTTACTGTTTATGATTTTAGTTTGATGATTTCTAGTTTTTTGCTTTTAGTGTTTAGCAGTTTTGTAGACTGAGCTATTTTTTCAAAAGTCGAGCAACAAATCTTGAGTCGATTTTTTAGTCCACCAGTGTAGATCCATACCTGTCCTACCATGATAACTCTATGGTAGGACTCATTGCATCGATAGACGGGGGTGACGGACATAAAGTCTAACTAAACTATACCGAGTATACAATCTGAATAATAAATCAAAAATTTGTATAGGAAGCTGAAAGAAATAATCCGGGAGTTGACTGCATGAAAATTAAACTGTGAAATATTAATATTAATATTATTATTATTATTATTAATATTTAACGAAATAGCTTTTTAATTGAAATTATTTAAAAACTTATTGATTTTAGTTTTCATTGCATTTTCAATTTTTAATTTATAAAAATTACATAATAAGTATGCAAACTACTATTTTGTACAATGACGTCATCATACAAAATTTCAAACATTTTTAGAACAAAATGCAGTTTTTGACATTTGATAAAAAGTAACTCAAATGACTAGCAGTCAAACCGGATTGTGCTTAGATCAGTTTTTCCCTGTATTTGATTCTATACTTGATTCTGAGTAACCCCTTAAAACAAACGCATTTTTTTTTACATGATGCGACAATTAGGTGCTGTATTTGTGACACTGATTAGATGACTTATTATACATATACATATTACTAGTTTTCCGCACGCGACTTCGTCCGCGTTAACACGTGAAGAAAACCATCCAGTTTGAGAGGTACCCCTCTGAATGTTATAGTTTCGGCGGGCAGTAGGGTCACACCCTGATGAGAAGCATATTCACTGCCAACCATCGTTCAAATTCCCTATACACAACATTAACAAATTCTGGGCCCGAGCTAACAAAACTTTTCCGTACAGAAGCTTTAGTATGGCGGCCATCTTGAAAAATGGCGGAATTGAAAAATCAACCCAATATTCGTCATCAGCGATTGTGAAAACCTCCGGATGATAAATTTCAGCTGGATCAGCGCAACTATCAGCTGCCGTTTTGAATCCGCCATCTTGGATTTTTATTACGTCAGGCAGTTGTCCCCCTGTATTCTCAATGACTTTTGCTCAAGCACTCCCTGTCAATCTCAAATACTTTTGGAGATGTTGCACTTTGAATTTTGTATGGCGGCCATCTTGTTTTCCGCCATTTTTTATCACCATCCAATTTTGATCATGGCGTAGAGAAATTTTTGTTTGAGAGGTACCCCTCTAAGTATCATAGTTTCGGCGGGCAGTAGGGTCACTCCCTGATGAGGAGTAGATTTCCAAGATCTGGGGGTTTTCCCATATTCACTGCCACCCATCACCAAAATTCCCTATACACAACATTAACAGATTCTAGGCCCGAGCCAACAAAACTTTTCCGTACAGAAAGCTTTAGTATGGCGGCCATCTTGAAAAATGGCAGAATTTAAAAATTGACTCAATATTCGGCATCAGCGATTCTGAAAACCCCCGGACGCCTAATTTCAGCTGGATCAGCGCAACTTAATTTTCAAGCGCCATTTTGAATCCGCCATCTTGGATTTTAATTACGTCAGGCAGTTGTCCCCCTTCATTCTCAATAACTTTTGTTCAAGCACCCCATATCAATCTCAAATACTTTTGGAGATAATGCACTTTGAATTTTGTATGGCGGCCATCTTGTTTTCTACCATTTTAGTTTTTTCTTGCCACCGTTCAATTTTGACCGAAGTATAGAGATTTTTTTGTTTGAGAGGTATCCCCCAAGTGTCATAGTTTCGGCGGGCAGTAGTGTCACTCTCTGATGAGGAGCAGATTTCCAAGATCTCGAAGTTTTCCCATACTCATCAGCACTCACCCTCTACAGTTACACAGAAGTGTGTGACAATACTTCAAGGTTGGCTTTTACCCATCAAACTTTTGTTCTACAACTTTGTTGAAATCGCAAAATTTTTTTTGGACTTTTCATACAAACTTGGTTCGCCAGCTGATCGATTTGTATGAAAAGTCCAAAAAAAATTTTGCGATTTCAACAAAGTTGTAGAACAAAAGTTGTTCAGTTTGATGGGTAAAAGCCAACCTTGAAGTATTGTCACACACTTCTGTTACACTCTGTATATATTGTAATTATTTAGTTATCAATGTCAATGCGGACTCACGCATGCGCTGTGGCGTCGGCGGACTCGCGGCGGTCGCAGTCGGGCGTGTACAGCGGTGTGTTCAGTTCGTCGAAATCCAGCGCACCGTCGATGTTTAGCACCCTGAAGCAAGCCACACAACGCGTCAATTTATACTTCGTTAACCACCCACATCGTCCCCACTGCAGGGGCACGGGTCTCTTCCCATACCTCGGGAAGGTTAGGCCATACTCCACACACGGGGGTACTCCACACACGGGGGCCAAGTCCGGATTGGTGAAGGTTGTGAGGCTAGTGGCCAGCCTCAATGTGAGAAGTTTTCAAGCCGCCTATAAGGCCTCCGGACATGGCTTAACAACTGCCATCTAGCGATAGTAGCCAGCACTAACGGCTTAACGGATATTATGGAGGACCGTTATATTAAAACGGACCAAATGAAGAGGGTTGACGTGATGTCACGAATCCAGCTATTAAATGAGAGAAGAAGAAGATACATTAGCTCCCCCCCCACTCACCGGTGCTGCGCGGAGAAGCGGTGCACGCGCTCCACCACGCGCGCCACGTGCTCCCCCCCCCACTCACCGGTGCTGCGCGGAGAAGCGGTGCACGCGCTCCACCACGCGCGCCACGTGCTCCCCCCCCCACTCACCGGTGCTGCGCGGAGAAGCGGTGCACGCGCTCCACCACGCGCGCCACGTGCTCCCCCCCCCACTCACCGGTGCTGCGCGGAGAAGCGGTGCACGCGCTCCACCACGCGCGCCACGTGCTCCCCCCCCCACTCACCGGTGCTGCGCGGAGAAGCGGTGCACGCGCTCCACCACGCGCGCCACGTGCTCCCCCCCCCACTCACCGGTGCTGCGCGGAGAAGCGGTGCACGCGCTCCACCACGCGCGCCACGTGCTCCCCCCCCCACTCACCGGTGCTGCGCGGAGAAGCGGTGCACGCGCTCCACCACGCGCGCCACGTGCTCCCCCCCCCACTCACCGGTGCTGCGCGGAGAAGCGGTGCACGCGCTCCACCACGCGCGCCACGTGCTCCCCCCCCCACTCACCGGTGCTGCGCGGAGAAGCGGTGCACGCGCTCCACCACGCGCGCCACGTGCTCCCCCCCCCACTCACCGGTGCTGCGCGGAGAAGCGGTGCACGCGCTCCACCACGCGCGCCACGTGCTCCCCCCCCCACTCACCGGTGCTGCGCGGAGAAGCGGTGCACGCGCTCCACCACGCGCGCCACGTGCTCCCCCCCCCACTCACCGGTGCTGCGCGGAGAAGCGGTGCACGCGCTCCACCACGCGCGCCACGTGCTCCCCCCCCCACTCACCGGTGCTGCGCGGAGAAGCGGTGCACGCGCTCCACCACGCGCGCCACGTGCTCGACGCCGCACTGCACGCCCCACACCAGGATGCCGATCTGGCGACGCGCACCGACCACCGTTAAATCATCAAATAAAACCAGAGCCGGTGCCATGCCCGCGTTTCTCGCGCGTCTCGAGCCGCGAGAAAGACGAGTAAACGTTGTCTCTTATTGAGCGCGATAAACGGTTTTGTCTACGCCCTCATGTTTCGCGCTACCCATGCAGTTCCCCATTGCGTTGGGGAATCTTGGTAAGCCCGCTTCCATCTTCGGCGTCATCATCACTTACCATCAGGTGAGATGATGCCAAGGGCTCAGTAATTGTGGATAAAAAAAGAGTCGTGTTTTTAAGATGTTGTAAAACAGTAGCTATTCTGTTTTCTGAGTACTCAGAAGCGAAGCCCTAAAAGGTTAAAGGATTATTTCTGCTTTCTACTTCAAAGCTAGGCACTTTTACTGGGTACATGCTGAGATTCCGATTTCAAAAGCTGTGAAATGAGCTTCCATCGGAGGTTTTCCCTGAGGTCTACAGTATAGGACACTTCAAAAAGGGATTTACAAGCTTTCTGAAGGTTCGTCAAAACATTGATAGTGCTCCTGGTAATGCAAATGCGACTGTAACCAAACAATCAGGTGGGCCATCAGCCTTTTTTACTACCCAATACAGTGAAAAAAAAAGTCGAGGGCGAGACGCCCCAGCAGTGGGCACACTCACCTTGACCCTCACGTCGGGCTCCACCGCGGGCTCGCCCCACTCAACCTCCGGCGCCTCGGGGCAGTTCTGGCACGTGATCGATATGCGCACCGTGCGCAGAACCACTTCTGGCACCTGCGCAAAGCGTGGGACTTATATGGGTCTGCCAGCAAACCATGACGTAATAACATACAAGCGACCAAAGGGCGTTGGAGCGTACTTTGCTAGGACTTTCCCTACGTCATCGAATCAGAAATGAGAAGATACGCAGGAGAATTAAGGTAACCGACATAGCTCACAAAATCGCTAAACTGAAGTGGCAGTGGGCGGGGCACATAGCTCGTAAAACAGACGGCCGTTGGGGCACTAAAGTTCTCGAGTGACGACCGCACACCGCAAGACGTAGCGTGAACGGGCCTCCCACTCGGTGGACCGATGATCTGGTGAAGGTCGCGGAAAGCCGCTGGATGCAGGCAGTGCAAGACCGGTCGTCGTGGAAATCCAAGGGGGAGGCCTTTGTCCAGCAGTGGACGTCTTTTGGCTGATGATCGACAGAGAACGATATAAAGTATGCACAGCGTGGCTGTACAATTTATTTTATGGGCAATTAGAAAATATTTCCCTAAATAAAATAATAATAACTTACATCATAAGTCCCGGCCCACACAATCAGCAGACTCTTCTTGAACCAAACCCCCTTCGGATACAGATCCACCGTCCACTCCGTCAGCTTATCGTTAGCAGCCGCGTCCGATATGGACGACTTTGTGGAGAATATGAACGTTCGCGTGTGGTAACAGGGTAACGAGTGGAAATTGTCCACGCCGAGAACCGAACCCCACGTGTCCTCGGTGTAGAGGCGGGGGGTGAATAGCATTCGACCGGCCTCTGTCTGCTGGATTTCTGTGACGCGCTCGTGTTGGCCTGGGAAGTTTAAAGCTTTAGGTATAATTGAGTATTTGATTGCTTGAAATATCTTCTTACTTTATATAATTTGAATTGTGTTCGGAAATTCAACTATTCATTCACCCTTAGTTAAATATGAGATATAATAGACGATACGAAAGATAGAAATAAGACGCAGTGTGGGCAGGCCTCCGACTCGGTGGACCGACGACCTGGTGAAGGTTGCGGGAAGCCGCTGGATGCGAGCCGCACAGGACCGGTCGGTGTGGAAATCCTTGGGGGAGGCCTTTGTCCAGCAGTGGACGTCTTTCGGCTGATAGATAGATAGATAGTTAAATATAAAATATAGCTTCCACCCGCGAATTCACCGTTAAGGTGGCGTCATCCAGTAACGAACTGGAAGTTTTGAGTTTTTAAGCATTTCTTTACCCGACTGATAGCTCATAGCAATGGCCATCCGCTCCATGAAGAACTCTTTATGCTCCTGCGCCAGTGGACACAGCAGCAGCTTGGCCAACTGCTTGGGACACATCATGGGGAACCTGGCGGGAGCGACATCTTCATCATCACTATTCATCATCAGTATAGCACGAATACTATGTATGTATACCAACTGCTTGGGACACATCATGGGGGACCTGGCGGGAGCGACATCTTAATCTGTTAACAACCCACATCGTCCCCACTGCAGGGGCACGGGTCTCTTCCCATACCTCGGGAAGGTAGTCCCTATAAACTCCTTGATATACAGAGTGTAAAAAAACACTCCTAGAAAAAACGAGGGTCTCACTCGTGAAACTAAACAACTTTTCCCAAGCAACCCATACTAAATTGGGGTTAAGAAAATTGGGCTCCATACAAAATTGGCGGATCAGATTTATATAGATTGTAAGAAAACGGAGTAAAATAGTTGTTACATTTGTTTAGTGTCATCAGTTTACCCTTTTCGGGCATACAATAGACAAGTTTATATTGATATAGATTGTTTGATCACTTTGTAAGAAAAGTTACAATTGAAAGTTTGGTAGGTACAATGTTTTTTTAAACTAAAGTAAACTTACCGAATGTGTGAAAATATTGTGGTGACTAGAGATTCCCAGTGCGCTTTTTTGTCATCTTCGCTCAAATCGCTCGTGTCCAAGTTCTCTCGTTGGTGGTTGAGCCATTGCGTTACGAATCTGTGCCAAGAAAACACGTCTCACTCACTTTTTCTACCACTGATAGTGCTGTTATGTTCGTGTGTCATTTTTTTTAATCTATTTATTTTTTAGTTATTACCCGACTACGGCGAAGCAAAAAGGAGGGTTATGATTTTGAACCGTATGTATGTATGTATGTTCATCTGTTCCCGCATAACTTCTAAACTACTTATATAGCTATGATGAACTCAAACTCAAAACTCAAAATGGTTTTTATTTAAGTAGATGCTGTTACACATGCTTTTAAATAGTCAACATTTTTTTCTATCTACCTAGATGTATAATAATTTCAACTTATAAAAGCCAATCTCAGTCACTCATTAACTCAATTTTTCAGACAGTGATTTACTCATTTTCCCACACTGGTTTTCGTCCTTACTTATTTATCTCACTCACTAACTTACTTCCGCACTGGTTCAATTCTTTTGTTTGCATTCTCATCAGATTAGAATACACTTTGAAAGATATAGGTAAGTTTCCGTCTTTGGTATCATAAGGGGAGCGTAATAGATTAGATTTGATGTAAAAATATGGCGACTGAAGTAAGCGCGGCAAAACTGTTGGTTAACACCATCTAAAAATTCTGTACTGAACCTATTCCGTGTGCCCCTGATATATGTATAGCAAAAGTTATAGAGCTTCCCTTACGAACTAAGCTAATTTTAACTACAGTTTCTTTTAATCAAGTAACCCCGAAAAGATATGTACCAGTTAAAATCATGGAAGGATCCTACTTTATATTCCCAATGCCTACCTTCCTCGGTAAGTCCTTGGCATCATCACACCTGATGGTAAGAGACGATGATTTCCCAACGCAATGGGGATCTGGCTTCATTATCTTCATGCCGGAAAACATGTTAATTCAACAAACAGTAGTAACCGGCTACTATGTTTTAATACCCATCTCCTGGTGCCCCGAATACAGGCATTGCCCAGTTTGGCACCCATGTAAAACTACTCTTATATAAATTACCATATAAAGTAAATGGGCAAGATAAGGATAAATAAGGCGCATCGGTAATCTTCGTTCGCGCATACAAGAACAAACTATCGACGGAAACATCCGAAACAATCAACGCACGGTGGCAGCTTTCTGGCAGCTGACGGTTTCATTGAATCAGACGCGAAATAAATCAACCAATAACGGCAGAGATTTTAGCACCGTGTAATGCCGAGTGAAATTATTGACGAGTGAATTGATTGGTCCATTAGCCCTAGTAGCATGGCGACATATTTTGCGCGCGACGCGTTTGGCGCGACAAACAGCTTTGTCTACGCCTCACGCTACCCGTGCAGTTTCCCGCGTAAATAAAACGTTATCTTCTGCGTATACATCGGTAAGCCTTATTAAATGTGTAGCTATCTTCTTTCCCCCCTCATAGCACTCACCGGTACAGCAGCAGCTCGTCATGCAGCACCAGGTCGCTCTGCTGCAGCAGCTGTAGAAGCACCTCGCCCTCCAGCTGCTGCAGCTGCCCGTCCGCCCAGACCCGCTCCAAATTCCATTTGACGAAGTTCTGGCACGCCTGCAAGACTACAGAAGTTAGCATCGGCGGCAGAGCATTTAAAATAAATTGGACTGTTCCAAAATAGAACATTGAATACGCCATTTCGATAATTTTACATGAGCAGGATTAAAGAAAGTCTGTTGCCTTCCAATCCAATCCGTCGTTCCCTCAGTGCTGAGGATCATGACCGTCATAGCCTAGAGAAGGCACAGAACCGTGGGAGAGCCATGCTTCGGCACGAATGGGCCGGCTCGACCGGAGTGATATCACGGCCTCACAGAAAACCGGCGTGAAGCAACGCTTGCGTTGTGTTTCGCCGAGTGAGTGAGGGTACCGGAGGCCCAACTTCCCCTCCCCCAATTCCCCCCATCCGCCCATCCCATTTCAAAGGTCGGCAACGCACTTGTGACTCCTCTGGTGTTGCGGGTGTCTATGGGCGGCGGTAATCGCTTACCATCAGGTGATCCGTCTGCTCGTTTGCCACCTATCACATAAAAAATAAAATGTGCTCTCCATCCGGCTCTGTCACTCGCTGTGTGTACTGCCGGGTGCGCTGCAGATTGGTGGTACTGGTGACACTTAGTGGCACTTGGCTGCACCACTTAGCAGAAGATCTGCCTCGAGTTCTCTTGCCCTCGATCTTTCCCGTCATTATTTAATATTCCAGGCTATTTTGTCGGCGAGCGCAGTGTCCAAAGAAAGAGAGGAGAGTCTGTTGACTTACACGCAACTGGAACTGGAAGTTGGGTGTAAGTCAACAAAAATACTTTCAAAATACTTTCATTTACTGCCGTGTTTCCCTAACGCAGCATCTCGGTTATTTTACAAGCTATCGAAAACAAATTCAAATGTGAGAAAGTCATTTTTTTGTAAAATTGGCATATTAAGTGTTTTATTTTGGAACAGCCGTATATATTATATTATAAATGAAAATGTAACCCTGTCTGTTTGTTACGATTTCACGCCTAAACCGCAGAACCAATTTGATGAACTTTGGTATGGAGAAGGACACTTCTTTTTGTTGCGAAATGAAATCTTGAAGCGGGTGAAATAGGGAATGAAAGGTCGTATGGGAAACTAATTATTTCTCAAGTTAATGGATATATTAAAAAAAAACATTTTTTATTCTTATTACGCAGTCGCGGGCATCAGCTAGAAGTACAGACAGCCACAAAGATATCTGAACCTCTCCGTAATGTCCATGTATCACGAACAGCTTTAGTAGGGGTTCAGATATCTCTGTGGGTCAGTGTACTATACATAAGTCGTGGTCAGATTTATAGGAATACGACTACAAGGCGACTACGAGGCAACTCCGGCGACTACAAGGAGTGCTACAAAGTAATGACCGGTCACCTTGGCCACGTCGTGGTGTCCGCAGGCGACGGTGTACTGCATCCAGGCGACCAACTGGCCGCGCTTGGCCGCCTCCGCTATGTGCTGCCACATGTAGCTGAGGCATAGCGTCACCAGATCCTGAAATACACACATCATCATCAGCCGAAAGACGTCCACTGCTGGACAGAGGCCTTCCCCAAGGATTTCCACACTGACCGGTCCTCTTGTAACCTTCACCAGGTCATCGTTCCACTGAGTGGGAGACCTGCTTACGCAAAGCATTAAAGTTCACGAGTGGTGACCGTGCACCGGATGACGTAGTGAAATATACACAAATTTAAAAAATTAATCAAAACGCCTGACTGCCTCCGTGGTACATTGGTTAGTCCGCTCACTTCAAATAAGGAGGACGGAGGTTCGATGCCCGGCGGCACGGGGTCTCATTTCATACAACGAAATCCTTAGTTCATTAAAATGACAATAGATGGCACGACAAGTATCGATTTGTAATCGAAGTTCATTCAAAACGAAGAAAAAACCTATTAAATTGCTAAAAATAAGTGTTTTGATTATTGAAATAACCTAAAAGTATGACAAAGGCTTAAAATGCACTTGATTATCAATTTCTACAAATTATCTGATGCCGGCGATGCATGGTGACGAAATCAAAACTACTTTTGTCTTAACTTGTCAGAGTTGAGTAATGACACGTAATGAGTTGAGTAATCGTTTATAGCGCGAATTGATAGATGGCGCTGATACCACACGATTGAAAAACGTAATAGATGGTTGGTATTACGTTTACGTTTTGTTTTTCATATTTCAAATTATGTATTTTTATTTAGTAATATCACAGATAATATAATACTAGTAGGTTATGTGCAAAAAACATCAACAAAAGCAAATGAAGGTACAGGTAAGCAACCAGAATGTCTTCATTTATAGCCCGCGCCCTAGATGTCGCTAGTAGCGGTAGTTCTCAATGAGTGAAAAAATAGCCCGAAGAATAGCCCGAGTTACGGCAGTCGCATTTCTTTGTATGACATGAGGTATCTGTACGTTAGTATTATAAAATGTGCCGGCGGGATACAACTTTGTAGGAGTCATTTTCGTTGGTGATTCAATTCGCGCTGAAACCATAAATAATATAAGAAACTTCGATTCGGTCGACGTGATCGCTTCGTTCAGTTCTGACTATTACTGACAGATCCGGAATCTCCTTGTGAAGTGAAGATGTTTACTCCAAAAGAAACCATGAAGCAAGCGAGTAAGAAAGAAAATTCTTAACTTTAGGGCAAACTTTTCTGTGATGAGCAGAATTGTTTGCTCTGAGTCTGGGTGTATTATATCTATATATGTATGTGTTTAAAAGTACATGTGTATGTATATCAGTCTCTGGTTACCAAGATACAGGGAATCCTAGTTTGGGGTCAGATGACCGTGTGTGATTTGTCCCGGATATTACATTTTTATGTCCGGATGATACATTTTCCAATATTTTATT
The DNA here is from genome assembly GCA_958295455.1 of Coleophora deauratella. Taxonomy (NCBI): domain Eukaryota; kingdom Metazoa; phylum Arthropoda; class Insecta; order Lepidoptera; family Coleophoridae; genus Coleophora; species Coleophora deauratella. Next base: position 18,410,234 of record OY282393.1, read on the forward strand.
TTCTATTCATACTTTTTTCTACTGACCTTCACATTGTATTTATCGGCCAGAGATAAAACTGGCAACACTGTTTGATGAGATATCCGAATATGGCCAGTGTAGAAATACCTGTAACAGAAGAAAACAGTTATGATCTATGTTATGTTATTCAGAAGCACCTTTCAAAGGCACTAAGGCATTAAGATTTATTTATAGTCAATTAAAAAGTACTTATTGTATTTAGATATTTAAAAAATGAGCTCTGTCTCTTTTGCACATATAATATTCATAATAAATATGGGACCTTTAATTAAATAGCTCTGTCTTTTTTATACAAATGTGACTTTTATATAGCTGTAACTTTTGCACATATCGTCCCTTGCACGACTAACTCTCCTATCTCAAATTTTTGGTGAATTGAGTTTGTTGTATTTAAAAACTTAAGAAACATGAGATAGTAGAGTTAGTCGTGCGAGGGACGATATGTGACCATTATATAGCTCCTTCTCATTTGCACATAAGGGGTCTTAATACATTTTATAGTTCTGTCTCTTTTGTACATATGTGACATTTATATAGCTCTGTATCTTTTGTACATATGTGACATTTATATAGCTCTGTCTCTTTTGTACATATGTGACATTTATATAGCTCTGTCTCTTTTGCACACATGGGACCTTTATACAGGATGTTAAAAAAGTGTGTTTGAAATTTTAAGTGGTTACTCAGAATCAAGTATAAAATATTGAAAAACTCCATTCTACAATTTTTTTTTTCAGTATCTTTCGTTCTACAATTTTTTTTATTTTTATCTCTGTCTCTTTTACACATATGGGAATATTATACAGCTCTATCCCTTTTGCACATAATGAACCTTTATATAGCTGTATCCCTTTTTCACATATGGGATTTACAATATATAGCTCTCTTTTCCACATATGGAACATACTTAAGAAAGTGCGGGAACACTGCGACGGCGGCGGGTGTCTCTTGCAACACGATGCGGCTCTCGCCCCACTCGCTCCACTCGCGACTCATCAACATCACCTGGTAGATAGGCAGATAATTTTTTTTAGAGTATAACACAAAAAAAAGGTACCAAAAAAGTCTATCTCGCTAGCACAGTTCACATTATGACGTTCTCAACTAGTGGTAAGTGATGATGATCCGGAAGATGGAAGCAGGCTTACCAAGAGTTCCCAATGCAATTGGGAACTGGCTATCTTCATGCGGGAACTATCAATATTATTTACATTTATGTTTGGCTAGAAACAAGCGGACAAGATCAGACTAGAAACAAGCGGACAAGATTTCCCAATAGAAAGAGGAGTGCGGCAGGGAAACCCTATGTCACCAAAACTATTTATTGCAGTCCTACAAGTAGTATTCAACAGAGTGAACTGGGAACAAGAAGGGATAAGAATCGGGAACAAAAAGCTAAGCCACTTAAGATTCGCAGATGATGTGGTTCTCTTCTCTAACACTAGCAAAACACTAGAAAAAATTATCAACACTCTTAATGAAGAAAGCCGCAAGGTTGGGCTATTTATGAATCTAGGAAAAACAAAAATTATGACAAACAACAGGAAAAAAAAATCTGCCTAGAAGGTATCCTTTAATGCAACAAATACTGAGGAAGAGATTGAAAGAAGAATATCTATAAGGTGGAATAATTTTGGGCCCAGAAGGAAATACTAAAAGGAACATACCCAACAAACCTAAAGCAAATAATACTAGACACAAATATCTTACCTTGCCTTACATATGGCAGCCAAACATGGGTATACACTCAAAAGGTAAAAAATAAGATTAGAACGTGCCAAAGAGCAATGGAAAGGAGTATTCTTAAAATTCGAAAAATTGAAAAAATTAGAAGTGAAGACATCAGAAAAGCAACAAAAGTGAAGGATGCTCTTAAACATGCCCTAGAACTGAAGTGGAAATGGGCAGGGCATATATCCAGATGCAGAGACGAAAGATGGTCAATAAAGGTGACTGGATGGAAGGGGCCAGCAGGAAAAAGAAAAATAGGAAGACCAAGGAAAAGATGGAATGACGACATAAGAAAAACAGCGGGAAACAATTGGCAACATCTAGCAAAAAATAGAGATGAGTGGAAGAAGTTGGAGGAGGCCTATACCCAAGAAGGGGTCCTTAACCTAGAAAATAAAGAAACAAAAACTAACCAAAGTAACAAGTAACACAATTTTTTTATTAAACTTTAACTAACAAAACTAACCAAATTTTTTACTTAAATTTCAGTGTTTATGAGTTGAGGAAATAAAGAGGCTTAAATAAATAAAAAAATAAATAAATGTTTGGCAGCAAGACTTAGATGGTGGTAGCTAGTCAGGCGGGCTCACAAAACCCTAATACCAACCACTATAGATACGGATGAATAAACACCCAGATACACAGCACATGAATTTGAAATGGTTGTGGTCCTAAACTAAACCAAATAGAAAATGGAGGACTTACTTGAAATACCTCGCTGCTGGCACATAGTATGAGCCTATGTGCCGGGTATGCGGTCCCACCCACCTCCAGCACCAGATCGCTCATCAGGTGTTCAGCGTATAGCGTTGCTATGTTGTGTAACACACTCTTGGAGTTATCCACCTGAAGTCATACACAAGGATCGAAGTGATAATTATTGCAATGCATTGGAACTACGTACAAAAAAAATGTTACATAGAAGGCAACAAACATATTTATTTTTACTTATATAAAATCCCCTTAATACTTTGAAGAATTTTTAAAAGTTACAAATGCAATCATTGTTCAGGACTGAAGAGGAATATACATACATACGCGTTAAATGGCAATTTGAAAAAACTTTACAAAATTGTCCTGAATATTGTATTCAAGACAAAAAATACTATTTTAAATAAATATTTTTGTTTAGTGTCATCGTATCACTATTATAATGTAACAATCAGGAAAATATAAGTCAAAATTAAAGAGTTTAAAAAGTTATGAATCAGCACTGATAATTATTATCTTGATAATTACAAACCCTGCACGGGTAGCATGAGGCGTAGACAAAGCTGTTTGTCACGCTAAACGCGAGAAAACAGCTCAGCTGTCTCTTTCATTAGCTTAGTGTTAGAACGAAACAAATGCTTTTAATACTCCGTCGCGCGCGAAATATGCCGCCATACTACTAGGGCTGGTCATACATAACAAAAGGTTCTTGTAGGTATCAGTATTGGTGTGCACATTTCAAGACTCAAAATGAGGTTTACACTTAGATATATTAAAAATAAGGTGCTCTTAAAATATCTGCTTTAAACACATGAATTTGAACAACTTTACTGGAAGAACATTTTAGTCAATTTGTAAAGAAATTGTTTGGACTCTCTATACAAGGTTAGTTGATCATCTGCAAAAATATTCGCCCAAGTATTTAGAACGTCTTTGACAAATTGCCTCCACCGCCAACATCAGCTACAGCCAACAAAAACTTAAAGAAATCTCAAATCCTGGCATGGAAACCCGTTGTCGACCTTAGCTGAGTGGGACTTAAAGGGTTACAGGAGAGTCAATGTAGAAGTTTTTTAACAGACCGTTATCATACATTACTGGTCGGCAACCCATCAGTTATGAGAATTTCTAATGCTTTTTTATCAACCAGAAAAGTAACTCTAATCAACAAATATCTCTTTTAGTCAGCAATTAATTTATAGGATTTACAAGGTGAAGGCAACTCAAAATTTTAAACCTCTCACTCCATAGATTAATTCATTGGGTACCAAAGAGTCTGTAATGACTTCGTTTTAGTGGGACAACGGAAATGCTGGTGATAAGCTGAAGAAAATATTTTCATACCTCAAGACCTTCATTGGTCTCAGCCTCCTCATTTTTGTCACCACCGGCTGCCGAGCCCACGCCATCCACCGTTAGATAGCTCATCTTGAGCAGATTTTATCCTCGCATTATTCTATAGAGAAACCAAAGAAATATAAACACATTCCACAACACTCCCTTTTCACAATACAAAATATTGTGGCTCGGTGGCCATTTCTACGTATGATCCAAGCTCCTAGAGAGTTTTTGAGTATACGAGGCTTTAGTGCCGTTTAAAAGATGTCCTATGATCATATTCCGCTCATTTGTGCCGCTACGGTTGGAGAAATATTCGATGGAGACGGTGGTACAGACAGGGAAATGCTTTTGACATCCTAACCTAAAAATTTTCGAAACCAGGCAGCGAAGGCCTCGTTTTCCTTGAAATAACTTTTGTGACGGAGAAAAAAATAAGATCCAACAAATGTCCGACGTAAAATTTGCAGTAGTTTTGATACAATTTGACTCAGATGGTGGTACAGAGGATTTCGTCGGGCCCACCTGAGATCAGGACAATGAGCCTGTGCAGACACAAACTGATTAGTGGAACACTGTCACAAATCGCAAACGATCATTTGTAACGCATTCGCAACATTTGTGACGCAACAGAAAAAAATATATAAGCGATCGAAACTTTCGAGGCATTTCCCCGTCTGGCCCACCAATACACCTCAATTTCTCCGCAAGTTTGGCGTTACAAACGTAGTGAGTTAGCTCCAGGTGAATGTTTTCTCCGTCACTAAAACATAGTAAACAACAAAAGCATTCTATGCATTAGATACAGAGATATCAATACCTCAATTTGTATGGAGATATTGACTAGGGTGTGTTAAGTTTCTCTTTTTGTAGGACAACTCACTTTATAGCAGATCATAAAAAAGAAGTAGATTTGATTAAAAATGTTTAATATACTAATATGTAACATTAAATAACTTTTAATAAATACTAAATAATTATTTTAGAATAAACATGATGTCAGAAACAGTTTATGGATGAATAAAAAACTTACATCTATTTTTTTTATATAGGGTCCTTCTGAAATACCTGAAAAAAAATTAACCTTGGCTTCTACTCATGAAACTGAACAACTTTCCACAAGGAACCTATACTCAAGTTGCAAAAAAAATTTTGGACTTCCCATACAAAATTGGCGGTTCAGTTGATCAATTAGTATGAGGATTCCAAAAAAATTTTTGCGAATTGAGTTTAGCTTCCATGGGGAAAGTTGTTCAGTTTCATGAGTAGAACCCGTGGTATTTTTTTTTCTGGTATTATAAGGATCCTATATAATTATTCTGTAGTTTAGCATTATTTTCACAGTAATTTCAGTTATTGTATTTTTTTATTATTTATGTATTCCTATCAAAGTTGAATCAAATAAACGCTATAATAAAATTCACATCGTATTCTAATATAATGAGTTCAGTAATTGAAATAAGTGTTATCAGTCCTTTTTCCCGAAATACTAACTTTACTTATTAGATTTATTTTTCAATTGTTTTATATACGTATGTATTGTAGCTTAGTTATCAGTATAAAAACATGGGTAGTTGAAACACATAATATTATGAAACTATACTACTGTTCTACTGATATGGGTGTTTTTTCATAGAAAAATAGGAAACTCTTACAAAATAATATAATAATCTGATCTTGAAAATTCAAATGTAATTTTTACTTTTAGTTACGTCCAAGTTTCGACAAATAAACCTGGGCAATAAAGTGTTATAATGTTAATATTATACCATATCGTCCACACTGCAGGGGTACGGGTAGATATGTAAAAAAAAAATCTGAGGTGAAAAAAAAGGCGCAGGTTTTTTCCAAGTGTACAAAAATAAAAATATCCTTAAGGTGTTATCGTTAAATAACTGTTACATATTTACTTTATCTTTATTTCCAACTATATCCTTATTTTTTTGCAAATTCCTTTTTCTTTCCTTTTTGTAACCTGACCAAAGATATTTCCTATACCTTTAGAATGTCTATGGCAAATTAGGAAGTAGAAGCCAAAAAAACTAGGATACTTACATCAATGTTTTGTTTATTTATTTTAAAAATGTTATGTTTGATGTTTACTGAGGCATAGGATTTCCCCAATACTTGTATGGTTTATATTTTGGTTAAGATTTTTGTAAATATAATTTGATTGACTTTATCAATTACAATTAGAAGAAAACATTTTTTTTAAATGTTTTATTCCATTTCAGTTGTTTTTGCTTGTTTATATTAAGTACATTAATTACTAGGCTTGATAGAAGATGCAATTTTTCACACTTAAAATCTATATAAGAAAGAAGGCACTCTTATACGGGACTTGACCGCATGAAAAATAAATTACGAAATATTATTGACTAAATAGCTCTTTAATTGAAATTGATGAAAAACTTAATCACTTTAATTTTCATTACATTTTCAATTTATAAGAATTTCCTAATTTGTATGCAAACTACTATTTTGAACAATGACGACATCGTTCCAAATTTCAAACATATGCCGGTTTTGACATTTGATAAAAAGTAACCAAAATGACTAGCAGACAACTACCGGAAAGTAATATTATGGTAAATTCACTAAGAAATATATAATTATTGAAATTTTTTTAAGATTAGTTTTCTCTACAAGAACAATATTACGAATTATAGTAGAGTAGGTTTTAATATACTAAAAACATAATTTTATATTATAAAGTCATTGTAAAACTGTAGTCCTACAAAAAGAGAAACTTAACACACCCTAGTCAATATCTCCATACAAATTGAGGTATTGATATCTCTGTATCTAATGCATAGAATGCTTTTGTTGTTTACTATGTTTTAGTGACGGAGAAAACATTCACCTGGAGCTAACTCACTACGTTTGTAACGCCAAACTTGCGGAGAAATTGAGGTGTATTGGTGGGCCAGACGGGGAAATGCCTCGAAAGTTTCGATCGCTTATATATTTTTTTCTGTTGCGTCACAAATGTTGCGAATGCGTTACAAATGATCGTTTGCGATTTGTGACAGTGTTCCACTAATCAGTTTGTGTCTGCACAGGCTCATTGTCCTGATCTCAGGTGGGCCCGACGAAATCCTCTGTACCACCATCTGAGTCAAATTGTATCAAAACTACTGCAAATTTTACGTCGGACATTTGTTGGATCTTATTTTTTTCTCCGTCACAAAAGTTATTTCAAGGAAAACGAGGCCTTCGCTGCCTGGTTTCGAAAATTTTTAGGTTAGGATGTCAAAAGCATTTCCCTGTCTGTACCACCGTCTCCATCGAATATTTCTCCAACCGTAGCGGCACAAATGAGCGGAATATGATCATAGGACATCTTTTAAACGGCACTAAAGCCTCGTATACTCAAAAACTCTCTAGGAGCTTGGATCATACGTAGAAATGGCCACGTGGCTCGAAGGAAGGAAGATCGAATCACAGAAACGACGATGACAGACTCTGACAGATCGAGCTTTTTTACCTTGACAGCAGGATAGCATATCGTAAATATTTTAAGTGTGAAAGGGACAGACTCTTGTCAGGTAAAGAAGCGTTCCAGAAAACTTTCGAGAGCGTAAAGGAGTTCGGTGGCGGTCAAACGGCTTGACTCAAACGTGTGCGTTCACTAGGAATTCTCATGATATAAAATAAATAAAATAAATAACCATTTATTTCAGGTCAGTGACCCATAAAATTGTTAGTAGAAACAAAAATACTTAAAGCTATGTTAGTATACAGAAACAAATAGAAAACATATAGGATTACAGGCAGATAATTATTTAATAAGCCCAATGGATCGCTCCATCCAGTGGTTCTGGATGGGACAGTCAGCTATCATCCTCAGGATGCGAATATGATCGAATTATGATAATCTTTTTATGCCAATATTTAGTGCTTAATTAGTACCAATTAGTGCCCAAAAGAAAAAATTGTGCAGTCGAAGTTTCAAAGAAAATCGAGTTTTCACTGAGGCTGCTAGCGGAACGCTCCGCTGGTAACCTCATCTCTGGAACCAAGGAACTTCTGCACCAATGGGGAAGAAAACTGACAAAGCTCGCCGATAGAGGCGCTGATATCGCTTGACTCATTGAAGGATGTAGTGGACTGTATGGTAGGTGGTGTGCGTGACCGACTCACCTGGTGATCCTGGCGTAGCTATCGAAGGAACACTATCCGAAAGGGAAAGGGGAGGGCGCGCGCTGCGAATTTAGCGAATTTAGAAAGATTGTGTTATGTGGACGTATTTATTTTTATAAGCTTTATGCGCGTTGAGAGCGAACACCAGATGATGAATGAATTATTTGAAGTGTGAGAAAGAAAGGGATAGATGATATGGCGTAGACAATGAATAAACTATAGATAAGTATGGATGAGCATGGAAGTTGAATGGCCAAACCACTCATACTAACTGTCAAAACGTATAGAAAAAATTGTTTACGTGAACTAAACAAAAGATAATTAAAAAAATGCCGCGTTGTGTGGCGATTGGTTGCAATAATAATGGAAATCATTAATTTCCTAAATATTCTCGGATGAAGAAGACGTGGGAAAAGTTACGATTTCAATTATGTACTTTTCAACTTCGCTTTTGATTGAGGAACAGTCAAAGTCACATACATTTTCCATTTAATAATTTTACAGAAAAAAAAAACTAATTTACAACCCCTCAATAATAAAAAACCGGAACTAATTGAAAGTTTTTATGAGTCAAGCGTCCGTTGCGCCATCTGCAAATAGCATTTTAATCATAAGAATGTATTAAAATCAATTTATTTTTGGTTCGGAAAAAGAAATTACATATAACAGAGAAACCAGAATGGACCCAGGTTATCCATACTTGACCAAGTTGTAAATTTATCGTTTCTGTTAATTCAATTAATAATAATCTATGTTCAGGTGGCTTTTTATACATTTTAACAATATTAAATCTATTTTGCTACCGTAAATTTTACGCTGTTTTTAAAAATACATTGCCAAAGCTTAGAAACGCCATCGAGAGACTTTTGAACGGTGTGACATACGTCATCTGAAAACTCCCTATTGTTATGTGTTATATGTCAAAAATTTGTGCTGAAATAGTGGCTCCCACATACAAACAGAATGAATGCTTCAGTAACACCTAGAGATGTAAAAAGACGGTTTTTTTTCTGAGGTGAAAAAAAACGTTGAAAAAAGCATGAAAACAAAAGGTTTTTTCTGGCGCCGGTTTTACTCAAGTGTATGAAAATAAAAATATTCTTAGAGTTGATTATCCTTAAATAAGTATTAGTTGATATATCAATGTTTTGTTTATTCATTTTGGACATTTCCACGAGCCTCACAAACCAACCCTTTTATCTTGGGTATTACTGAAGCATTCATTTTGAAATTTTACATGTGGTAGGCACTATTTTAGCACATTTTTTATATATAACACATAAAAATTGGTGCAGTAGTTCCTTGGTTCCAGAGATGAAATGATGCAGCCTCAGTGAAAACCTCGATTTTCTCTGAAACTACGATAACACATTTTTTTTCCTTTTGGTACTATTTAGGAACTGAATATTGGCATACCCAGAATATCAAAATCCGATCATGACAATTCTAACTGAACGCTCACCTAGTAATGCTTCATCCCTTTAGCGAGGTAGGGTTCTGCCAAAAAATGGTGTACCTATTTATTAGGGTTCCACAGCAAGAAAAAATTGGGAACCGCTGTTCTAGGAGACATACTACACGCAAAGCAAAACCACTTTGACGACAAACTATTGCAAAGTGCGCGTTCTGTTTGATCAAAAAACCAGCACAGTCTACGTGTTTGAGACCCCAAACTCCTTTACTCATCTAACCTTGGTTCTGGAACGAAACCTTAGAACTTATTGACAATAGTCTGTCCCTTTTATACTTAAGAGAATTTCAATAAGCCTATCCCGCCTTATTTATTGTTTTGAAACGATACTACAATGTTCCAATCCAGCGTCTCCGCTCCGTCTACAATAGTTTGGTTTGCTTTGGTTCGTTCGGTTCGTTCGTAGGTTTTGTAAAAATGAAGAAGAATCTGTAGAAAATAAAACAGTTTTATCAAAAATACTTTACTAAAATCCTAATAATTGCACTGTGTTATATGTGTGTGTAACAGTAACCATTCGATTTCGTAAATCAGAATTTAATACATTCCAAATATTTGAAGCCGTCTTGATCATCGTTGAAAGTAAGTTGGACTTTTTTCTATCGTATCTTTACAAAAGATTTATTTATCATTAAAATTTAAGCTCGTTCAACAGCTTTAAATATGTTTATACGTATCGGATCTCAAATTTTAATGAACATTCACTCACACTGTTATATTACGTTTTTTCCCAACCAACCTTCACCAGATTCCCATTCGTTGTCTAATTCTTGATTACTTTCCGTTTACTTATCACAAACATACGCATACTATCTACGAAAACTCGTAATCGTATGTTTTGTAATCAAACAACGAAGTTTGGCACTTTGCCAACGCGCTCCCGAAATAATTCACACCAATGCTTCTGTGCATTCCATAAATCATTTACGAATACCGATCACACGAAAAGTTTTCCAGTTTCAATGTAATTTACCGGAATGGATCGCCACCATCCTCTTCATTCGAGCTTCCATGGTTCCATGAGGAGCAAGGACTCTTCGTCAACAACTGGCAGTGATCCTAGAGAAAAAATCAAAGACTGTCTACGCAAATTCATAGCGTTTATGTTTACACAAGTGGGTGTTGGTGCTTTGGTGGTATGCTACGCTATACTGGGTGCTGCTGGCTTTATGCACATTGAAAGAGACAGCCCAGATGAACAACTCGAAGATGTGAAACGCTGGAGGCAAAGTTGTGCTGAGGAAATGTGGAATGTAGCGCAGACTATTAATGTTCTTGACCAACCCGCCTTTATTAAAAACATCAATGAGATCCTAGCTGTTTACCAGAGGAATATCACTGCTGCTGTACATCTTGGCTACAATGGACGGTCAGCTGAAGATATCTGGTCATTTCCTGCTGCTTTGATGTACTCATTATCAGTGTTCACTATGATTGGGTATGGAAATATTGTTCCTAAAACTGTTTGGGGCAAAATTGTGACTATGGCATATGCATTCTTTGGTATACCAATCTACATCTTGTACTTTTGCAACATGGGGAAAGTGCTAGCGAAAACTTTCAAATGGCTGTACATTACGGCTCACGAATGCAGCAGAAGAGAGGATGCTTTATTCGAAGATGGAGAGAGTCAACCTATCAAGAGGAAGATAACAGTTCCGTCAACAGCTTGCCTTTGGGTGATATCGTTCTACATTCTGACCGGAACAATAATGTTTGGTGCATGGGAGAAATGGAACTATTTAGATTCAACATACTTCTGTGTTATAAGTCTATGTAAGATTGGTTTTGGGGACTTTGTTCCTGGTGCGAATATTGCAGACTCCGCTGGGGGTTCTCACTTGAAATTAGTCATAAATTTCATATATGTCTTGCTTGGTATGGGCCTTGTGGCGATGTGCTATAATCTTATGTGCGAGGATGTGAGAGTTAAGGTCCGAGAGCTAAGAGAAGACCTTAAAAATTGTCTTGACGATATAACGTTAAAGATTACTGTATGTATGAATGACACAAAGTACTATCACCATAAAAATAGGCAGGTCAAATAATTGTTTTAATGGTAAAGCCTCAAGAGTGGAGATTTTCAGACAGAACTGGTGATGGTAAGCTGAAGTGACTTTTTCACATTTGTCCTTTCTGCAAATGTTTTAAGAGTGAGCTGAACAAAGTGACTGGTTAGCTCATTTGAGTTGCACTAAGTCAATCAGCAAGGAGTATTTACCTGTACCGATATGTCTTTTACAGTACTTATTTCTAATATCGACTAACAGTCTTTACAAACTGGGAGCCACTTAGTAAGTAATTATTATTTATTGCACACCAAATAAACAGAAATATCTTGAAAAATACAAAGAGTAATTGTGAGATCAGTGTAAGTAATGGATTTTGTAATTTATGGAGAATCCTAATTTATAATTTTTATTTATGTTTTCCATGTCTGTCCAATGGAAATATTTAGTTAGGTTAATAAATAAAATGGATATTATAATTATCAGCATGCATTGTTCTATTTTAGTATTTTTAGTATTAATTATTGAAGTTACTGTACTTTTTTTTATATTCAAATAAATGCATATTGTACACGCTACCTATGAGTATATATTTTTTTTTTATAAAACACCTTCCATAAAGGCAATGCAAACTTTTTATATTAATACGTAAACCACGCATTTATTGATTATTATACTACACATTGACAATTATCTTTTGAACTTGCAATCCTTGTCTGTACTTGCATTTCAGTCTTCTCACCTACAGATTTTATTTTCCAAGTTGAGCGTAGTAATAAAATAACTTGATACAATAGTCAGGTTTTATTACAGTTTTCAATAATAAAACAAAGGATTTATTATGCTCTGGTAGGTTCAATCGGATTACAATGCAAATTTTAATATATACCTACCTATAAGTATAACATGTAGAGAATGACAATTATTTCACAAAAAAGTTTCAATAACCTTTAGGAATTTAATCGCAAAAAATTTAACAAGTATAGTAAAGGTTTGGATCGTAATATTGACGTTATGGTGTGTTCGCAGTGAGGCTATAGCGAGCGTGCGACGCGCATGCGCCATGCTGCCGCTGCGGCTGCGCCGGGTGCCGGGCCACGAGGAGCGCTCCAACGACGTCCTGTTCCAGCCGGCGGCGGCGCCCTCGGAGACTCCGCAGACGCTAGTGTTCTTCGGGGGAGATGTTCAGGTAAGATAACAGTCACGAACTGAAGAAGTTTGGGGCCTAGGGGAGAATAATAATAAATAAATATCCAGGACAATTATGTAATTAAGAACCTAAGAATAAAAGACGCACGCAACAAAATATTGTAACATTTTGTTCAAATAATTTTAACTCATTTATTAGCGACAAAAACATACAAAAATAAATTAAATTATATATAAATTAAATTAAATTATTATATTTTTGTTCAAATAAATTTATTATTATTAAATATTAAATCACACATATCAACTAGGATGCCCTGTACTATGTGAACCAGAGACTGATATACATCGCATATACATTTAAATACATACAAATATAGATAATACACCCAGACACAGCTCAAAGAAATTGCTCATCACAGAAATGTTTGCCCTTGGTGGGGATCGAACCCAGGGTTCTCGGATCAGTAGTCAAGAGCGCTAACCACTGAGCCACCGAGTCAGTGTTCCAGTATCTCGGTTTGGTAGCTTTATCCAGCTTTATCTCAGGGAGTAAGTGGCGACTTCTCAATGTTGCCCACTATCCCGATGATACTATAATAAAGCTTTTTTATATCCATACTGATAAATTACATTTCGAATAAATGAAAATAGCATTTCGATTAATTTCGAATAATACTAAATTCGCATAAAAACTTTTGTATGGAAAGACAACAAATATTTTCGCGAATTGATTATAGCTTTCTTAGAGAAAGATGTTTAGTTTCACAAGTAGAAGCCACTGTTAATTTTTTTTCTCAGGTATTTTAGAAGGACCCTGTATAGGATGGCAAAAATCTGACGGCCCACCTGATGGAAAGTGTTTGCCACCGCCTATGGGCATTTGCAACACCGGGGTGCTATCAATGCTTTGCCGAACCTTCAAAGAGATTTTCAATCCCTTGAGGAATCTCATATTTTATGTCCTCAAGTAAGAGTATTCTCCACCAGGATTACCCAGAGGTGATGCAAGCGCACCGCGACAACAGGAACTATGTGAAGTGGAACCTAGAGAGCACGGCGCGCATGCTCGGTCACAGCTTCCCCGACAAACACGTGCTGGTCGTGAGGCCGTCTAGGTAATAATAATAATTTATTTCATTTCAAACATATATTAGAAGAAAATACATTTATTCCACTTCACAAATAGCACCTCCAATATTACAGACTCCTTATGCATAAAAGTACTATTTTACAGATGGTAGTATTCAATTTGAGTCAAAAAGATCTAGGTGAGGATCGTACGTGTACAGTGAAACTGGTACATACTGGTTGTGAGGCCGTCTAGGTGAGGACCATACATGTACAGCGAAACTGGTACAAACTGGTTGTGAGGCCGTCTAGGATCTTAGATAAATGTACAGTGAGACTTGTACAAACACATACTGGTTGTTAGGCCGACTAGGGTCTAGGTGAGGATTATACAGGTACAGCGAAACAGGTAACCAGCTGGATGTGAGGCCGTCTACGATCTTAGATAAATGTGAAGCTAGACTGGTACATACTGGTCATGTGAGGCCGTCTAGGTGAGGATCATAAATATGTACAGCGAGACTTGTACAAACGCATACTGGTTGTGAGGCCGTCTAGGTGAGGACCATAAATCTCTTTCTTTTCGTGTGGTACAATTTAACCGCACTATCCACAAGGTATAGATAGACGGCGGTTGCCTAGTGTTGCACGCGGTCACGTGTAGGGCATTTAGATTTACACGTGGACGTGTGCAACGCGACCATCATACGCATCTAGAAATCAGATGTGCAGATTTCCTCATTCTTTCGACTGCCAGCCTCTTAATGATCTGGCCATGACGTTTTTATTTAAATCTACAATTGGTACGCCGTTGGCATAATCTCACCTGGTGGTAAGTAATGATGATGCGGAAGATGGAAGCGGGCTTACCAAGATTCCCCAACGCAATGGGGAGCTGGCTACCTTCATGCTCGAACACGTCAATGCTATTAAATATTTCAAAGATATCAAAACGTGTATTTTTATTTGCTCTTAAATGCTCTTAAATTAAATAGTATCCGTGTTGGCCCACAGGATAGAGTACAAAAGCTTCAGTTGCTACGACAACTTCGTTCCGTGCAACAACGCGGGCGTTCCCGACCACACGCCGACACACAGCGCGCTACATCACTTGGAGAGGTGAGAGCGAAATGAAATGAAATGAAAATATTCGAAGTAGATAGCAGTGTACACTTTTCGAACGTCATTCTTTTATCTACGTAATACGAGGTTCCTACCACTCGGAACTCGTATACCCGCCGTTTCGGGAAGTGTGAAAACGACGGGCCCAAAGAAACTCTCTCGCAACACATTTTTGAAAATTCTTATATTATATTACATGCGAGATGGCGAATACAGTTTTGCCGTTTATTTAATGTGTGAAAAAAAGACAGAACTATTTCACAGTATATTAAATAGCGCTGCACTACTTGGAGAGGAGAGAGCGAGACGGCCCATACATTCGTCGTTGATTTAACATGTGCAAAAGAGACAGCGCTATTTCACAGTATTATTAAATATCGCTGCACTACCGGAGACGTGAGACGGCCGATACACTTTTGTCGTTGATTTAACGTGTGCAAAAGAGACACAGCTATGTCATGTCACACAATATTAAATAGTATTTCATATAGTATGGTCACTCCCTACAGCTCTCTGAAGTCGACCTCACCGACTTACTAATCAGCTCATCAATGCGCCACAGTTTCCATTAATCGACTCATCTACAGTTTCCATGAATCTCTAACCTCATTTATCAGTGCCATGCCATTGCCAAACCTTAAGAGCTAATTTTAAGATGGAATGCTTCTTATGCTGGTAATACTGTAAGTGTGTCCGTACATCATTCACAGCGCCTTCCATTACATTTCGTAACAATTTCTATAAATGAGACGTTATTCAGCATGCAGTACCAATTGTTAGTCCTCAAGTCCGCAAGTGCCAAGTTGGTGCTTGTGAATTTTACAAGAAATCTGGAAGCATGTAACTCGGAATCGTGTATAATGGAAAGTGACAGTTAATTCAGTTCCCCATTGCATTGAGGAATCTAGCCCGCTTCCATCTTCGGCATTACCGTCACTTACCGTCAGGTTAGATGATGCCAAGGGCTTATCAATTGTGGAATAAAATATCTATGGGGGAGGCCTATGTTCACCAGTGGACGTTTTCCCGCTCACATGAAACAAGCTATAAGTAACGTAAATCTTCATTTTATTTTTCTTCTTGATGGTATTTCTTTGACTACCCTATACATGATTTTTGTTCAATTAATTTAACTTACAAGATAGGACAGACTACTGAGAAAGCATGCAATCTTTTAAATATACTATACTCCGTTTCAAATAGGAATAGACAGAACGAAAAAAAGGTTTTTAAGGTGCTCACTTTTACAAATAATTTACGTTTTTGGACATGTCACTGAGTTAATGATGTTACCTAAACAAAAACATATTGAAAAATATTAAAACAATTCAAAAACAACTATTTATTACGCAAGACATCTTACATTACAGTAAGACATAAATAAAACAATTTTAAAAGTATAATTTAATTCGATGTCAAAAAAGTATCACCTATAAAAGACCTAAAGAAGCAGAGGTATGCGTAACACGGCACGTAATTTGAATAATATCCAAATAAAGGTATTAATTCAGTTTTTTCTTTTTTCTTGGAATATTTTCCTTTATTTATCCTAAGTCTTTAATTTCTAACTCATTTATTATCCCACCCAATCGATCTTCTCAATCCTTCATATCTATTGGTATTGTCATTGGCGAAATCATAGAAACCGCCATTCCTATAGTAAAAAGCTTACATACAAGGCCGCGTTCAGAATCTGCACTCTGGCAGCAACCGTTCACTCTAACAACAGGATATCATAATATAAATCGCGTAAGTGTGAAAGTGAGGGTCCGAAACGGTTGCTGTCAGAGTGCAGGTTCTAAACGCGGCCCAACAAGTGATTTTAAATCATTTTTTATCGCATGTCATCAAACGTCAAGTGGATGGAAAAAAGATTTTCGTCTACATTTCCTCGTATTGTCCAAACGCCTAGAGACTTTTTGATTATTTGAGGCTTTAGTGCCCTTTAAAAGAAGTCCTATGATCATATTCTGCTCATTTGTGCCGCTACATTGTGGGCAAGACAAGGAAATGCTTTTGACATCTTAACCTAAAAATTTTCGAAACCAGGCAGCGAAGATCTCGTTTTCCTTGAAAAAACTTTTGTGACGGAGAAAAAAATAAGATCCAACAAACGTCCGATGTAAAATTTGTTCGATTTTTAATATGGCCCATGCCGTCGCCACCGCCGCACGAAGATTGTTGCTCTGCAGAACTCGCATATAATGTTCCTCTCTGTAGTACCATTACTTGTAGAATATGTGTGGCACAAAGAAATACATTTTCATCAGTATAGCGACATTTGAAATCTGTGGCCGAATGTTTACTACCTCTGCTTCTTCGTCCTTCTTATGTCTATTGCTATCTGAAACGGAGTTTAATGGTGTCGATTCTGTTTTCACGATTAAACTTATTTGACAGTATTAAAATTAATTTAAGTGTTCTGTCTTTTTCTTTCTATATCGACAAGACAAGGACAGGAAGCTTGAATTAAGTTTAGTCCTGTCAAATAAGTTTAATTGTAAACACCGAATCGACGCCATTGGTGAATTTTCGCAACGTCTTATATGATGGTAAATGACGTAGCCGAAGGTGAAAGCAGGCTTCCTTGCCGCAAAACTTTTTGTGGTTGTGACATGCATGGCCATCTTCCAAGAGAACTTAAATTTAAAAAAGGTATAGACACTCTTTGATAAATTATTCAATTCAAAGGAGTTTCACTGGATTTTTTTGCGCTTGCCACCAGGTTATTGCAAGGTGTCAGCAGCAGAATAAAGTCCCTCCCCACTACCGAGCTGCTTGAAGCCGTCTCTTCGGTCACGTTGCCAGAAGATATTGACATAGAGGATTTACACGTAAGCTTTATTCTATATTATGTCAGCGATTTGATGTTTTTCATCGATTTTAATAAAACAATATACAAGTTTTTTTGTCGGTTATTTAAAAAGTGGTAAAAGTTGTTATATTTGATCCGAACAATAGCCAGGATATGTTCACATCCGTTATTAAAAAATCGCCTTATACGGGGATGTAATAAAAAGGTGTGGTAATACTTCAAGTATTATAGTGGACATCTATTCGCAAATTCGCATCTTCTATTCAGAAATCGCAAAAAGTTTTTAGGACTTTTCATACAAATCAATCAGCTTGCGAGCCTAGTTTTTATGGGAAGTCCACAATTTTTTATGGGATTTCAACAAAGTTGTGAAACAAAAGTTGTTCAGTTTGATGACTAGAATCCTACCTTTGAAGTATTACCACACCTCTTTGTTACAGCCTGTAAATTGTCCTTCTAAAATAGCTGAATAAAAATCTCATGAAACGGACAGACTCTCCTCTAGGAGCTCCAAGCTAGACGGGTGCCGTGTTAAGAAAACGGTTCCGATCTTAGCACATACTTTTGCTCCACCTATTTTTCCTGTTTTCTTTTCCGAGCACCGGGTTGCCTGGAAGAAATCGCTTTTGGCGATAAGATCGCCCAAATTGTACCACTGTTATTTTAATATTGTGTCTTTTGTTGTTGTATTTAAATGTATATTTGTATGTATATCAGTCTCTGGTTCCCATAGTACAGGGAATCCTAGTTTGGGGCCAGATGACCGTGTGTGATTTGTCCCGGAAATATTTTTTTTTTTTTTTTGTGTGTATAAAATAAAGAGTATATCAATCAATCAATCATACTGCAGTTTTCTGCAACGCTGATTTTTCAATGGATGTACTGTCCTTTACAGAATGCGCCCGTCCACGCCGCGGAGAAAAATGGCTCCAGCAAAGAGGAGGCGACCACGATAGAGCCGGCACGCAAGCCGTGAGTAGGTTTAGTTCCAATGGATGTTGCGCTACCACTTTATTTTGCACAGCTTTTTATTAAGTTCGTTATGCAGCTCGAAAAGTGTGGGAAAATGCTGCCTATGAGACTTAGCGTATTCGCGAAAAGAAATTGCCAAAATTACCTATTTAAGCGTGGTGCAGTTTTTTATTAGGCAACTATCTTAAATGGACTCCAACCGATGCCCGAGTTTTTTTTCAGCTGTTTCGGAAGAGTCCATGTTTTTCTTTATTGGCTATCTTATCACAAGGAGTGGAAAGCGGTTCCCCGGTGCTGCACTTATTTCAAATTTTAAAATGTTTATTGTAAAACACTCGCGGCATTTTACTATTGAGAGTTCACGCGTGTCGTTGGGTTGGTCATTATTTTTGATCAGCCATTATTTTTAATGCTGTCATCTCCCAGATTTAGTATACTGAAAAAGAGACAGAGTTATACGGGTATTATCTACTTATAACATACCCTTTTTTATGTATGTATCTTACCTAACATAGCTGTGTCTCATTTGCACACGGCATTTATTCATTTTCACAACTCATGCCTCATCAGTGAAGAGTTACTGTGGTGGAGAGAGAAGCTCTCTGGAAGAGAGCTTCCTGATCCTGGTGGTACTCTGGTACTGCATCATTAAGTATAGTGCAAAAGAGACAGAGCTATCTCACCTAACATAGCCGTTTCTCATTTGCACATGAGATTTAGGGCGGAAACATACTATTGACACGCCTCCCGACGCGACAACACGCATATCCAGTCCAGGTCGGGTGGCGTGTCGTAAGTATGTTTCCGCCTTTATAGTCTGTCAAAAAAGTCTTGAAAGCTAATTTGATTGGAACTACAATTATTTCTGATGGCAACCCCAAAATTCTGAATCCTCATTCGTTGAATGTGCTCGAATGTTGCCATATTGAAACAAAAACCGCCCTCATTATTTTCAAGACTTTCTTGTACTTATTTGAGCACCTTCTCCTCAGTGAAGAGTTGCTCTGGTGGAGAGAGGGTCTCTCCCTGGACGAGAGCTCGTTGACTCTGGTGGGGTTTAGTAAAGGCTGCGTGGTGCTGAACCAGCTCATCTACGAGTTCCACTACACCAAGACCTTGACGCCCGGAGATGCGCATACTAGCAGGTAATTTACCAGCATTGTTTTTTTTATATAGGGTGCTTCGAAAATATATGCCACGGCTGAAATGGGAGAAAGTATCATGTATACTGATCACAAAAATGAGACATTCATGTCCGGAAATTTTTCTTTTTTTTCCATACAAAAAAATAACAATCATAAAAATAAATTGCTTTACTTTATTTAGCCATCCCGTAGTGTGTTCAATGAAAACTAGGCGCGCGGAAACTGCGTAAACGCTCCGACGTTGCGGCTAGACATCAAACAAAGTCGGCCCTTGTGTCATGCCGCGCAAGGCTTTGATTTCTGTCGTCCGCACCCCTTGCGCATCACTCGCGCGGGGGCGGGGCGCACCCGGCGGGGGCAAGCGGCGCGCGCGCCCTTCGTACAGTTCAGAGGTCAGTTCGCTATGCGCAGCGGTAACGCGCAGTCGCGACGCGAATGTTTTGCACCACCCATGACCACCCCCGCCCGCGAGTGAGATAACCGTGTCACCTAGTCGTAGGTACATACGAATCAAGAGGTGGTGAAATGGTATTCTGCTACCGCGAGTGCAATAACATCCCTGCGCATGCCGTAAACCCGTATTAGCAAAGTTTTGGTGTGAGTCAGCCACCAGTGATACTTTACAGGTCGTAATTTGACAGTACAAAGCCTGTCAAAGTGTGAAGTATATCACCTTGTTTCGTGAATAAGCCGTTTTAATAACTGGTAAATTTGTTTTTTCTGCTCTACATTCCATTTAAAGACAATCAGCTGATCACTAAAATAATCTGTCGAAAGAGATAAGAGCGTGCGTTGCTTTCATTTAGCGAAATGACATCGAGTTCGTTCATGATTTCGTGACGGACCGTGTTATGCAAAATTAAATCAAGGTAAACAAAATTTGTTTAATCTCCCAAATCAATTTAAAGACACCGGGATACGATTTGTTTTTACTATTGTAATCTATATTCATGACTCACTCCCATTTCAGCCGTGGGCATATATTTTGGAAGCACCTTATATACATCTCATCTCATCTCACTAATATTATAAATGCGAAAGTATGGATGTTTGTTTGTTTGTTCCACTTTCACGCGAAACTACTGAACGGATTTGGATGAAATTTGGTAGGTAGATAGATAAAGCACTCGCCTAACACATAGGATACTTTTTTATTCCGGAAATCTCGTGGGTTCCTGGAGAAATGGCTAAAAACTGAAATTTTTACTTTGTCACTGGACGGCGCTGCCTTAAAATTTTATTTATCTTTTGACCCAATTCTGAAGTCCACGCAGACGAATTGGAAACTACTGGACGAATTGTAGTTTATATTATTTGTTGTATGTGTAATGAGTCATTAAACATACAACAAATACTATAAAATTTATTAGACCACGCACCGCAAGACTTTAGGAGGGACCTTTGTTCAGCAGTGGACTTCTTTGGGCTGATGATGATGACTATTAAATTTTACTACAATTCGTCCAGTAGTTTCGACAAAATAATGACATATAAAGTCTGTATTCTCTTCCAGTTTCATAGAGCGGATAGAGGACATGTATTGGCTGGACGGCGGGCACGCGGGCGGCAAGAACACCTGGATCACCTCGCGCAGTCTGCTGGAGACCCTCACGCGACTCAGTGAGTGCCCACAGATAACGCCACTGACACACATATGGCCCTCTCGGATACACAAATCACCTCCTTTATAGGGTGACTTTAAATTAGTTCTTGATATGAAAGTTTATGCATTTACTCGTGATAACAAACAACTTTCCCTAAGGAACCTATAGTCAAATCGCAAAAAAATAATTTCATATTAATTTGGCAGGTCAGTTCATCGATTTGTATGGAGAGGCCAAAATTTGTTTTGCAGTTTCACTATGGTTTCTTTAGGAATAGTTGTTTGTTATCATGAGTACATAGTCTTAAGTATCAAGAGCTAATTTAAAGTTACTCTATATATACCTCCCGACACACACAGATAGCCCAGACACAGATCACCCCCGATACATACCTATTGCACACAAGAGTGCCCCCACACACGCAGATAGGCCCTACGATTGGTTCCTACTACTTGAAACCTGTATTCCCGCCGCGTTTGTGAGAGACAGAAGTTCACAACTCTTGAAATTGTTGCAGACGTGAACATCTACGTCCACGTGAGCCCCTACCAGGTGCAGGACGAGAGCCGCCCGTGGATAGGCCGCGAGGAGCGGGCTTTCACGGCTCTGCTCACCAAACTTGGGGCTAAGGTAAAACATTCCTTCTGCTGTTGTTTTCAATAGCTTTAGTGTATAGTCCCTGAAGTTACTTGGTGTCGAAATGATTGTAAGAATAATGCAATGGTTCATTGAAATGTGAATATGATTAGGATTGATAGTCAAATGTAGTTTGTTTGTATGGATGTTTGTTTGTTCCTCGTTCACGCCGAAACTACTAAACGAATTTGGATGATAGATAAAGCACTCGGCTAACACATAGGATACTTTTATCCCGGAAAACTTCAGGGTTCCCGGAGGAATGCTAAAAACTCAAAATCTCCACTTCGTCACTAGATGGCGCAGCCTTAACATTTTCTCTCTGGATCCAATTCTGAAGTCCACGCAAACGAAGTCGCGGGCGGAAGCTAGTTCTCAATCTTTTTTGTTTGTACGGTACGAGTCAGTCGCTTTTATAGTCACGCGGGTTTCTGCCCGCTAGCGTGCGGCGTTTCTAAAGCGACCCGCATGCGCGTGACACGCATGACAATAAAAGGAACCTAAAAAAATTACTAAAACGATACGTTACGGGCGGCACGCATGCGGGCAGAAACCCGCGTGACTAAAAGCGCTGTTACTGTATCACAATACTTAATATAAACACTGGTGTAGATTCGGCGCTATCTGCACGAGGCGGGCGGCGCGCACTCGCTGCACATGCACTTTGCGGTGCTCGGCAACTTCCGCCGCGTGCAGCTCGCCGAGCGCGCGTAGCTGCCCGCTTAGCTACTGTTACATAATAATATCACGTTTGTGCACGCGTAAATGTGTTTACATGTAAATATCACGTTTGTACACCCCAACAAAATAAAGGAGTCATCGAAACGAAAAATTTCAACTTTACAGGAGCGAAAAAACCGAAAAACTGGTCTAAATTTTGGGTTACTCCTGTTTGTCCCCACGAGCCTCTCCCCGAATGAGGACTACTTTTCGTTTTCTTTGTCCCCGAATCTTAATGTGGGGACAAACAGGAATTTGTCCCCGAAAATTATTTTTACAAGAATTCAACGCTTTGAAAATTTCTTATTCTAAACAATATTAAAACTGCCATTAAATAATTATCATGAACATTTATTAGAATCATCACAGATATTACTTAAAATAAGAAATGTTCAAAGCGTTGAATTCTTGACAAAAATAATTTTCGGGGACAAATTCCTGTTTGAATTTTTGTTTTGAAACAAAACAAAGTTCCGTTTGTTCTCATTCGGGGAGGGCTCGTGGGGACGAACAGGAATAACCCTAAATTTTGTGCTGTAATATGTACAAAGGTGCATTAAAAAATAGCTTTCAAGTTATTAGAAAAGCAATATTGTAAATTCAATTAATAAAGAAATAAGAACTAAAAACCACATTGGGGCTTGTACACAGACCATCGCATGTAATGTCGCATCGCAGAAATCTGCAAACGTGCCTATACAAAGTCTTATGTAATTGTATGGGTAAGTTCGCAGATTTTCGCATCGCGTTTTGTGTATAAGCCCTTATTATTCTGTTGGGCTGTGGAAATGTGTTGCGTGGTTCGCGCTAAACCGGATCTTACCCGCAAAGGGCAGTGAGTGGCCATACTGTATAACAGTATTAATGTTTGGGACTTTTTGGCCATTAGCTCTGGAATACATGTTTAGATAAAGAAATATACGCTTTCATGGCACCATAATATAAATAAAAACTAGACAAAATTATTTATTTATAAGTAAAGGAGTGGCGATCACGCATCGGAAAACCAACGTGTTTCGGGTAATATGATGATGAAATTAAATAAAAAATGTTAAGTACGTAGAAACAATGACACAGTATTAGTGTTGCCAGGATAGCGGAAATTATCCAAACTCAGATGTTGCAGATCGAAAAGTACTCGCAACGCAAAGTACATTATAGTTATATTATTTAACCGACTGACACGACGCGAAGCCTAATAATACTAATAAGTGCGCACTAGTAAAGTTGTACCGTTGTAGTTAAAAAAACATGTATAGAGTATAAAAAGAGACCACTTCCGGAAGAGGATTTTGCTACTCTTGAAACTAAAAAACTTTTCCCAAAAAAAAACCTATACTGAATTCCAAAAAAAAAGTTGACTTTGCATATAGTCTGACTACGGTCTTTTGGCGCGTGGATGACATTGACAGGGGGGCGCTTTTGTCGCAATCGCAATGATATTTATTTCATACAAATAGTGTCATTTTTCAAGCTGGCGGCGTTAGTTCCACACGCCAAAAGATCGTAGTAGGATTAGCCAACTCTGGAGATAACCTTAGTTTTTTAAACAATATTTTATAAATTATAGCTTCCTTGTGAAAAGTTATTCAGTCATGCGTGGAACCCATTTCGAAAGTGGTCTTTTTATACCCTTTATTATTAACAATAAACTTGTTTAAGTACATTTTAACATCTAAAAGGCCGTCTTTTACTAAAGTACGTTAAATGTACATTTGTTGTAGATATATTTCCAAGCAAAGACATTGCTAACACTTTTGTCAGATCTTCTTGTTTTATTTCTATCTCTGAGAGGTTTTTAACTTGTTTCAAAGTTCTAAAATGTAAATATTTTAAAATGTATATTTATACTTAGAATAATTGTTTTTTTAATGTGAGAAAGTTGAAAATTAATTTATTTACGCATGGATTGCAAAGAATATTACTATTATTTATTTATTAAAAGAATGTTACTTTGAATATTATTCCGGACCTTTGTTTAATGCAGTAGATGATATAATAAGTATCATCTATGAACTAGGCCAATAAATAATAAGCTTCTATGTTTAATAATTAATAGATGATAATATGTATTGTTTAAAAATTCATCATCTAAATGGGTTAGTGATATATGATTATAGTCAATAGCAAATGTCAATTTTGTCTTCTAGAGCCCCTTAAGAAATCCAAGTCTCCTCCTATACAATCTCATCATTTGATCTTGAATATTAAGAAACCGATAAATAAAAAATTTTTTTATTATGTTCATTAGATGCCCGATGGGTTCAAAAAAGTTAGTAGAGTTGTATTGTAGAGTACTGAACTTATAAGTTATTTGAGGGTACTTTGAAATTATTGACATTTTAATCTGGACAACTTTTAAGAAAACAATAAAGGGCTATTTTTTCCGATCCGAATTTGACTTCGAGTCCTGGAGTTTTAAGAAAATAAACAGCGATGAAAAAATCACCTGTTTCCTAAATTATTATTACAGGTAGTTATTGAATGTCAATAAATTCAATGAATTTTAAGAGGAGTTTCTCTTCGTTTTGTGTATGTACATAATTCGTATTTTTTTACATTAGTTAGTACAATACTTATGGATCTCAATTTTAAACTTAGCTATAATTTTATTAATGTGAAAATAATTTTAAAAATAAATTATTTTTAATCAAAATCTTTTTTTTATAAATAGAGAAAATTATTTACAATCAAACTATGCCAAGGGCTTACCAATTGAGGGTAAAAAAAAAACGACTAAAATTTACCTTTTAAAATCCATTTTATTAAACTCAACCTTTCCATATTTATACACAATACACATTATAATTAAGTATACAATAGTAATAAAAGAACCCTCACATACACTGTAAAAGCAAATTATTCTAAGCACACCCCTGATCACGCACTGGCCGACAGGAGAGAGAGGGACACATTTATAAGTCAGACAAGGACAAAAAATTCTACAGTGTGGTTCTGATGAGACTTATTCACTGTTGGCAAATAATGATAGATGCTAAATATGAAACTGGAATCCTTTTTGAAGTGAAAACTCTTTAGCCGCATTTTGCTAAGCAGTAATTTCTATAGTTTTAGTTGGCAGCGCGCGTTTCACCAACGTGCAACGGCGCGTTTCAACATGATCGATGACGACTATGAAACGCGAGTACTATCCTCATATATTTCCGAGCGCGCCAAGCGCGTATCTATGAAACCAGCTTAATTGTATACATTCTTTATGGAAAGTTGCTCAGTCTTATGAGCACCATCTACCATTTTATCAGTAAATAAAGTCGGCCATGTTGTAAAAATGTAGTAGTAACACAAGATTTCTGTTACAACATTTGACCTGTGTATTTATTTCTATTTTTCTACTTGTCAGACTCCTAAATTGTCAATCAATTATTGAGCGGGTATTGTTGTCATAAGAACAACAATTAAATTTTATCATCATCTGTGGCCATAGGAGGGGTGTTTCAAACGACCAGACAGTCTAGCGAGAACACCAGAGCAATATAAAAGGAATGATGGTTTAATATACTTATCTACATGTGAAATAGACTACGTGAATATTTTAAAATACTCTTCAGCACGGGTAGCATGAAGCGTAGACAAAGCTGGGCCGCGTTCAGAACCTGCACTCTGACAGCAACCGTTCATTCTGACAACAGGATAGCGTAATATAAATCGCGTAAGTGTGAAAGAGAGGGTACAAAACGGTTGCTGTCAGAGTGCAGGTTCTGAACGCGGCCCTGTTTGTCGCGCCAAACGCGAGAAAACGGCTCAGCTGTCACTTTGACGGAACGGAACAGAACAAACGCTTTTAAAACTCGCGTCGCGCGCGAGATGTCGCCATGCTACCAATGCTGATTATACATTGGGTGCGTGTCCACTCCGAAGCGGAGACGTAGATGTCTACTTCATTTCGAGCAATCTGATTGGTCAATTGCGTACGTACGAATTGACCAATCAGATTGCTCGAAATGAAGTGGAGCCGAGATCTTGTGTAATTTGATTGGTCGCTTCTGTACGTCTCCGTAATATCATAACACTCATTTCAATAGGGCAGTTGACTGCTAGTCATCTGAGTAACATTTTATCAATTGTAAAACAAATGACAATAAAAATGCACATGACATGTTTTCTCTTTCATTAAGAGCTATTTAAAAAATTAAGAGTAGCTTTTTGAAGGGCGTCACACACGACACGCGCCGCGGTACCGTCGTCGCTACGAAGATACAGTCCGACTACGATCTTTTGGCAGGTGGTGAAAAGCCGGAACTAACGCCGCCATCTTGAAAAATGACACTATTTGTATGAAAAAATGTCAGATTTGGGACAAAAGCGCCCTCCTGTCAATGTCATCCACCTGCCAAAAGATCGTAGTCGGACTGTATACGCTATGATTTCCGTATCACACGGTGTCACGTGATATTTTAAGATAAAGTAGTATAACATAGCGCCCGTGTGTGATGGCCCATTTATTTGTATGGCGAGCGATATCTGATATTACGATAAAATAGCAGAGTATAGCGCCCGTGTGTAACGCCCTGAAGTTCTCTTAACAAACCTCCTATGTTACATATCAACCAATCAAAATTATTCACATTTATTATAGTATGGGCATTGGACAGGACAGCATAATTAATCTAACCTTATTTTATAAAATTATCCAATTAAATGATTTCTACCTCTGTTTAGAATTAACGGCACACGCGCAACAATACAGGCTGTAAAATGTCGTGCGTCAAATTTTAATCAGTGCTTCTACTCTTGATTCTGATCAACTTTCCCCAAGGAACCCATAGTCAAATCGCAAAAAAAATTTGGAGTCCTCATACTAATTTGGCCGCTCGGCTGATCGATTTGTATGAAGTCCAAAATTTTTTTTGCGATTTGACTATGGGTTCCTTGGGGAAAGTTGATCAGAATCAGGAGTAGAAGCACTGACTAAAATTTGACGCACGACTAGATTTACAGACTGTATAATCGTTTTATCTACTTACAAACAGTTCTAAATATTAGAAAACGAAAAGTACAGGGTGTAGAAAAACTCATTTCATGCTTATGAGAGTAAAGGAACCTGTACAATATGTGGAGATCTATATAGTCATAGCGTTTTAATGAGTAATTTGAATTAAGCAACTATTGTGTGTAAGGTATACGTAAAGTTCAATAATTACAGTAAAATACGAAACACATCGAAGACAATAGAAGAAATTTATAACCACAAAGTATTTTATAGTATTATTTCATTAATTTTTTTTTGCCTTTGGGTAAAAAACTTTAAAAGCAGATTTAATATGTATCATAGGGTCTCAATCAAAACTGACCGCTGTAAAGGACACGTTTCATTTTGTGCCTGGACATGTACGTAGTACGAAAAATATAGAAAAATATAGGCTTTCTAGGAAAAATAATGAAAAAAATATTAGAAGCAGGGTTGCGTGGTTCAAGCATAATGTTTTGTCAGCACTTTTTACAATATAAATGGTAACACTGAAGCTTGCAATAGTAGGTCACGTTCAGAAATTACGGCTTCATCCACATATTCCTCAGATGCTTTCTCCGACTCTGATTGACTGAACACCCTTCTGTTCTGACTTCTGACATTGGTGTACGATTTTTAAAATCTGCGGATATGCCTTGCCTCTTTTACAGGCATAACAGCTGGTTTTCGAGTTACTTGTCGGACAACTAAATTATTAATTTCAATGGTATGTACAAAATTTAGTTTCTGAACGTAAAATGCTCAAAATTGTGCTCGCTTCGCCATGTTGGGTGATTTATGTGTTGCGATTGTTATATCTGAGAAACTAGATGAACCTCGCAACGAAGGTAAATCGAAGGAAATGTACAATTAGAAAAGACTATGTTTCTAATGACTTATTTATGATGTTTAGTACACAGACCAGGTCCAAGCTCCATAGTCCCGTGAAACGTCTCCTTTTGAGGTCAAGATATCATAGTTTCAAAGTCATCGCATTATTGATTTGATATAAACAGATTACCGTACATGATACGTTTACAAAATCAAAATGTTTTTTATTTAAGTAGATGTTTTGCACATACTTTTAAATCGTCTTTTTTTCTACCTAGTACAACATACATAACATACGACTTGTAAATTAACAAAAAACTGTCTGCTTTCCCACTTTTGAGGTCACAATACAGCTGTTATTTTCCTGGTTTAAGCGCTGACCATTAATCTTCTCGATGTACAACTAAGTAACTATAATATCGTCCCACAACATATTTCGAACTGCAACAAACTGCAACGGAACTACACTAAACACTCACACACAATAGCCGCTAGCCGCATACCTCCGTCCTGCTCGCTCACATGTTCTCGAACTGTCCGTCCTTGTCCAGCATCAGTATGTTGGGGTTCTCGCGCTCGAAGTCTGTGGGCTTGCGAAGACGCATGCTGTCGCTCCACTCGGTCTCGACGCCCCACTCGCCCACCTTCTCCCCTATGACGTCGACTTGCGACTTAGCTCTTATCTTCTCCACCTGTGGGGAATAGAGCAGCTATTAGCGCCTTTCCATATTAACTTACTGTTATACGCAAGAACCTTCTAACCAAACCGGAGAAAACGCTCTCTAAGACCGGACTGAAGACAAATAAGATGAAAGCGTCAAAAAAAACGACTTCAATCGCGTAACATACGGGTTAAACTGAGAACCTCCTTATTTTGAAGTCGATTAAAATACTAAAACCTTCTCCTAAATATAACAAATACTTTTCTGAAAACCGCATTAAAATCGGTTCAGCCAAACGCGAGATAATCGCGGACAAACATACATACATACATATATACAGGTCAAATTAAGACCCTCCTTTTTTTTAAGTCGGTTAAAAATATGACCTTGATTGCGCTTCTGTCTCATATGAGAGAACTGCTATCTCATTCCAATTACCCTACTTAGAATGAGACAGCAGCTCTCTTAAAGAGAGAAGCGTATTCAAGGTCATATTTGTTGTCTTCAGTCTGGTCCTAGTGTTTTCTCCAGTTTGGTTATGAGCTTCTTGGTCATATGCCAATTCAGACATTTATTCGACACACAGATGACCTGTGACTCATGTTGATGACCAATCACGCATATTATGTCGATGACCAATGATAATTATAGTGATATAAACATGCTTTAATATTGTATGCCAAATGGCAGGTCACAATCTTTCCTTAGTGACAATAAATTTGTGCCACATGATAAGCGACAATGATTTTGACCACTATGACCATATTGATAAAATAAATTAACTCCAACCAACCAACATGGTTGTCAGAAACAGTGATTTTAATGACCAGCAATAAACACATATAGGTCGAAAATTTATTTATTTTGTTCCAGTTACATTAACAATCAATAGCGTCCCCAATGCAGGGGCACGAGTCTTTTCCCATACCACGGAAAGGTTAGGTCATACTCCACACACGGGGGCCAAGTCCGGGTGGAGGTTGTGGGGCTAGCGGCCAGCCCCAGTGTCAGAAGTTTTTCAGTTTCGTTCCAGTTAATGTGGCTTTTACTCATGAACAACTTTCCGCAAGGAACCTTCTTCGATCGGAGCAAAAAAAGAATAGTACACATTATACAAAGTGTATTAAGCAAGTTGATTATTCCTTGGGGAAGGTTGTTCAGTTTCATGAGTAGAAGCCACAGTCAACGGGGACGAAATGAATAAAATTTTCAACTTGTAGTATATCAAAAGATTTAAGTGTCCAGTTAAAACTGATGACCCACTGGTCACCAGTTACACCAATGTTGATGACCAGCATCATCATCATCAGCCAAAGAGGTCCACTGCTGGACAAAGGCCTCATAATAAATATCAAATGATGTTAATGACCAGTTACTCCAATGTTCAATGAGTATCAAATAATGTTGATGACCAGTGACCACAATGAACCACAAGTATCAAATAATGTTAATGACCAGTTACACCAATGTCGATGACCAATGACCACGATGAGTTTTAATACCAGTGACCACTATAAATTTGATCACCAGTGACCGCGATGAGTTTAATGACCAGTGATCACGTTAAGTTTTATGACCAATTGACCAGTGACCACGATGAGTTTAACGACCAGTGACCACAATGAGTTTGATGACCAGTGACCACAATGAGTTTAATCACTCGATGCACGTATAGTCACGTGTCGCGAACCTGTTACCTCCGTGTCGTGCAGTGCGAACTTGTCGAACATGTTCGCGTACAGAGCCTTCTCTTTCTGCTTCTGCTTCGCGATCGTGTTCCGGCACACTATGATCTGGTTCGCCGCAGCCTGAGAAACAAACAAACACCAGTTACTTAGTACTTTTTTCCTGTATAGAGTGCTACTTTATTAGTGCCCGATATTTTAGTTAGTGCTTCTACTCCTGATTCTGATCAACTTTCCCCAAGGAACCGATAGTCAA
This sequence comes from Coleophora deauratella, assembly GCA_958295455.1. Classification (NCBI taxonomy): domain Eukaryota; kingdom Metazoa; phylum Arthropoda; class Insecta; order Lepidoptera; family Coleophoridae; genus Coleophora; species Coleophora deauratella. The sequence goes on from OY282393.1 coordinate 18,441,295, forward strand.
ATCGCAAAAATTTTTTTTGGACTCTTCATACAAATTGATTAGCTGAGCGGCCAAATTAGTATGAAGAGTCCAAAATTTTTTTTGCGATTTGACTATAGAATCCTTGGAAAAAGTTGATCAGAATCAGGAGTAGAAGCATCGACTAAAATATCGTGCCACCAAAACAGTAATTAACTGTATTTTTTAGCTGAGTCTATACACTTTCACATAGATAGACTTACAAAATACATCTAAACCCACATATAACTATTCATTTATTTTTATTTATTTTGTTTTAGGAAAATTCACAAATTATATAATATACGTATATAAAAGCTCACCTTGTTCTGAGGCTCTGCTTCAACAACCTTCTCGAAGTCTTTGATGGCTAACTCCGCCTCACCCAATCCCAAGAGAGCCTGGCCTCTTCGGAAAAGTCCCTTCACATTGTTAGCGTCCAACTTAAGCGCTTTAGTGGCGTGATCGCGAGCCTCAAAGTGATGCGCTGGAACAACCTTGAGGTAGACCAAAGCAAGGTTCAGGTGTGCGGAGAGGAGGAGCTCCTTCGCTTGGGTTTTGTTCTCATCTGGTTCGCTGGTGTCTTCGAGCATGTCTGAAACAATGGTTTTTTTGTTTCTTTACTGTAAAAGGTGGTGAAAATTATGAGGATGCAGACTTTTTTCTTAGGCCTCTCTACTGACACTTCGTTAACAACCCATATCGTCCCCACTGCAGGGGCACGGATCTCTTCCCATACCTCGGGAAGGTACTCCACGGGAGCCAAGTCCGGATTGGCGGAGGTTGTGGGGCTAGTGGCCAACTAACCCCAGTGGCAGAAGTTTTCAAGCCGCCTCCGACATGGCTTAACGACTGCCATCTAGCGATAGCAGCCGGAACCAAAGGCTTAACGTGCCTTGCGAAGCACGGAAAGTGACACTTATCGTGCATTAACTGTGCTATTCCTAGGGACAAATCGTGGTTGCTTGGTGTTGCTTTTACCATCACCCGCGCGGTCACATGTAGGGCATTTTGATTGCCACATATTGGATTTCATAATTTCATACACATCCAATAAGACCTGACCTCTATCATCTTAATCATTAAGATTCACTTGAGTATAATGTTACATATACATAAGTACTTAAACAAAGAAAAATAAAAACTTACCTTCAACCAAAGTCACAACCCTCTTGTACATTTTGATAGCCAACTGATACTTGAGCGACTTAAAGTAGTTTGTACCCTTTTCCTTGAAAAGCTTCGCCTGCTCCAACTTCTCTGAGCCGTCCATAGACCAAGACTCTTTCGCTTTCTCGAAGTTTGTCAGCGTGACAATGTATTCCACTGCCGAGTTTGGTGGTACTCCTAACTCAGGGCTGCCTTCAGACTTAAACGCATATTTCGGTTGGATAGTTAGCCGCGATTTTTCTCCTTTGAGGAACTTTTCGAGAGCTCGTTCTACGCCCTCGCAGATGTTGTGCTCGCTACCCTCTCCCAGGTTGAATGTTACGGTTCTAGTGTCGAACACTTTGCCGTCAGCGAGAAATCTGCCTTCGAGGTCGACTGTAACGGAAATGGACGAATCGCTTTATTTAGTGGAATATGTTGTAATTTGATACGATCTATTTGAGATCAGAAAGTTGAGTAAATAAAGGAGAATATGATCGAGTTTTATTACCCTTAACTAATATTATAAAAACTGTCTCGTACGCAGATATTTGCGCTGTCAGTTGAACCCACCCCGTTAAACCTTGTATAGTACGAGTATTACAAGTTCCTACCACTAACTAGCCAAAATTATCTGTTTGCCGATAACTTCTTCACTTGACTATGGTGTACTCAACTACGAATTGAACCACTTGGTTTATTACGCAATTTTCTACCATATTTAACTTGGAGCATTCATCATCAGCCGAATGAAGTCCACTGCTGAACAAACGCCTCCTCAATTCCCCGATGACCTGTCTTGCGTTGCCCGCAACCAGTGTCTTCCTGCGACCTTCAACAGGTTATCGGTCCACCGAGTGGGACTTGGAGAATTAACTGTCAAAATGTTTGCTTATACTAACAGTATGTACCCACTTTCTCTAGTCAAAATACTGTATTTCTACAACGACGCTTCTGTGTAATATTATATTAACTGGTTAGGTTTTATGTAACAGACCTACATTTGAATACTGCTTTTGTTATTTCTCACAGTAAAACAATATGGGGCAAGTGCAAAATGTATTAAATTACCATTTTGTCATTGTATTATGTATTTGCTTTGTGGTGAAGTGAAACTTAAGTATGCGAAATAGAACTCTTATCGCCACAAGTATTTAGTGTTTCTTGCATCTATTATGAACTAATTTTGGGTGAAAACCTATTTTCTTAAAATGAAGAATATACAATAATAAATTCTCAAAAAAAGAATACTTTTCATATAAAGTAAATGAGAATAGACAAAAGTAAATGCACGACTTTTTTCAGCTACCTTATTTAGCCTTAATTTGGTGGAAATTTAGGAAAAAAAAACAGTAACATAGCGAGATGTTAATTTTTTAAACCACACTACTGTTTCTTGAGAAGAGGTTAGCTTCAAACACAAAAACATCCTAATATATGTTTGTCATTCAATTATTGCAGAAGTATGTCTTCATCGTACACAACAGCAACGTGTTAGTGCTGCTCGTAAAGTTCACCCAAGAATCGATTCAAAATGCCATTTGTGTACAACCGTTTGAGTCTTACTGAACCCAATCGAACTAATTGATTCCAGCTTTACTGTAAAACTTCAAACATGTATTTTTATTTTTTATACAGGATACTATAAGACAGTAGATTATTTGAATGATAAGATAATGCATTTGGATAAGTTCTCCAGCAAAATATTCCGACGTTTACAAGAGTGCTTAATGTAACTACGAAAAAATATATACAGGGTGTAAGGGACAGGTTTCCGAAAACTTAAGGGCTTGCTCAGTAGACGAAACTGAACAACTGTCTACAAGATTTTTTTTCAGGAAACGAAAAAAAATCGGCTTCTTTACTGAGCAAGTCCTTAAAGTTTTCGGAAACCTGTCCCTTACATCCTGTATATTTATTTTTAAATAACAGAAGCAAGCATACCTGTAACTGTGGCTCCATCGTTCGGGCTGTCGAAGCCGCTGCCAACCTCGATAATGTGGCGCAGAATGCCCTTGTTCTTGCCGGGGCTCAGGTCTTCCACTTTCCAGTCTATCATTTCGATCTGAGTAACAAAGACAACAATGTTCAACCATCGTGAATTTATAAAGTCAAAGTCAAAATATGTTTATTCGAAGTAGGTAGCATTGTACACTTTTGGCAGGTAATTTTTTAATCTACCTAATACGAAGTTCCTACCAATTGGAACTCGTATACCCAACGCAACGTTCCGAGAAGTGTTTGCGGAGAGAGAAGAAACTTCGGGTCCAAAAGAAACTCCCTCTAACACTTTTATTTTTCAAATATTAAGTTACAGCAGAGGGGACAGCTGCCCATATAATGCACAAAAGTAGCATCCTACAGGGCTAAGCCGAGGACCCTCCCGTAAGTTGTCGGCAATCTATGGGGTCTACTGGACTTCCTGGAGCAACTGGACTGGTAGTAATGCTGATCATTCACGCAAATAGGGCACTCTTGCAGCAAACGAGCCCGCCCTCACAATGAAGTCACAGTAGAGTTGAAATACATTTGTCTTTTTATTAGATGGAAGGATGATGGAAGGTGGCTACCGCCGCCATTTAACATGTTACCCCAGAAGGATTATCCTATCCATGCCTAGCTGATCCTTCAGAGATAAAATGCCTCTTATTTTTATTTATTTTATTTAGGAAACAAACAGTCTTTTACATATGTTGCTAAAACTATTCAGTACTTATAGACCTATAGTTCCATAATTTTTCTTATGTAATAATAATAATATTAATAAAAGACATTTATTTATCTGTTTACATGCACAATTTCGGTATAAATTTCAGAATATACAGGGTGGCCAGAAGATTGACGTCAAAAAAAAAATTAGGTCCCTCGTATCGTGGGGTATCTGAATCACCCCCATGTATGTTCCGCGATTTTTCACGGTTCTCGAGTTATGATTTTTTTTCTGAATTTTCAAAATTTTCGACCTGTATAACTTTAATCAGATAAAATGGCCAAAGCCTCAGCTAGAGCTGGTACATATACATAGGTAGGAATAGGTACATATTGTATTTATATAGAGATAAAAAAGCAAAACAAATTGTTATATTTAAGTTATTTGCGTCCTGCTTCGGAATAAATCCTTATAAAAGGTGAATTTAATCTTTGAATTTTGAATAAAATTTTGAAAGTTGAGTCTGTGAAAAAGTAATTTGTGTACACTTTTTGAATTAGAATTGTTATGAAAACCTTAAACCGAAGCAAGTCACATCACAAAATAAGCAAATATATCTATTGTTTAAGTTAACAAAAGCTTCTTTTTGAAGCAATTTAGGGAAACGGAGACTAAATTGTCTTTATAAAAACGACAAGCACGTTTAATAAAGGAATTATCCGCAAAACAAGTATTACTTCTTTTGATCATAAATAATTGTTTTTTACGACAGGTTCTTTCACGTCCACGAGGTACTTTAAAAGAAATGTTGTGCAGTAGTGCGGGGGCATCGACCATATTATTAATAATTTTGTAAAGTAAAACGACATCAGCATAATTACGGCGATCGGTCAGAGAAACAATCCTGTGCCCATTCAAAGAGGACTCATAATCAGAGGGAGTATGACCAGTTCTATAATCAAGTGATTTCACAAATTTTCTTTGAAGGCGTTCAATTCTTTCTATATGGATTTTAAATGCTGGGTGCCAAATTCCAGATGACTACGACCAAATGCGTTAAATAAAAGTTTACAGGTAAAAGAATTTTTAAACGGTTTCCCTACTCGCAGTATAAAACCTAGTTGCTTGTAAGCCTTATCAATAATTTTATCAATGTGTGGAACATAAGTAAGTTTAGAATCCATAATAATTCCCAAGTCACGAATTTGTGTTACTCTAGTTAATTTTTTACTGCATAGTTCATAATCATGAAAGATTTCTTTTTCTAGTAAAGCTGATTGCAAAGCATTAGCTGCGTCACAGATTTTATAATACTTAACGTGCTGCGTTAAGGAAATGGTTGTTATTTGTGCAAAAATCTTTAAAAGCTGTGAGATCACTTTGTGATAGGTTGCAATCAGTTTGATCACGTATAATCCTAAATATCTTCGTATCATCAGCATACAGTAATGAGTTTGAATTTTTATGTCGGTAATTACGCTGGATATCTCGACCCACCACGGTAGCATAGTGAGAGCAGGGGCACTCCATCCAGCCAGATCTTGATGTTAAACTAGTTTTTTCTTCATTATAATGAAAATTCAATGAATAGACAAAAGTCACACATAACTCATTTTAAATAACAAAATAAAGAAGATAGATAAGAAAAATATAACGACACCATACATTCAAAAAATCTGTCAAACTGTACTCTAGTGACTCAACCAAACAGACAGACATACATATGACCAATCATTAAAACGGTGCAATCAGGTAAAAGATACTAATAATAACATCCCAATTGAGTAATTTCATAATAATCACATTTCACCCTACATTTTGTTTGACTATGCCCGTATCTGAAAATAGATAAGAGCCGGAATTGGTTGACAAGTTCTAACCACAGCCTTCCAACCGAGGTAAATATTTTTTATCAACATAGTACCGTTGATAACAAATATTTTTCCCACAAAAAAAGCTTTATTTTGTTCTCTTTGGACAATTTCAATTTCAATTTATTTATTGCATACCATGTGTTTACAAAAATACAGAGGTGTTAAAATATAATGGTATCAACATGGACCCTGAGTAGGGCACAGCAAAATTAGGAGAACGGAAGTCAATTCTTGTCTAAAATAAAATAATAATTATAGAATTTTATGTTAATTTAAGATATAATAAAGAAATAACAAAAAATAATAATAATAAAGCATGCAGTTTGTCGAAATTTTTCTATATATTAGGTCAAAATATTTTTTTTTTGTGTAAATGTAATGTAATGTCAATATTATAAAATTACTTTTATAATATTGACATTACATTACATTTACACAACGGACACTGGAAGTCTGTGAGGGGAGAGGAGGGGTCTACGTTGTTGTGTGGGGTTGCCGCTGCTTATATGATAATTAATGTTAATGATTTCATTGCAGTCAGTGTAACAGGGTAGCAGGTATAGGGGTTGGATGCGGGAAGCGCAGGACCGGTCTGTATGGAAATTCTTGGGGAGGGGGGGGGGCTTTGTCCAGCAGTCTTTTGGCTGATCGTGATGATGATGTAGTTACTGCTAGTCATCTGAGTTAATTTTTATCAAATATCTAAAAGGTTGACGGTGTGACACTTTACGTATGTAAAGTTGTTACCATACTCATCACAAAATTATAAATAAAACATTGTACATGTTATGAAATTCAAAGCTAGTTTTTTGACTGTTTCAATAACAGAGCTGTTTCATGAAATATCATATCATAATTGACCATAGTTATGCCATAACGATCCAACTGATTTAAAGTAAGCGAGGGAAACTGTACTTTAGGTCACTGACATAAACTACATTTTCCCTCACTTACTTTAAATCAGTTGGATCGTTATGGCATAACTACGGCAATTAACTGTTGAAGCAGTCAACTACTCTATTGGAAGAGAGCAAGTGTCTATCCAAAATACTGCCCTCATAAGAAAAAAGGCCGCTAATAAACTCCATATAGGTACTTAGCGGTCTTCTGTCTAATGAGGGTTATACGTAGAAGTGTAAGTATGATGATAAGATAGCCAGTTCCCGATTGCGTTGGGGAATCTTGGTAAGCCCGCTTCCATCTTTGGCGTCATCGTCACTTGCCATCAGGTGAGAGGCCAGCCGTATCACGCAAAATGGGCGCGCCTGTCGCCTGGTTGCGGAAACCAGCCCGTCCTTACAATTACAATTACCATCAGGTGAGATGATGCCAAGGGCTTAACAATTGAGGGTAAAAAAAAGGCATACATCAACTACTCCACTGTAGGAACAGGGTGTCCACTCAAAATTCCCAAAATACTTCCCTGACTTTTCCCTGACTTTCCCTGACCATTTTATAAAACTTCCCTGACCCTGATAATCAATTTTAGAACCGTTTCTGGATGTTTTTGGGGAATTTTGTTTAATTGCTGGTTTGTTTTTGTTTGGTTTGTTTGTTTCATCTGGAGACGGCGCAAAAATGGTTCGAAATCCAAATAACGACCTCACAGCAGCTAAACGTGCTTTTAATAAAGGGATTTTCATTGAATCTCTTAAATTTTTTGATTGTGGTTTTCTGGGACTATGTCATCAACATTTTTTTTGGGCTTTTTCATGTCAAGGACCATTTTCCAAATATCTTACTGAGGTGCATTTCTGTGCTGTGGAAATGAAGAGCCTCCTGTGATAACAGTGTAAAGAGCTCAACATGCTAGACTGACTTTGAATGTCTCGTACATAGATTTCAATAGATTCTATATGTCCCACCCATTATGCTGATGAACTGTATTACACCCCTATTTACTGTATGTAGACCACAGATTTCAATTTCCAGTAGCATTTTCGAGCTCTCCTACTTCCACATGCCATGCGCCAACATCCTGGAAAGTTGCATATGTGCAACCAGTTCCCAAAAAGGGGAATAGAACTGACCCGTCGAATTACAGGCTAATAGCTATTATCTTTCTCCTTTCAAAGGTGGTGGAGCATGTAATTAATACACAGCTCCCAGTATATCTTACAGATCATGACCAATGACCGCCAATACAGATTTCGTCATGGCCGGTCAGCTGGTGATCTTCTAGTATGCCTAACATACCGCTAGGCCGAAGCCTATGAAAGTCGAGGGGAGGCATTGGTAGTCAGCCTAGATAGGTCTGGCAGGCAGGTAAGGCACTTCCATCGAAATTACCAGGGTACGGATTCCGCGTCGGATTGTGCAACTGGATTGATACTTTTTTGTGTGACAGGAGCATTATATTCCTTTGCGACAACTGGTCCGCTAACACTAAACACATTAATGCTGGTGACCTGCAAGGTTCTGTACTCTCACCAACTATATTCCTCCTGTAAATACGCGGTATTCATTGCTATGCGGATGACAGTACAGATGATGCGCAGTAAACAGGCTGAGCAACACCCCCATGGGCCGTAGTGGAGGAGAGTCGTACCGGGATTGTGTCTGAAGTCGAAGACACTCTGGAGCAATTCTCTGAATGGGGGTAGACTAAACTTAGTCCGTTTTAACCCCACGAAGACGCAAGTCTGCACGTTCACGCCAAAAAAGACGCTTTTACTTTGTTGGCGCCTCAGTTCCAAGTTACAACGCTAGCTGTTACTACGAGCATCGGGATCTTAGTTGTCGACATTTCTAGCAATGTCTAACTTCAGGGTCACCTCGAGTAGCTTAAAAACCTAAAGTGCTTAATAAAGCAAAGCGGTTTCGGTATCTTAGTTGTCGACATTTCTAGCAATGTCTAACTTCGGGGTCACCTCGAGGGCAAGATTACCCTTGCAGCTTAAAAACCTGGAGTGCTTAATAAAGCAAAGCGGTTCTTCAGACCCAGGCAGTACTTGCTGCTATTAAGTGAGGCTGCATATGGAGAACTGCTCATACATAGAATCAGTGCTCATATTTCTGGGCAGGTGTACCCAAGTATCAATTGAACCCCCGCAACTCCACCCAGCGACGCGCGATCAGAATTGTCGACAAACGAGATCTCACAAGCGGTCTTGAACCCCTCAGCTTTCAGAGAGACTTTATCTCTCTCTGTGTGTTCTACTGCGTATGAATGCTTAAGAACCTTCAAGCTATGAAATGCAAAGTAATGATGTAGATCACTGATAACTTAAAAAAAAATTCAAAAGTCTGGGTTAAATATCAGCAAAGACAAAGAGATATATTTAGAGCATGGACGTTTCCCTTAATGGACTAACGATTATAAGAAAAATCTCAAAAATAGCCCTGACTTTTCCAGGTCGCCAGATCATTTCCCTGACTTTCCCTGACCACCAAAAGCTTCCCTGACTTCCCTGACTTTTTCAGAAAGTGGACACCCTGTGGAAATATTTAGCATGATTTTTAGTTACATACTTACATCCACTGGCTCACTGTAAACTCGACTAGATTATACAGGGGTGTTAAAAAAGTGCATTTTAAATTTTAAGGGGTTACTAGAATCAAGTATAGAATACAGGAAAAATTATTGAAAAAATACGATCTACAATTTGTTTTTTAGTTTCCCATTATATTATGATCTGAATAGTGAATCAACAATTTGTATGGGAAACTGCAAAATACAAATTGTAGATCAGATTTTTCAATATTTTTCCTGTATTCTATGCTTGATTCTGAGTAACCTCGAAAAATTTCAAACACACTTTTTAACACCCTGTATTATCAGTCCACCTGGAAGGACACTCACCGTCACTCTATTTTCAGGCATGTGATTGCCACTAGTGTAGCTTTCTTCTCTACCGTTTATTCTATACATACAGATAGTCAAAAATAAAACACCCACATTTTTAACTGGCTTCAAAAAGTATGGTTATTTAAATGTGTGTTAAGTTAACGGATTTTAAAAAGAAACTATTTGACTTTCTCACCGATAAGACATTTTACTCTATTAAAGAATTCTTTGATAACACTGACAAGACGCTCCTTTGATATTATTAAGCATAATGATGTTTTTATTAATAGTTACATTTTATAAATTAAGGACATTGTTAATCATGATTAATTTATTTATTTGATATGTTATATTTGCAAATTAATTTCAATAATATTGTACAATTTTGATCTAGACAGTATTTATTTTAGTTAATTTCGTTTATGTTTTATTGATTATAATTATGTACCTTTAATTTGTATGCCAAATGGCGGATCACAGCGTCCTCTTATATTATGTACATTAACAACTCTTATGTAACCTGTGTTTCACAAATAAATTAAATTGAAATTGAAATTAAATTAATTTTGTGTTTAACCAGCTGTACGTACAGGGTAAAGAATAAAGTCTCCAAATGCGCGACAATTATATAAAAAGTAAAAAGGACAAAGGTGTTTTATTATTATTTATTTGATTTGAACACTCAACACTTCTCGAAATGTTGAGTGTAAAGTTCTGCATATCAACCAAGAGAACAAGCTGGTTTCCGTAGTAAATTCTCAACTATAGATCTCATTTTTGTAGAATAGAATATGTGGAGAAGTATGAGTACCTTGGTCAAACAATATCTACCTCAGGAACGCATGAGCAAGAAATAGAAAAAAGAGTAAGTAAGGCAAGGGAAAAGAAGTAGAGGTAGACAAATATACAGATGAGAAGACGACATAAAGAAAATCATTGGATCAATATGGAGACAAAAAGCACAGGATAGGAACACTGGAAGAGGCCTTTGTTGAAAGACAAGCCGAAGAGGGCACTGATATAGGAATTGAATAGTAATAAATAAATAAGATAATCTTGTAAAACTGTAATCTTCAGGCGAATGAAAGGCTATAATAAAAATAAAAAAAATACAGCATCTATTTCAGAAAAAAATTGGACATAAAAAATATGAGAGCTTATACCTCGGCCTTATTGCTACCTAGCAATAAGGCCGCCTATTGTATCTCTTTTCCATTTGTAACCACACTTTTGTATAAGTATGTATTTATTACAATAAAGTATATTGAATTGAATTGAACTGAGAGCTTGTCAATTATGAAAATCTCTAATATTGCATGAGGAGAGGACTTAAACTGACGTGCTGACATCTTGTACGGTTACAAGAAAGATGAATATGTAGTTTTCATTTGTCTCTAACATAACCTTAGTTATATCATTACATACCTCAAACTGGAGAGTTGCATTTGGAGGGATCTTAGGTGGGCTGCCGCTGGCTCCGTAAGCGTACTCCGGGGCGCACGTCAGGACACACACTTCCCCCTTCTTCATGGTAGCCACACCAATGTCCCATGCTTTGATCACTGATCCTGTGACAAAAATATATTATCATTATTAACATGAAAAAATATCAATTTAGTGGACTTTTTTTAAATAGTTAAGAAGTTATTATTACAAATAATAGAGGATGAACAAGAATTATTTTTAGCAAAGAGTTATTAAAGTTTTAGTTTTCATTTTTATTGACAAAGGGGTGGAGTGTGCAAGGAATTAATAAAAAAAATATTCTTATGTGCCTCGATGCTCGCAATGCTGGAGATACCAAAACTATCTAAAAGACAATATCAGTCACCCGTCAGTACCAGCTACATTTATAAGACTACTATTGTTGAATCCGTCAGTGAAATTGGTACAAAATGTATGTGCCAATCAGAATTGGGTCAGAGGGTTACCTTAGGGGCAGGAGAAGTAAAAAGCTATAAAGACCAGGTCCATATTATTTTGAAATGTTTATATGTTTTAATTTATGCAAATTATACCTATTGAAATTAGAATTATAACCCAACTGATTACATTAAGTATTCAGTAAGTCAAAAGGTCAAGTCAAAATGTTCCTTAAAAATTCACAAAGATAAATTGGACGTAGTTTAGCAGAAAGGACTCAATCCACAAACATATAGTTTAGCACAAAGGACTCTATCCACAAACCTTAAAGTACTTAATTCACTAACAAAGGTTTGTGAATTGAGTCCTTTCTGCTAAATTACGTCCAATTACATGTTGGAAATTGGACCCTCATGAATCAGGATTCTTGTCACTACAATTTTAAGTAAAATTCCTCCATCATTCTAGCGTTTTCAGTGGAATCGAACTGAAAGGACTATAGTAGTTCTTGCACATGTGCTTAGTTGTTGGTGAGAAGCGAGTACCGAGACTTATTTTTTGCTTCATTTTGACTCTACTGACTTGCTGGCTCAGTGGTTAGTTCTCCTGACTACTGATCAGAGTCGTGGGTTCAATCCCCACCCAGGTCAAAACACTTCTATGAGGCGCAATTTGTATGCTCTATCTGGGTGTATTCTACCTTAATCTATTTATTTAAAATGTATATTAGTTCCCATAATACAGAGAATCTTGTTTTGGGCAAGTATGAGTGTGATTTGTCCCGGATATTTATTTGCTAGACATTTCTAGGTTATTCTATCAATAATATTGCAACAAAAACTAACCTTTTCCCAGATTGAATTCGAACGGCTCATTTCTATCCCGGCTAGAGTCAAACTTGGTTCCGTCCAGCAGAGTCCCGGTGTAATGCACCGTGACCTGGCACCCCGCATTGGGAGTGTCGGTGCCCTCGCCTTCCTTGATAATCCTCTTGAGAACACCACGGTTCTGCTCCTTGGTGATATCCACACCTTCGTCCAGGGTCATTGTGTATAATTATATTATTGAATTGCGCTAGGAACGGAAAAAAATGATTCGCAAGATCACGAATACGTTTTTCGCCTTGAAATAAATTTCCAATATCACACGAGGAATCGAACCGGCGATGCAAATTGAAATGCCAAACGCAACGCCAATCCAATTCCAAAACGACAGCAGAATTTTCTAGATGTCAGAAGCAGCTATCTCTTTTTTTTAATATAGGTTAAAAAGAAAGAAAAGATAGCATAGAATGTAATGCGAAAAATAAACTAGTTTCTGTAACTGCTATAACAAATATCAACATTGGTAATGTAACTGTTAAGCGTTAAAAATGTTTTATGTTCTGTTTTATATTGCACAGAAGAAATGGACTTTTAAAAGGCCTGCCAGCACAATGCCAGCATATCTGTAGTAAAACAAAGAGCGTTTAGCTATAATGTTTTGTATAATACTATGAATCTATTACGTTTGAAAGGGACAGACTCAGGTCAAGTAAATAATAACAACTAGTTTTGAAACAGGACCTTATCTATCCCTGTCATGTCAGCTGGGTTGCCCTTGCCCCGCCCGCAGGCGAGGCGGTGCGGTTGGTTACTGGCATGGCAGCTAAACAAGGACATTATCATGATGATAAGATAGTGAATACTTAGGCACTTATATACAGGTACTTTTTATTGCACATGAAAATTATAATGTGCATTAGAGTCTAGTAATCATAGAGGAGGATTGATAATTAGAGTAAAGGTGTTCTAAGGAAGACTGGATGACCCAGAAAGATTTTTCATATTTTATCTTTCTTTTTAGGTACCTGTACAATACAAGAAATACAAGCAAAACACATTGATGAAAACTTTATTACAGAATTTACAGACAAATCAGTCTTCATAAAAATACAATTTTCTTTTCTACACTAGTATGTATTAATTATTAAATCTTATCATATAGATAACATTGTTTTCAACAAACCATTCATCACAATTTTCAAACTGAACACTTCAAGTTACTTATGTACTTAGCAACTAGTGGAACTAATAAACCACAGTTCAATAAATATGGTTCAGTTATTTAAGCATAAAGGAGTGCCAACAGATGGAGACTTTAATATTTATGATATTAGCAAAGACTGAAATGTAATGGATGCAGTGGAAACCCTCATAACATCATAATTATATACAGAACATATTGGGTTTGGCTTGTATACATAACCATTTAAATAAATTGATTGCAGCAGAATTATACAAATCAAAAGTTTCCACTTAAAAAGTCTATATAACAGTAAACTATAGTAAGAAAATTTAAAGTTTATAAATCACAAATATTTGAACATTTGTTTAAATAATGTCTATAATGTCTGCTTGTTGGCTGTGAAAGAACAGTTTTGTGCAGCCATTCATCGGTGCCATCGCAGCAATCACATATCCCATCATTCACCTGACTGGACGGAACAGAATTTAAATACACCGCTTTTTGGTGCTGCATATCACAGTGGAATATACCATTTGGACAAGCATTCGTACTAGGCTCGTCTGATTCATCTTCACAGTCACAAAAGTCATCATTCACATACTCAAACGGTATAACCTGATCTGAGTATATGCATTTGAATTTATTTTCAGAGTTAGGTCGATACCACGGCATCTGTTGCCGTAAAACTCCACGAATAGCCCCATGCTCGTTTATGAATTTATCATCATCAGAACGAATATGAATAACCTTCTCTATTTTCTCCACGTCGAACACTGGCTCAAGCTTGACTAGCCTGACTGAAGTAGTCGTTTCCGCAGTGATACGCAGGAAGAAATACATCTGATACAGAATATAACTGATGAAAATACATATCGACAAAACAATTATGTTTTTCTTCTTTTTCAGGCTCGCAAACATGATAATAATTGTACCACTTACAGCTTAGGTAGATTTTATAAATATACAAATATGCTGACAAATAATTTCAGGTCATTTTGTTTGTAATTCCGTCAATATTTTTATATTTGATTTGATTTTTTTTTTTTTTGTTTGGTTCTTTCCTGCTTTTGCAAGGAAAAGGCAAAGGCTTCTCTGGCCATACAGCCTATTCTTACGTAGTTTGCTCTTCTCTAAATATTTTTCTATTCATTTGAGTTCTCATTTATTATCAATTTCTGTCGTCTTTAACTTTTTCTCTATTCTTCAACAAAATGATAGCACTTTTGATGAAGATTTCATGGACTTCTTGAGAGCACTCGAAACACAGTCTACACACTTTTATTTCATTATCCTACATATTAGACACTTAAATGGCACTTTATTGAACAATACACTATCAATATTATGCATTAAAAACCACGATATCTATTTTTTCGGATAATAAAACAAAAATGACAAACTCTTGCCGCGAGTTCCCGCCAAAAAGTCCTATTTGATTTGATTCACCGACACAAACTTGACTTGACACAAACCCAGTGTTGCCGGCACAGAAAATGAAAAAAGTCCAAAACCACTCGTGAAAAGTTCCGTTTTGACTTAAAAAGTTCCGTTCACAGGCCACAGTAAAAAATTTTCGCCACAGCGTGCGTGCATCGCCGTCGCCTTTTCAAAGTAGCGTCCGTCGTCTCGTTTTTAGCCACGCCAAACACCAGTCAAGTGAATTTGGAAGTTTCGCTTCCTTCAGCGCGAGCTTTATTTATCACTAGAAGTTCCGAAAAGTTCCGATGATCATTAAGTTCCGCAAAAGTTCCGCTGAAGCCTCAAAAGTTCCGAAATCGGAACAAAAAGTCCGCGCCGGCAACGCTGCACAAACCCCAAATTCATTAGAGAGCACCACCAAGAAGTCGTTCCATAACCAAGTTAAGATTCACCTGACAAGAGTTTGTGCCTTTCACACTTCAAAAAAATATAATATGCTATCCTGCTGTCAGAGTGAAAATTACTCTAACGAAACTAATTTGGAACGCTTTCTAGATGACAATCTAAAGATGTCTGTCCATTAAACCAGTATTATGCGGCTCATATTGCATGTACCCTAAAGGTACGAACGCACTACGCCACACAAAGCGGAAATGCGCGACGCGAGGCGGCCAAATATCGCGCCACGCAGTGCGGTATAGCTCGTAAAATTTCATAGAAAGAATACTTGGCCGCGCCGTGTCGCGTCACGTCGCGTCGCGTCGCATAGTTTAGTCCCATGCGACGACGGACGGACGACACATGATGACACCGACCGACCGACCATACAGCCGGCCGGCCGGGTATCTAGAAATGGAAAGATTCGTGTCGTTCATGCGTGCGAATCGAGCCCTACGAAACCAATGTATCCGAATTTCTATATTGATTTTTCAGCCAATCAACTGTCAAATTCAATCCATCCATCCAACAACACGTTTCCTTGGCGTTGTTTTTTGTCCGGCGTTGCATTTTTTTATTAAAATTTATCTTTTATTTTCGCTAATCTACTGTAAAATGTGAACCGGGATATTTTTCTGATGCTCGCGTACACCTTTCGACTCTATTAGGTGAGTGTTCCTGTGTGATTTGCACAGTTTTGGTTATTCGTACAACCTCTTATTTTTCCATGACAAATGTTGGCAAGGGACGCGCGTTGGGCGTTGTTATAGATAACATGATTTAGGCCATCGCTAGACGTTATCTGGCGTAAACTTGCAGCGCATTGCGTTGAGGTGCACTTAAAGAGTGCTGTGTACTGCACATATTAGCTAAGTTCTGTCTTTTCAGAGTCCCGCATGTTTTCTAGTGTCTTGATTTACCTACTTGTTGTTTCAGACCGAAAACCACCCGAAAACATGTAGTTACAGCAAGAGAAAACACCTTTACCATGTTTGCAATAGCAGCTACACTAACCACATGAAACAATCATAATTATCGGAAATAAATGGATTCATTAATAACAACCTAGATAAACCAACAACAGGATAAACCTTTCAAAATGAATTCAAAATTTAAAACACATTCAGAACCTGAAAAACCAGATTTTTTAAGCACTCTGAAGCTCACCAGTGTAACTTTAGTTGGTGGGATCCTCTGCTACATATGCAATAAAATTTGCCAGAACAAAAAAGATTATGATGTCCATTACAAAGAACACAACACCGACAATATCATCTACACATGCCTCATTTGCCGCAAACAATGTAACAGCTATCCCAGCTTCCGTGGACACTGCTACACCAGCCATGTGATAAAAGATAGATTTGAGTAAGTTAAAATACCTTTTTCTTTTTAAGATGGAATTGTGATGACCTTAATGTTGTGATGATCTTATTATTTTGTATGTATCTTAAAGACTTCTCAGTTTTTTTGGCTTCCGACCTATATCTGTTCTCTTTCATTATCTTTTCTCTGTGCTCATTTTTTTCTTCTAAAAAATAATTTAAAAATTCCTTTATTCATTCACAGATGCAAACACTGCTCCAAAAAGATTTCAACAAAATTTGCTCTTCAGGAACATATAAAGGCCATGCACAGCTTTTGTTGCTCCGTCAAAGGATGCAAGAAACAGTATGTTTCTACATAGTAAATGTTAATTTATTAGAGAAAATAATTTCACTTGTATTTAATTAATATTTTACATTAATTTTATCTACAGGTTCTCAACAAAAAACGAACTTACCATTCACAAGATCATACACAAGAATGAAGAAAACAAACCACCGTACCAATGCCAGACTTGCAATAAGCAAATCACCAGCATTGAGGAGTCGGAAAGTCACGTGGACAAGCATTGCACCTTCACATACACATGTCCTATTTGCAGCGAAGAGTTTAAAAAGAATCAGGCCATAAAACATTTGAAAAACCATTTTGAGGATTCCCTTGCAGAAAACGCAGATAGCATTGAAAATGATGATGATGATGACATGGTCGAGGATGAAGTTTCAGAGCTGACTTCCATAGACATCATCGGAGGGATACTTTGCTGTCACTGCGAGAACACTTTTAGAAACCGTGACGTGTTTGATTCCCATTTTTCACTAGAACACCCTGATAAGAATATCATTTATTCCTGCATCATTTGTAAGAAGCAGTATGAGAAATATCCGCTCTTTGGAAGCCATAGCTATGATCATGTCGCAAAAACTAAATTTGAGTGAGTATGATCTTTTTCTGTTTTATATCCTTGTCTTACTTATGAGCTCTTCTTTTCAGGAAGTTACTGAGAAATTGAAATTCTATTTTTTAGCTGTTGCGAATTTTTTCTGTTATTTGTGTGTTACTGTTTAAATATTACGTTAACTCAATCTGAAGAAACAGCTGACTATTTTTCATGTTTATTTTGATTAATAAAATAACATGTAAGTATTATTGATATGCTTTGCGAACTTTGCTTCTTGTGTATTGCACAAAAAGTTACGCCATCTAGAACAAAACAACAAGTTACAAAACGAAAGTAAACATTATTTGTCAAAAGTAATTTTAATACTGTTACAATACAATACTTTATATTTGAGACTGACAGACACTCAGTACTATAGTACTGTGAGTGACTGACACACACTCAGAACTCAAAACTGTGACTGACAGACAGGTAATCAGTAAGTAAGTAAGTAAAACGTTTATTTGATACTTCAGTACTGTGACTAACTGACAGAAACTCAGTACGGTGGCTAAATGACAGAAACTCAGTACCGTGACTAACTGTCAGAAATTCTGTACCATGACTAACAAACAATTGGTATGTTGGTATTGTGACTGACTGACACTCGGTACTGTGACTAGCTAACTAACAAACATATTATAATACTGTGACTGACTGACAGAATCGTGACAAAGTGACTGACAGAAACTCAGTACCATGACTGACAGAAAATTGGTACTGTGACTGACTGACTGACATTCAGTGCTGTAGCTACCTAACAGAACATACACAGTACTGTGATTAACAGACTGACAGAAACTCAGTACTGTAACTTACTGTACTGTAACTAACCTAGTGGACATAATGACATGAAATCTGAAGAAAATATTCTTTAAGTATTCTAGAGGCACCAAGAACAGATTTTTGAAATTCCGTGTCTGAATGTGTAATAAAGACATTAAAAAGAAACTTTTCTTTAATTATATTGACAAATTATTGTTAATCTTCAAATGAAATAAAATAATACATTCCATTGTTTTACAAAATTCATCAAAAAATTTGAAATGAAGTGTTAAAATGTGTATAAGAAATTTTATTTCTAATATGTTTCAAGGGCTATTTACATCAGTTGCGGTGGTCTACTAGTCTTCTATGTTATGATCGTTGAATAATATTATATTATATTAGGGTTAGGGCGCACACAATGGTCAGGAAACTGACAATGATACAAGGCCGCGGCGCGAATGCGTGGCCTTGCTCGACACATAATTCCAAATCAGGTTTCTCACCCCTTGTTACAGTTGCTCCAACTATTATGTAACTTACAATTTTGTATGTTCATGTATTATTTGCACGTGTTTCAAATATAACTGGTTTTAGTTATAATATCATATATTTTGAGAGCAGTTGTGAACTATATTTGATGGTTTAAATGATACCCCATTCTCAGGACAAGCCTATTAAATAAGTTTTGTGTAATTTGGAATTTTGCTTATTTCAAATTAAAATATTTGTATAAAAGAACCATTTACAATGGTTTTAAGTAGATCAAAACATTTTCTGAGATTTTTCGTATATTCCACAATCAAAAGATTTTTGCGTTGTGGCTTTTCTTAACTTCCTAAGATGTTTCGCTCTTTGAGCGTTGTCGTTTGTTTGTTACTAAAATATACATTTTATGACTTCTCTATCAAACCATGTGCTTGGTAGAAACTAATGAGGATAAAAAAAAGTAAAATTGTAGGTTTAGGATCTGATCACCTAATGGAGCATTAAAACCAAACTCGAGGTTTCAATCCCAATTCAGGGACCCTAGACTTTCAAATAGTGGGTGTAAGATTTAATAACATAACTGAACATTTAATTCCGAACGTGAAACTTCTGTATAGTTATTTTGTTAGACCAGTACCCCGCCATGACGCTTATAGCATAAACCAATCCAGTAGAATCCTTGAACCAATTGAAACCTAAACCTAATGTAGCTAAGACCCATTGCGTTACTTACTAATATTATAAATGCGAAAGTGTGTTTGTTCTTTTTCGCCTTTCATTCACGTCACAATGGAGCGACGATGACGGTGCAACATGATTTTTGCACGGTGCACAGTGATAGTTCACAGGGTGGAAAGTAGGTTCATTACCTAGGCTCAATTTACCCTGTAAGAATATCAAATTTCCTCGGAAGTTACACTGGGACCACAAAAATAAAGCTAATTGATAAAGAACGCCGTTTATTTTAAACGTGATGGTATAAAGAAACCGGTAATCGATACGAACACACTGTATGGCAAAAGATTCCATGGAGTGAACTTAATAATCCTACCGAAGTCCCAACCCCCAAACCAATGGGGAATCGGAACTATAGGGCTGAGAAAGTATACAGAAACACAACATTTGCTTGAGATTTTCGTAACTTTAGCGGCTTTATAATATTAAGATTGGCGGTAAGACTTAGATAAGATGGCGGCACCCCATCGTTGGACCCCGCCGGGAATCGAACCCGCAACCTCGTGATCTTTTGAACTTAGTACCAAAATCACATTGTAATGAAACGACGTAGACTATACTATCAACAGTAAATACACTAAAAATAATCTTCCAAGCAACTGTTCTTTTTATTACAGTGTCGTTATTGTTAAAATTGATTTTGGTACTAAAATTATGAAACTCTCAAGCAGATTCACTATTGATTTGGGGGTTGCGACTTACGCAGGATTATTTAGTTAATGCTAAGGAATCTATTGGCACACTGTTCGTATCGATTGTGGGTTTTTGGTCCGTACATTGTGGACCTTCTCCTTTAGTAAATAGCTTAGAAAAACGGCGGGCAAAACATAAAATAGTTTTCTTGTTTCCGTGCTCGGCGGGCAATATAACTGCATTGTTGTTAAATTGTAAAGCCATTATAGAATATAGACCAATAAAATAAATTCTAGTCTTTTGAAATTGATTCACTTATTAACCCATTGACCGCTACGCTACTCTTAGAGTGCCCCCAGCGTCAACATCGGCTCCAGACGCGCCTGTGGCACGGAAACCAGTTGTCATCAACCGGCCCTAGCCGACTGTGGCGCTCAAGAGTATTTATTGTTTCCATCAGGGGTTAAAAAGTCTGAGAAGTTTTTGTATGTAATCTTTATAGATCAGACTAAGATCAGTTAATATTACTAAGCACAATAAGGTAGTTGATTATTAGTCATCTGAGTTACTTTTTCTTAAATGTCAAAAACGGCAATTTTATAGGTAATTTGGTTATAGGTAATTAGGTAATTTGGTATAGTCATTTTGATACTCATTATAAAATGTATACCTACACTATTTATACTTAGGTAATTGACAAACAAATTTGTTAAAATTTGCAACTGCCACAAAAATTTGCTTATACAGTAATAATGTTTTGACCAGTAACTACAATATTTGAATTCCTATAACTGTTAAATATCCATTGATTCTAAGAAAATTAGAACGCCAGCGCCCCATCAAAATATGGAAAAATAAATGGGTGTAAAACATGAAAATTATTGTTGTTTACTTAAAAATTACAAAAAAAAAAACATGTAAAGGTACATTATTTGAAATATCTTTTCACTTTTGAGTTTGAGTGGCGACCTATTGAAGTAACGTCTGTCGAAGTAGTCTCCTGTCGATGCGTCTTATAGAAGTAGTGTCCTGTCGAAATAATGTCATGTCAAAGTAATCTGTCGAAGTCGTGTATTTCGAAATAGTTGTCGAAGTACAGTCTGCTACGAAAAAAAAGAGTAGGCAGTCCACTCTTTATTCAATAAGAGATTTTTCAATAGCGCACTATTTGCATGCTATGCAGTCAGCTGGATAGATGAAACAATTTTATGTACACTGCCCTCATAGAAAGAAGGCCGCAAAGTATCCATATACATTGCGGCCTTCTTGCTTATGAGGGTACCAACACCTATTCAATGCAAATTCATTTCATTTCATCAATTTCATTTCATTTCTTGTTCGCAGGTGCGAGGAGTGCAACAAATCATTCAGTCGTCTGTCTCATCTGGTCATGCACACGGACATGTGTCACGCGGCGCCCGACGGCGGCGCCCCGCTGCGGTGCGCGCACTGCCCCCGCACCTTCTACGGCGACCGCCGCTACCGACTGCACTTGCAGACTAAGCATGATAAGCAGGTCATTGACTGTCCGGAGCCCGGATGCGATAGCAAGTGAGTATAGTAATCGTAATCAATATTACAATCTAAGTCTAACAGACACAGTACTGTAATTGACTGACACGAATGTGACTAACTGACTGACTTGTACTCTGTACTGTGACTAGCTGACTAACAGACACTATACTGTGGACTGACTGATAAAAGTGTGACTGACTGGTCAAAACTCAGTACCGTGACTGACTGACTGGATGGCACTTAGTACTGTGATTAGCTGACTAATAGACACAGTACTGTGACTAACAGACTGACAAAAACTCGGTACTGTACTGTGTACGTTGCGGTGTACGCACTGCCCCCGCACCTTCTACGGCGACCGCATAAGAAACACCAAGCATAAGAAACAGGTTATCGACTGTCCAGAGCCCGGATGCGATAGCAAGTGAGTATAGTAATCGTAATCAATATTACAATCTAAGTCTAAAGACTAACAGACACAGTACTGTAACTGACTGATACAAATGTGACTAGTTGACTAACTGGCACTATACTGTGACTGACTGATAGAACTGGAACTAAGTGACTAATCAAAATTCAGTACCGTGACTGACTGGCTGACTGGTACTGTGATTAGCTGACTAACAGACACTATACTGTGACTGACTGATAGAAGTGTGACTAAGTGACTGATCAAAACTCAGTACCGTGACTGACTGACTGGCATTTAGTACTGTGATTACTTGACTAACAGACAGTACTGTGATTAACAGACTGACGAAAACTCAGTACTGTAAGTTCTGTGATTAACAGACTGACAAAAACTTAGTATTGTACTGTGTCCGTTGCGGTGCGTGCACTGCCCCCGCACCTTCTACGGCGACCGCCGCTACCGACTGCACTTGCAGACCACGCATGATAAGCAGGTCATCGATTGTCTGGAGCCCGGGTGTGACAGCAAGTGTCTTTAAAACTTGGTTTTAGTTTGAATAAAATAAACTGCCTGTTCAAACATGTTTCTCGTCATATATATTTTGTCGATCCATTCGACATTGTTTTGTAATGATATACACATTTCGCGAAACGTTGGGTATACGAGTTCCAAGTGGTAGGAACTTCGTGTTAGGTAGACTAAAAAATTGTCCTTCGAAAAGTGTACAGTGCTTCGAATTTTGATTTGATTTATGATTTGTGAATCAGCTCTATTGATTGGTCGATTAAAGGTTAATAATTATATAATAATAATAATAATATCTGGGACAAATCACACACGATCATCTGGCCCCAAACTTTTCCCTGTATCTTGGGAACCAGAGACTGATATACATACACATATACTTTTAAATACATACATATATAGATATAATACACCCAGACTCAGAGCAAACAATTCTGCTCATCACAGAAAAGTTTGCCCTGTGTGGGGATCGAACCCACGACTATGTAGGTATTTTTAATAAACACAAATAAGTTATGTAAGTATGTATGTAAAAGTTTTCGAAGACTGCCTTATGACTTGTGACGCGAGCTCCATACACATCTTTTAGTACAAGTAACTGTGGAGTTATCGACGCTTTACGTACCATTGCGCAGGGTTTTTTCGCCCTGATTGAGTCACTCTCAGTTCACCTTTTCATCTAAACCAATCATTTCAGATTCGACACAAAGAAAGAGTTGTTCCTTCACGCCAAAATCCACAAATCATTGAATAACTGGTGTCGTCAGTGCGGCCTGCAGCTCCCCACACTGTCCGCTTGCGAGAAACATCTCGACGTTCATAGGAAGAAGCTCTACTCCTGCCCAGTTTGCAACAGAAGTTACAGAGATAAGAATCCGGCCCTAAATCATCTCATGCAACACTTCGAAGCGATCCTGCACGTTTGCAAAACCTGCGGCAAAGTGTACAACGCCAAACGACGCCTCGTCGAACACGTCAAGATACATTCAATAGTCAAAAACTATAAATGCCAGTACTGCAGCAAATCTTTCGCCAAAACTAACCATTTGAAGCAACACTTGGCCACTCACACCGGAATCAAGCCGTACAAGTGTACAGTTTGTTCCAAAACGTTCGCTTCCTATCCGAACTGGCATAAGCATTTGAAAAAGGTGCACAATTTGGATAAGGACAGCATTAAAAACATCAGTACGAATAACAACAGCGACGCCAAGAAAACGACAAAGCCAGAGCCACAAGTAATCGAAATTCAAACGACTCTTACTGAGAAACCGTTCGATGACGAATCAGATGACAGCACTATGGACTCAGATTACATGGAAACCATAAACAATGCAGTCTCAGCAGCGATTGATCAGGAGTCGAAGATTTTCGAAATAGATATCGATGTGCCCATCACTACAGACCAGTGTTATGCTGAAAATGATGATGTTCTGCCCGAGGAGATCGCTGACTTTGCTACTGGTGAGTTATCTGATATTTCTTTTGCTGTTAAAGGATCGTTAACAACTCATATCGTCCCCACTGCAGAGGCAAGGTTCTTTTTCCATACCTCGGAAGGTTAGGCCATACTGTACTCCACACACAGGAGCTAAATCCGGATTGGTGGAGGTTGTGGGACTAGTCACAAAATAGATACAGAAGGTCCGCTCAATACAAACCAGTAAAATCGTAAGCATATACATGCTTATAGAAATATACGGTCGTTCGAGGCAAGCTCACGCGGCAAAGTATCACAACAGTATCGTGACCTTGCCTACAACGACCGTATACGTCTATAAGCATGTATATGCTTAGGATTTTAGTGAGCGTATTGAGCGGACCTTCTGTATCTGTGTATTTTGTGGACTAGTGGCCAATGTCAGAGTCAGCAGTTTTCAAGTAGCTTTTAAGGCCTCTGTTGCGGTTTAACGACTGCCATCCAGCAATAGTTTAACGTATCTTGCAAAACACCTAAACGGTCGACATCAATGCCACTGACAGTCAAACCCCTCCAGGTTATGACCATGTCTGTAGTCCGGTAACATGACCGCTGCGAGATACATTATCGCTTCAACTGGCTATCTGTCATCATCATCATTAGGCAAACGTCATTCACTGTTGGAGAAAGGCCTCTCCCAAGAATTTCCACACCGACCGGTCCTGCGCTGCCCGCATCCAGCGGCTTCCCGCAACATTCACCAGAGCCTCGGTGCACCGAGTGGGGAGGTCTGCCTACACTGCGTGTTCCAGTGCGCGGTCGCCACTCGAGAACTTCAATGCTGCTGTCTCGTACTAGGAAATTATTAATGAGTGAATATGGTTGGCACAGAGCCGGGCTCAGGGGCGCTGCCGCCGGCGCCGGGCGCGGCGCGGGTGCCGCGCGAGTACGGCCCGGACTTCGGCGCCGCCCCCGCCGGCACCGCCTTGCCCGGTGAGTCAACGTTACTCCCACTCAGAAAATTCTTGTTTTTATCCACAATACGGTATTTGACTGCTAGTCATTTGATTGACTTTATATCAACTGTCAAAAATATTATTTTGTTATAAAAATTGTTGAAATAGTGCGCTATGACGTCATAATTTAGTATATCTCATCTCATCTCATCTCACTAATCTCATTTCATTTCATCTCATCTCAATAATCTCATCTCACTTCTCACTAATATTATAAATGCGAAAGTATGGATGTTTGTTTGTTTGTCAGTTTATTTGTTTGTTTGTCAGTTTGTTTGTTTGTTTGTTCCGCTTTCACGCCGAAACTACTGAACGGATTTGGATGAAATTTGGTAGGTAGATAGATGAAGCACTCGGCTAACACATAGGATACTTTTTATCCTGGAAAACTTAAGGGTTCGAGGGTAGGAGTGCTTAAAAACTCAAAATTTCCACTTCGTCACTAGATGGCGCTATCTTAACATTTTCTTTCAATTCTGAAGTCCACGCGGACGAAGTCGCGGGCGGAAGCTAGTTTAGTATAAATATAACCTCTTAACCTACATAAGTTATGAATAAAAAATTAAATAGCTTTAGTAAACAATGTTTCATAATATATAATATTTTGATGCATCTCACCTGGTGGTTAGTGATGATGATGCCGAAGACGGAAGCGGGCTTACCAAGATTCCCCAACGCAATGGGAAACTGGCAATCTTATCTCCATGCCGGAACACATTGTCATATTTGGTGACAAGACTTAGATGGTGGTAGCTATCCAGGTGACCTCAGAAACCCACCAAACAGACTGGGATCTACCTAACCACAGCAGAAAAGCTGTTGATTCATTTTCATAATTCTACCCTCACAAAACAGGCAAGTTCATCGACCTCGATGACCACCTGCCCCACATCGACCCCCGGCTCGCCACCACGCAAGAGGTCGTCGATGACGTCACCACCTACATATGCAACACCCCCGTCATCAAGTTTTATGGTAACTGTTATGATTATGACGACATAGGCGATATTAACGGCACCTTGATGTCGGTCATGAATTCTGATGTGTTTTAATTTTTTTGCCGGTCTGTTTAGATGGGGTCAAGTAGTATTTGAAGAAGGGTTTTTAAAACGGGAAACTGAACAACTTTTTAAAGAAATGTCCATTCATTGGAAGTTAATCAGTTGGTCAATTAAAATGGGGAATTCTCATTTCTTTGCGAGTTGACTAAAGTATACTTATAATAAGGTATGCCAGTTTTGTTTTAGTTAACTGTGGCTCATATTTATGAAAATGAACAACTTTTGATAGGAACTCATACAATTAGAGTAAAATAGTTTTTATACAAATTCGATCACATAGATTAACCTTTGTATGGGGTCTATCTTGATGTGTCTGTCTTGATTGTATGGTGTCTATCTTGATTGTATGGTGTCCCTATAATAGGGATTAAAGTTGTTCAGTTTCTGGACTAGAATCTCCTTCTTATTACTACGAAACATATTTTTTATTACACGCTGTAAAAATACAGGGTGTTCGATTCAACAGCAACACGTGAACATAAAACAATCAGTCTGCAGATACGATTAAAATACCGATTGCATTCTATCTATAATGAAACTCTGGAAAATTCATCTTACATATTAGTAGTTTTTAATAGTTATAAAGTATTTTGTATTTATGTAAGTGGCTAGGGTCTTTCCTTACAGTAAGTGTTTCGAACGAGCATGTGAACACACAAAGTGAAACGGTTGAATCACGAAAGATCTTAGCCTCCACGCTACCTCAGTCAAACTATTTATACCTCAACTAACCCATAGTTAAATATTTTAAATGTAATCGCTGTTGACATATAAATAATAATTATTATTACATATACATTAATTAATATTATGAACAGTATAGCCCACCAAACTGTAGATGTTTTCTTTTTTATATAATCATACTTTTAATTACATAATAATGCTACCTCATTTTAGGTTTAAGTTTTTTAGTATGTTGCTTGTGTGGTGTGAGTCTGGTGAATGGCGGAACTGGCAGAAATCTTTCACTAGCATCGAAATAAAGAAAAACCCTATATATAAGAGAAGTGCCGACTAGTCGGCAATGGCGTCGATTCGGTTTTCGGTCACGACTAAACTTATTTGAGAGAACTAAACTTATTTTAAGCGTTTTGTCTTTTTCTCTCTGTATCGAAAAGACAAGGATAGGATGCTTTAAGTTTAGTCCTGTCAAATAAGTTTAATCGTTAACACCGAATCGACACCATTGTCTTATTGAAAATCTACAAAAATATTGAGACAACGTCCAAGTATCTTTCAATTATCTCTTTGTGATGGTGCCAAGAGCTTACAAGTAATTTTTATCTTGTCTGAACGTGAATGTCGCTAGATCCGCCAACCCTGGTTAATTTTGTGCTGTATAAGAAGTATAGTGTGTAAAATTGTGCCATTTTATGATGAGTACCGTACGAACCGTTTTGTTAAGTTAAAAGTGAATAGCAAATCAGTTTAATCTTAGTCGATGGTTTGGGGACATTTTTTAATAGAAAGAAATTAGTCTTTCTAAAATTTTCTAAATTCTTCTGTTTTTCAATGTGTTAACATCGTAACATCGAAGTTGTGTTTAAAAGCAGAAGTTGTCCTCAAATACGAGTAATTTTTTGTACTTTTAATTTCATTATATTCAAATGATTCAATCCAAAGTGTAGATTAAGTTGTTTCTGAGGAGAGCTTTGTAAATATTCGGATATAGTTTTGCTGCCATTTTGAGTTTGCTTCGTTGTGGCCACTGCTGGCAAACTTTTGTATGAAAACTGGCAATTTTCTTACAAAATTGTGATGAGTGTTCATTTCACATACATTTTAGGAAGTTTGTGCGAAAAACAAAGATATCCTAATAGGCTCGTATTTTGCATTCCAATATGAAAAGGCGTTAAGTTCTCGAGCGATTGTTTGTTTTCTAGAGTGTCGCCATGTTTCTAATTTGTCCCAATGAAGGGCTTTAACAGATGGTTTGTCAAGGCTTAAGGCAAATCACAAGATAAAAACTGTTGCCAATAAGCCTTTATAATCTAAAAACATACTGACTTTTCAAAAATATTTAAAATATAGCCAACTATATTTTAAACGATTGTGAGAAGCCAGTTTTTTTTAGATTTGTTTTCGTAATTTCTGTCAGCCAGCGGTGGCTTACTTGCATTTGAAATTCGATTCCTTTCTATATTAAGTTTGTGTGACGTCGGCGCATAGCGTGCGGCCCTTAGTGTAAGCGAATCGATCTTGCTGTGATATTTTATGTATATTTAGTGTTAAAGGCAACGTTACAAGTACAAATGTTGTTAACGATCAAAGAACTAGAATGTTCGACCCGCGACTCTGGCAGATATGCGTCCGAAATTCTGAGTCTTCTGCGTTATTTGAAGTGGGAAGAGTTTATCTAAGCATTTAGTGTTGGCACAAGAAATCCATTGCGCATTTCACACAAGAACTATGTTTCGCGCAGTTCTTTGGTTGCGCTCATGTCATGTTAGACATACTTTTTACTCGCCAAGAAAGCGATGAAGCCTTAAAAAAAGACGATAATCGCGGTTTATTTAGCTCGCAGTCAGAATTAGGACGCTATCAAATCGCGCATACGGAAATATAATGAAAGCATAATCAGAAAATGTCGATTTATAATTAGGGATGTAACGAAACCATTTTCCGTGAGTGACCGTATGCGCCCAAAAATCAATGATTCGATAAAAAAGTGACAAAAGTTTACTTAAAAAAGGAAGCAGATTTTAACTGCTACTTAAACATTAAACATGTTGATGATTAAAAATGTAAAAAAAGTAAAAAAAAAAAATTTGCTCCGAAATATATTTTGGAGAGAATTATTTACAAGTGGAAGAGAGGAGTCTTAGTGATAAAGATATCCAAAGACTGTTAGGTATTATTAGTTCTTTGAACTTGATATGACTTAGAAAAGTCAGGGATACAAGCGGACTAAATTCAGATAGGCGAAAGAAATACAGGAAATCAAATAGATAGAAGTTGTAGCTTTTGGAAAATCACCGGCTTTGACATAAATTGGATTATAAAAAATTGAGAAAAAAAATGCAAAAATGGCGCCTCATTCACCTTAAAAGGTCAGGCAGTTGAAGAAATAATAATAAAGAAATTACTCTCCGGTATCGTTACCGTTCTGATAACGAGCGTCTTGTGACGCCCCGCTTTTGAAATTACATTTCAAAAAGTTTTGTTTACTTTATACAGCCAAATATATCTTACACCATGAAAGTAAGGTAATGTTTGGTTGTGCAAAATAAACGCCAAAAACCACGCTAGCTTGGTTCCCAAACTCTGCACATAAACGCGGGGAGATGACAGCTTTTCAGTCTCATGTTGCGTCTCACTCTAACGCATACTTAAGCAGTATATCTGCACTGTTCTCTCCTTCGTGCGTGTGCAGAGTTGCTGTCTATACAGCGCTTATAAAGTGATCTTCTGCAATACCTAAAAAAAATACCCCTGGCCTCTAGTCTTAAAACTAAACAGCTATACTTAATTCACAAAAATATCGAGTTCTCGTACAAAGTTGACGATTTATCTGGTTAACAAGTACGTGAAGACCAAAATGTATGTTTGAAAATAGTTTGAAAATGTACGCAATTGATCAGGTAATTCACCAAGTTTGTCCAGTGATTTTTTTGCAGATTGTGTATTGGTTTCTTGCGCCATGATATTTTTACGACAAGAAGTAGACCAGACGTTTCCAGGTATTGCAGAAGCGCCCTATACCGTACTCAATAGAGTCTAATAGTAAGGTACCTCCCCGAGGCTTTCATTGTAATCAATATTAATAGTATACTTAATCAAACTTCTGTATTCATTGGTCACTCAAAAATATACCATTTGTAACCATATTGATGTAAAAGTTTCGTCGCGAAGGGCGCGTGGCTGATTTCCGAATTCATCTTAGTGAGTATTTAACAGAGATTGTGAGGTTTATGTAAACTTTATTGAAATATATTTTTATCATGTGTTAAGTAAACGGTGAGTTGAAAAGAAGGTACAAATTTATAGCTTTATAAGTTGAAGATGACCATGTAATAAATTGGAAATGTTTCCATTGCGCCCTTTGAGACTGTTATATGTCCCTAGCTTGTAGGTGTTAGGTTAGAGTCGAACACAGGGTATTGTGGTTCTATTTTAACGGAAACTTAAGTCATAGATCGTTCGTAAGCAAGTAAACCATTTTGATCGCGAAGATGGGCGGAGTTCGGAGAAATATATTATGTCTAGTATTCCACTGAATACGTCCATTCGTAAATATATCGTTGGAGTACCGCCCGGCACCACAATACTACCTCAATACCCGATAATCGTGTACAATATTCCTACTAAATCTGTCTGTAAATGTTTAAGGAACCACTTGGACCGGGTGTTAAGTGTTTAAGGTTTTTTTTACTATTTTGTTTAGTATTTTTGACATTTTTGTTTAAATGAATTTCGTTATTGTTTTTTTTTTGTGTACGATGTTTTTTGTGATGCCTTTTGACTTGATTTTTATGTTAATTGGCTATTGAATTGTGGTTTTTTGTATTTTTTATTGTTTTGCTATTTATTTACGGTATTATTTTTGTATGGTATTTGTACACTTATATATTTTTAAAATTTTGATCAGCTCATATGTTATTATGATGAGCTATCGCCAAACCCGGTCGAAGTTTTGTGTAGTGCTAAATTACTTTTTCGAAAAATAATTCTTTTAGGGCTTCTAAAACTGCATAATAATAAGTCTATAGTGTTTACTTTTCAGAAGTGTCTTTTAAGGTATTTTTGATTAATTTTTGTACATAGGTTTTTTCTAAACCGGCCAACACGAGTCGATAATTTGTAATAGTTTACAGTAAAATGTTTTTTGTGGACAAAATTTCGGATTAATAATAATTAACTTCTACAGGATACCTTTCGAGCCTCGAGGCATTTCTATTGAATTGTAAAGATAAAAAATAATTGTTGAGAATCTATATACATATATATTAATGACAACTTGTGAAAGATTAAATATCACGCGAAATGTTTGTCCACAAAAGAGATGCGGCCTAAACAGCATGTATTCGAATTACTTAAGGTGATCTGGTTTAGCTTTTGCTTGTGTTTTGCGAGAAATTTTTATAATGTTTCAAGTGAAAATGCTTCTGCCTAAGATGAAGAACTTTTAGAAAATATGTGAACTACATAACGTTACGAGACGGTGCAGCAACAAAAGCATTTTGATTCGAAACAGATAAATCTCTCAAAGGAAGTCAGGTTGTTTAGATCAAGACAATTGCCTATTTGGGTATCGTATTTCTCTTTTACTTCAGACAAGAGCTGTAGAATTCACAGGGTTCAGAATGCACATGTGCCACATTTGCCGCTTTACCATTGTAAACTGTTTTACTTATAAAAGCGAACAACTTTCCGCAAGAATCTTACGAAATTGGAGCAAAAATATGTTGACTTTCCAAGCTGTCGACTTGAAAACTTTGTACGGAATGTCCCATTTTCAGCTGCGATTGTATAGGTTCCTACAGGAAAGTTGTGTAGTTACTTTTTATTAAAAGTCACCTTCGTACTGGCATATAATAAAGAGAGCATAAGGGACAGTTAGTCGTTGGTGGATGCATACTACCAAGTGAACGACTCGGTGGCTAAGTGGTTAGCGATCCTGACCTCTGATCCGAGAGTCGTGGGTTCGATCCCCACACAAGGCAAACTTTTCTGTGATGAGCAGAATTGTTTGCTCCCAGTCTGGGTGTATTATATCTATATATGTATTTAAAAGTATATGTGTACGTATATCAGTCTCTGGTTCCCAAGATACAGGGAATCCTAGTTTGGGGCCAGATGACCGTGTGTGATTTGTCCCAGATATTATATTAAGTGTCGACCTAGCAAGTGCTAGAAGACAACTGTATGTTTAGGCCTTGAGCGATACATCTGTCTACAAGAGCCAAGTAAGATCGCTCTCTAGCGCCTAGCCTGTGTGTTAGAGAGAATGAAGAAGCGAGAGAATTATGCTATATAATGCAGTTCAAACCCCACGTTCTTTTAGCACCTTAGCTTGGGCTTGGAGTAAAAGAGAAATAGTTACGATTCTGTCTAAACATCTCTGTCACGCCTCACTGTAAATAGACTATACTTACCCATATTTTCTTTTTACTATTACTATTACTGCTTTGGAATATTTTGTTTACTTTTACTTACTACTGTATAATTTAAACTTATTACTCTGTAAACTGTGAAACCAGGAAGGTTCATACGTAACAAATTGAAATATAGGTGGTCTAAAATGTTTAACAGCTGAGCTATTTTCCTTACAACCTCCACTAATCCGGACTTACTACCCCTATACAGATATATTGAAACACATCCGCACCTTAGCAGTGGATACGCCATTTACTTATAGATCAGCGTGTTTCAAACAAATTTTTTACCTTTAAGGGCGTCACACACTACAGCGATACTGTGCTATAAAATCCGCCACACTCGTGGATGAAGTGGGGTGACCGTGAAGTTATAATATAAGCCTCATGCTAGAATATCCCTCCATGAGTGTGGTGGATTTTATAGCACAGTATCGCTCTAGTGTGTGACGCCCTTTTCATATCACTAATTCAGTTTACAGAGTACCTAACTGAGTTCTGTTTGGTTCGTCGTTTATAAGATTTTTGTACCAACGAGGCCGTATTGGAGAAAATTGAACGTTTTTCTGGGTGCACAGCTCAATTGAGAAGGGTTTTAGATGGGTGGTGAGAGGGCGCGTACGATACTTCAGCCAGGTGCTGCGGTAACAGTGCTGTGTCCAAAAAACGAAGCCAATACATTAATAAAATATACAGGTTAAAAAAGTTCATTTGAAATTTTAAGAGGTTACTCACAATCAACTATAGATTACAGGAAAATCAGATCTTTATTCATACAAAATCTAAATAGTGAATCAAGAATTTGTATGAAAAACGGCAAAAAAATGTATATCGGATTCGGATTTTTTCAATATATTTTTTCCTGTATTGTATGTATATTTGATTCTAAGTAATTCCTTAAAATTTTTAACGCACTTTTCAACATCTATGAGGCCTAAGGGCAGTATAACCGCAAAATATTATCAGAAAACTAATAACTGATTAAATTTTCTCTAATAAGGTCCTATTACGAACTACCTCGGCATGCCTCCGTGGACAAAGTTATAATACATTGTTAAATAAATACATACATATAACATATACGTTGCATAACATTACTACCTACTATTTTGTATTTTACGATATGACCATATTATTATAGTTGACATAGTTTTTACATACCTACATATAGCGCTAATTCATGGTATAATTGGATGAAAATTGTATGTTTTCTTTTTAACGTAGAAGCCTTATTGAACCATACATAATAAACAATCGGACTAGTTCATTTCGTGGTTTTATTTTTAATGTGTACCTGTGACGTTTCAATTTATGCGATGTTATACGTATCATTTTAAGAAAAACAGACTGTCCTGTTGTCGCGTAGTCGGGTAAGAATATGCAGCGGGATGCAGATAAGTCTTCATCAATTTACAAATGGGCTAGCCACTTTGTAAATGCTCCGTGTAAAGAATGAGAGGTGTACTTAAATCAGAGTTATACTGAGAAGAAAAATACGAAATAATAAATATTTTTTTTCATACGGCATCATTTATTTTATTACCATTGAAATATCGTTACGAATCTTACAGCTAGTTAGGTATGTAATTAATTTATTATTAGAAATTATCTATAACTGTCTTTGAGAGTGAGAATTATGATGGCATTTTCTACAAATGTGTTCAAATAACTATGTATTACGTGGATATAAACATAATAAAAAAGATAGAACTGCGAATACCTAAATTTTCTCGAAGTCTTGAAGCAATGCCATAAGTTGACAAGCAGTTTTAAATTGAAACAAATATACAATCACAAAGAATATAAGTACAGTAGACTTTAACACAGCCGCGGCGCTTAACAGGACTTTGTATGAGGCGGACTTTCTGTACATATCTATTTTGTGGCAGAATTTCACGAAAAACTGGCACAACGTATACAGAATGTAACGATGTAGCTTTTCGACCCGCTGTATAATATGTGTTAATCGAATTTGGCGGCGAAAAAATCTGTTGATTTGCCAACATTGTATAGGAAGGACTTCAGTATACAGTATAGTAGAGCCACGAAATAAGTTCTATAAGCGCAGCGCCAGCACACTAATACATATGAGTACCACCATAAGATCACGTAAACCGTGAAAAATAAGCAGGCAATATTCGGTATTAACCGGTATGATGTAGAAAGGTGCGAGAGACACGAACGTTGCGGAGCAGTCCCGGGTTTGTCAGATTTCAATGAAAATAGCGTTTATTTTTTCACGTTACGTGATCCTTGGGTTACACATTTAATGCATAGTCTCTGAATATAATAATATTGCAAACACTTGATACAAAAGCGATTCCATTAAGTTATAACTGTAAAAAAAATACCCGACTTATGCCAAACTTATGAATTTCCATCCTAAGTACTGACTAGACGTAAAAAAATTCAAGACATAGTCATTATGCCTTAACTTTTTATACCTACTGAAGCAGATGTGACGTACTTCTTACAATTAATTTAAAACTACATGGAAAAATATACAAAATGTGTGATAAACTTAACATCTACAATATTTATGTACAGTTAAAATTTGTTTCGACATCATTACTATGTTTTTCAAAAATTGTTTTGAGAAAATCATTTTTCTTAACAACTTGCATAGTATAATGTATTTGTTAATTAAAATTTTAATGTTTAGACAGAAAATGTACTTTCATTTGAAATTTTGCACAGTTGAAACTTATTTGAGACAAAAATTGTGTTTGCAACCAGAAGTTAAAAAGCATTTTAATACAAAAAAGTCATAAATAAATACAAACCTAGTTCCATACTAACTAAATGCAAATAATATACTTCTTACAAAAACCTAAAGGAAAAACTTTGCCACGTATAAAATCATTAACATTGCTTTACTCTAAATAAATTCAGAACCAAAATATAAACTCTAAAAAACCTCATTTACATTTTCACATAAACATATTCAATATAACTTTAAACCATAATTGATATAACCTAGTCCGTTAAAGGAATACATTCTATAAAGATGAGTAAAAAGTATTATTTTATATAACGACTTGATAAAGTTAGCCATAAATACATAAAGTTACATTTACTTATCATTTCAACACATCAACTATAAAAAAAAACTCGTCACACTTTAGTTGTTTGGCCACACAGTAGTGTCAGTTTTCTGTCGTCCATTGCACATTATCCACATTCATAATTTTACCGAATTTCACAGAAATAATGCGTTTCGTCACATAACATGAATTACTTCCTACTGTCCAATACCGAAGCTTTTAGAGCTACAAAAGCTCTTAACCGATTTGCCCGTTAGGTTTTCTACTAAACACTCTTGTGTTTACTGGTTTCCGCGTAGGAGAGCTTTGTGGCGCTTTAGTAGGCATCGATTTGGGCCTCAAACTTGGTATTTGCGACACTCTGATGCCTATAGCAGACTTTTGTTTAGCCGCCGTTGGTGTAATCGCCTTTGGTTGCCCTTCGAAGGTGGAGCTTCGTATTAATTTTGGCGGTTCTGGCTTCTCGCTCTCAATCCACACGCGTTTGTCTGGCTTCGCTGGCTGCTTTTTACTTTGCTCTACTTTTTTCCACAGACTGGCTATTTTGCTTTCCACGTCTTTCGAGTTTGTTTTCGAGCACTGCGAATTTACACTCGAGGTGCTACCTTGTCTTGAGCCACGGCTTATTGTTATTGTTTTCCCGCTGTCATTGCTTTGTAAACTGTGGTTAGAAGCGGAATTTTTCAAGCCTGTTTTCGGAGTTGTTTTCGTTTTTGGATTGCTATTAGCTTTGTTTAGAGGCGGCCGTGAGTATCTGTTTAGTTGAGGTAATCGGGACGGTGAAGTATTAACGTTAGGTTTTGTGGGAGTAGTAACCTTAACAGTTTTTGGTGCGTTCGTCTTTTTCTGAAGGCTTGGAACTGGTAAGTCTTTAGGAGATATAGTGCTTTCTTCCTTTGTAAAGGTCCCTTGCCTTTCTAGAGGCAACGGTTTTGCGGGAACGAGTGGCACGGATATAGGTTTCTGTGCAAGTTTTGTTGGGGCTGCTTTTTTTGGAGAACCACATGCACTAGATGATTTTGAATTTGGAGTTTTAGTTGGAGTTTGCTTTGTATTTGCTTTTACGGGATTGGTCGTTGCTTTTGTAGGTATAACTTTAGGTATGGTTTTAGTTGTTGGAGAGGCAGGTTTCTTAACGTTCGTATTGGGTAAATTTCTCCTGTAAGGCGAAACATACAGTGCCTTCTTTCTACCTCTTATTGCCTTTGGTATTTCTTCTTTGTCATTTGACTCGTTAGAATCTAAACTTTCGTCTCGTCTGTTCTCGGGCTTTATTATTTTGGGTTTGGGTCTAGACTGAGGGGTTTCGTTATCAGAATCTGACTGTGCTTTCTCAGAGTTACTGTCACCTTCGTAACTAGCGAAGTCGCTGCTGCTGGGGTGCTGTATATCATCCTGTTTTTCTACAGTACGTTTGTAAGATGCCGTCATTTCTATATTCTTCAAATTGTTTACGACGCACAAGTCTACAGCCGTGGGACTTTCCACGACTGGCAGGTAATTCCTGAAGCTTCTCGTGTAAGTCTTCATTTGAGTGGAATTCAATTCGAAATCGTCGTCATTATGACCACTGTCAGTTGCTCGCGAGAAGACATCATCGTCCCGATGTCTGTCGTCAAGTATCTGTTGGTGATTCAGCTCGTTTGAAGACAAACTGTCGTATCCAGTTGTTGTTTCAACATTCTCAAAATTGGCGTCTTTAGTAACAAATGTAGGTGACGGTGGAATGTCTTCACTTAATGTTCGAGTTCTGAATCTTTCTGCGTCTTCTATACGTTTTTGTTTTATTGTCTTTTTGGTTGCAAGACGTTGTTTGAGACTTTCTAAATGAGAATCGACAACTTTGGGAGGTGATGGTTCTTTCGCGAGAATGTTTTGTATGTCAACGGTTTGCGTTTGGTACCTAGCTCTGTCTTCTAACCGCCGTTGTTTCGCGCTTGTTTTTCTCTTCAATTTTGGCTCAGAAGTCGCCGTGACGTAATCATCGGACCTATCACTTTCAGATTTAGTCCACGTCAAGAATTCTTCACTCTCAACTTCGAGAACTACATCGTTCTCTGACGCATTGTCAGTTATTGTATAAGTCTGATATCTGTCCTTTGAGACATGTCTCTTTTCTTTCGGCGTCAAGTAGTTATTTCTTTGTCTTTTAGGCGTAGATTCTACACTGCTCACGTCTGATGGTAAAGGAGTACAATTCTCAGATCCCGAAGGAATATCAGTGACAACGTTCAAAGTATTGGAAATACAATCGTCAAATACTTGCTGTGCCGTTGTCGGTTCTAATTCCACCGTCGATTCAGCCATTTCATCAAACAATGAGGGGGGATTGACTTTATCTAAGTCTTGGAAGACGTTGAAATTGTTGCAAAGCGGGAAGTCCTGTATTGGCTGCTTCAGATCGAAGACAACTGGAGTCTTTTCCCTACCTTCTGCGACTTCTGACACAATGCTTGACACAGATATCATGCTGCTCTCCATGTCAAGATTTTCCATTTCAGAAGGCGGTTTTATATTATCTAAAAAGCTAACGGGAATGCTATCTAAGTGTTCTGAGCTCCCTTGGTGCATTGAGTTACTTAGTGCTCGTTTGACCATCAGGGCAACGGGTAAAGATTTCTTTCGGCTTTTCTGTGATTTCTTTGAACACTGAGCGGAAGATTCGTCCCACTGCCCAGACGCGCTCAAAGATAATAAG
Organism: Coleophora deauratella; assembly: GCA_958295455.1. Taxonomy (NCBI): domain Eukaryota; kingdom Metazoa; phylum Arthropoda; class Insecta; order Lepidoptera; family Coleophoridae; genus Coleophora; species Coleophora deauratella. The sequence goes on from OY282393.1 coordinate 18,479,153, forward strand.
CTGCCCAAGTTTGATGGCGGCTTCACATTATCCAGATCTAACGAAGTGAGCGATGTAACACTGTTTTCCATAGTGTACTGTGATGTTTTCAATTGGGCGGCCAATCTAGCTGCTTCCTTCTCTATTACCGCAGCCATGATAGAATCAAACTTATTATCTCCATCGTCTACTATTGACGTCAAACTCGGTTCTTGAATGTTCTCTATAGCAAAACTGTTGCTGTCTATCATTGCTAAATTTAGTGACATCTGGTGATCTTCTTCAAGTTTCTTGGTCAGATCAGGTCTTGAGAATGACATTGTTGCCGTCTCACTCTTCAGGAGGTCCGGCAGAGCCATCCCCGGATCTGCTATCTCACTTTTTATTGAGGACACCATATGGACAGATCCACTGATAGTCGGGAATGTCATATCATCCGGACAAGTGTTATCGTTCCACGTGTCTGTATGTTTGGAAGACTCTTCTTTTTGTACAGGAGGTTCAGTGTATTTGATATCTGTCCACTCAAGCTTATTCTTGTTCTTCCTAGTCAGGGTAGCTGCGTCGTAATTTTTAGGGGAATCGACATCACTCCAAGACCCGTCTAGCACATCTGCGTACGACTCGTTAGATCTATTCAATTCATCTCTGACTTCCGATTCTATTGTCGTATTCAGAGATTTCGGTGCCAAACATTCATTAGACTTATCCATATCTGCTACGTCGATAGCCGAATTCAACGTCGTATTCCCCGAATCTACGGTCGGTAGCTCGTTTGATCTGTCAAATATATTGACGGATTCCCCCGTAGTATCGAGTATATTATCGTGTGTCGTGTCAATGTTTTCATTTGTGTTTTCCAATATATTTTCGTATGTGTCATCTAGCACGTTTTCCTCGGTTGTATCGAGATCATTGGTGTCTCTAGTCGAATCAAGAGCGGAATCAGAGAGCTCAGAGCCAGTGGTTGGTCCGCGCGCGGTGCTGGCGGGGTCGCCTGCGGCCGCGCGCTCCGCAAACGACTCCCGAACGTTTTTTGGCTTTAATTCACCAGCGCCTTTAGCTATCATCTCTTCTAATATAGCTCTATCTTTCGAATACTCTTCGCCTACCATTTTCTCTAATGCACTTTGAGGTTTATCCTTCCTACGACGTCTTTCTCTAACTTCTAACCTATCGTCGCTTCTCACTCTCAGTTTAGCATCGTCACGTCTCTTTGGCAGCGCTTTAGACATGCCCATTTTGACGCAGCGTTCGAAGACCTCCTTGTCTGTCGAACCGAAGGAATCATTGCTTAGCGAGCTTAGAGAGTTACTTCTTTCTAAACGTCTCGGTTCCTCGATCCTAGCTGGCAGACTTGGGGGACCATCTTCGAAGAATCTAGAACTATGCCCTCTATGCCTCGAGTGATGCGCTAAAGAGTGTCCCGAAGTTTCCCCGTGATAGGAATACGGCGATCGTGTCAAGCTTATTCCAGCGAAATCTTGTTCCAATCGCTTCATTCTTGAAGATTTCACATTGTACATTGCAGTAGGTAAATTCCTATCAAATTCAACGTCTCTGACTTTATATGCGTTTCTGTCGAAATCGTCCCTTTTAGACTTGTGCTGAGCGATTTTGTCGCTTCTGTCTAAGGACTTATGATGTCTGCTAGGTCTGGAAGATTCTACGGGTCTCTCAACAGAATGCGCCTTACCTTTAGATTCCAGTGTATACTTCGCTCTGGGATTGACACTTGACAACCCAGCTTTGACGGTTTCCTCGAAGATCTCCCGGTCAGTGGAACCGAAAGAGTCCAGACTAAGAGAGCTGAGTGAATCGTTCCGTGCGAGGTTGGATGTTGCTTGTGGCTTGGGCTTATCGCGGACGTTGCGCTGGGCTTTTACTGGAAGGCGGCTTTCGTGTCTGCGAGCTAAAAATAAAGAGTTTAAGTATTATTTATAAGCAGAAGACGTAGCGTGGGCAAGCAGGCCTCTTACTCGGTGGACCGATGACCTGGTGAAGGTTGCGGGAAGCTGCTGGATGCGGACAGCACAGGACCGGTCGGTGTGGAAATCCTCGAGTCCTTGTTCAGCAGTGGACGTATTTTGCCTGATCACGATGAGCGGAAATGGGGGTTTTAAAGACAAATTATGCTTGATTTCATAGTGCTATAGAGAAGATCTTAGATACCATTTCTTCGAAATTTTGTCCAATTTAACAAAATAGGCAATCTTTAAGATTGAGAAAACAAAATAACTAGAAAACATTCATGAAATCTTGGAAAAATAATATAATATAGTTTACTCTTTATAGTCAGGTTCGTTTTAATAATTTCATGTATAGATGGATATGAGGGCAATGTATGATAGCCAGTTCTCTATTGCGTTGAGGAATCTTGGTAAGCATTTTTTCATCTTCGGTTTCTAGAATCGGTTGGATTTGGGTAAGTAGGTGATTAGCCCGCTGTACCCTAGACTGCTGGCGGGGCTGCCGCCTCAGAGTTTACAGCCAAACTCGGTTTGTTTCGGGTATCCTCCCTAGTGATCGAGTTCTGTTTTGGGGCGCAGAACGCTCGCCCTTTGCCCTGCATCCTTAGCTTTGGTCAGCAGATCGCTCGTCGCAAGTGGACCTGGATTGGCCACACTCTCAGAAGGGACCCCACCCATATACCTAGACAGGCGCTAGAGTGGACCCCACAAGGGAAAAGAAAACGTGGCCGTCCCAGATAGAACGCAATGGCGAAGCACTGTAGACGCCCTCTGCCCCACCTAGGGGACTTAGGACATTAAATACGAATAAAAAAATATATTTTTTCATCTTCGGCATCATCACTTACCACCAGGTAAGTATTGTACTTTTTAGGTGTTGTGTTTTTGACACTGAATAAATGAGTTTCTATTTATATTTTCTAACCAATTGTGGATTTGAAAATGAATACCAAGAGAGTAAAAAATTAATAACTTCCAACAATTATCAAACTAAAACCAGTATAAAATGGCCTTTTCACCTGTATAGTTGTTGGGAGCAGGCGGGCCAGGCTTCGGCGGCAGCGGCGGCGGCACGTCGGGGCTGCGGTTCCTCGGCGGCAACTCGCAATGTTTGACCGTCTCCGTCGACGTACGTAGGTACGGCGGTAGGGAGCGCTGGAAATAAACAAAAAATATATACCTACATAATCTATACAGGTACAAAAAAAACTGAAAGATTAACTGGGGATTCTACTCATCATTTTGAACAAATTTCTTTTAAAACTTTGCTCAAATACCAAAAAAAGATAGATAGATAGATAAAATATTTATTTCACTCAACCTAGCACAGTGTAATGAAGAAGCTTCTTAATTAATAAGATTAATTAACAAAACAACCTACTATTTATATTACTTAAATAAAACTAACTATCATATAACTAAAAAAAATGTAGAACACCCTATTACATCAATTTCAGCTTCTTATTGCATTTTACTTTTATCTCTTTTAAATCCTTTCTTTTTTTGTATTACAATAAATAAATCAAGATTAAGACGTAATAGCATATAAAAGACCTTTTTAGAAAAAATGTGTTACGAGTTTCTTTGGGCCCGTCGTTTCTTCTCACTACGCAAACACTCCTAAAAGGCGGGTATTATACGAGTTTCGAGTGGTAGGAACCAAGAGACTTTCGAAAAGTGTACACTGTTAGCTACTATGAATATTTTTATTTTCAGGGAATGTATTAATATAATGCACGATGTATCGTGACAATCGGGTGACATATCAATCATACATACATGACGAAACTGTCACGGTGACAAGACCTGTGCGCGACAGACCTAAGAAACGTATTGTACGTAAAAGTAAAGGCTATTTCCTAAGACTTACATAGAGATCGTCTCGGTACGGTGCAGAGGACACGTCTGAAGGCGGGCCTTTATTCTTGACCACCTGCAAAGGAATTACAACAAACATAATTAAAAAACAAACAAACTTTTCTGTGATGGATGAGCAGAATAGGGTATTTTACTCTATACAAGAAAAAATCGAAAACTGCTTATTTACTGTGGTATTTGTAATACGTAATCGATTTAATATGATTTCTATACAATAAAATGAGAAAAAACATTTTATTTTTGATTTACAAAAATCAAGTTTTTTAATCTGTTATTCAAATATCTGAAACGACAGCCGCCATGCTGGTTATCATGTGACGTCACAATAGTGGTAAACAATATTGTGACATTTTGTTCGCGATATGTGTCAAAATTTTAGTACAGAGCTGTTTTGTTTACTCCTGAAATGACGTCACGACCTAAGCATCATGACAGCTATCGTTTTCGCGCACTAATTGGGAATGGTAATTTAGAATGTATTTTTGGGGTACTTAAAGGGTTTCAAAAAAAAATAAAAAAAAATTTTTGACTTTTTCCCACCTAATGATCAATTTGAGATACTTTTCAAAAAATGGTGAAAAACCCTATTGTTTGCTCTGAGTCTGGGTGTATTATAACTGTAAATGTGTAATGTATTTAAAAGTATATGTGTATGTATATCAGTCTCTGGTTCCCAAGATACAGGGAATCCTAGTTTGGGGCCAGATGACCGTGTGTGATTTGTCCCCGATATTATTATTATTATTATTAATAATAATAATATTTCGGTCTGTCTGACCCATTCACAGCGATCTGATATTAAAATATCCAGAGTCAAAATGTTTATGCGAGAACACAGTAATAAGATGAAAATAAACATAATGTGCTATGTTCTACCGGATCCAGGCACAAATCACCGGGTCCCAAACTAGGGTTCCCTGTATCATGGAAAGCAGAGACTTACACATACATTTTACTATATGTTTAAGAGCTTCGACCACATCTCACCTGATGGAAAGATATGCCTGTTCAGTCTCGCCTTGAAGTTGGTAAGTACGTACACTGACGAAGCTTGAGATGATTCTATTTTTATTTTATTTATTTAAGAAAAAATACAGCTTATATATAGATAGAAAGGCAACTCAGAAGCCATTTAGTAGTATTCGCCTAATAAATTCGCTGACTGTAAATATATATATTTTTTTGTATTCATATATATTTATGAAGTAGCTAGTGGCAGATGCTCTTACGAAGTTTGGGGAAATTCTATTACTGTAATTTTTTTAGTACAATGTTTAAATTACGATGAAACAAGTGGTAGATGCTTTAATATTTCTTTTTAAATAATTAACAGACTTTTTTTTACCCTTAATTGGTAAGCCCTTGGCATCATCTCACCTGATGGTAAGTGATGATCATGCCGAAGATGGAAGCGGGCTTACCAAGATTCCCCAATGCAATGGGGAACTGGCTATCTTATCTTCATGCCGGAACACATCCATGCTGTTAACCAGGGTTCGGAAACAGGTTTTTTGAAAAAACCGGTTTCGGTCATTGACCCCGATATCGAAATGTGGTTAAGGTTTCGTTCAGGTTTTGGTTACCGGTATATATAACCGGTTTAACCATAACCGATATTTTTTCGTTCGAACGGAATTAACCGGTTAATTTGAAGAATATGCGACGTTGTAGGTATGTTTGCCGCGTGCGAGAAAGTGAGCAGAAAACTCGGGCAGTGGCACCCGAGCGACGCGCCTGAACTTGACTAAGTTTGGTTTAAATTTTAACCGGTTAATTTCGTTCTTATTTCGGTTAGAAAACCGCTCCCTGATTAACCGATATTTTATTCAAATTTACCGGCTAAACTGGAAACCGGGTTTAACCTGAACGGAATCGTTAACCGAAATTCGAACGAAATTAACCGGTATTTGTTAACCGGTTCCGAACCTTGCTGTTAACATTGATGTTTGGCGGCAAGATTTAGATAAGATGGTGGTAGCTAGCCAGTACTAACCTTAGCAATCCCTTTCTGAATACACTCCTCTAGCAAGTCGCCTGCGTCACTCAGATTGGAGCTGTCAGATGAATCCCGGGCCTCTTGTATGGGGGGAATGTTCTCGTCCTCTTGTATGGGGGGTATGTTCTCGTCCAAGGACAAGGCAGACAGGTTGGAGTTGCTCCCCGCTTTCGACAAGATGGCGGGCGTGTCCTCTGTGAAGTACACTTGGCAGGTGTCGCCGGGCGTTTGCGTTCCTGTAAGAAGAAAATATACAATGTTGACACTAAACTAAATTTCTTTAGGTATTAAAATAAATGTAAACAATCTTGATATATCTTTTTACTGATCATCATCAGCCGAAAGACGTCCATTGCTGAACAAAGGCCTTTTTATTGATATCTACAATTAATTTAATAGAAATGCAAAAGAAACTTAGCACCTGAGTTCGCAATTTTAACATGCACAATTCAATAAAAAGACATGTCAAGTTTGTTTACGTTTTGATTAGTACTTAAAAGAAATGGAGTATCGTTTATACTATTTTCCCCAAAAACCCTTACTGGATAATGGAAGCATACAAAATTTTGGTCTCCATACAAAATTGATTAATTGCAATCAATTTGTATGTGATGTTCCTAAATTTTGTGTGTACTCCTTGGGTAAAGTTGTTCAGTTTGAACAGCATACATTTTAACGGGATTTAACGACATATGGGAAAAGACCCAGCAGTGGGGACACGTGTTTTCTAAAAATGTGTGTATGTGTGGGTGTGTATTTGTGTACGTACCGTATATGTCTAATAAAAATAACTTACCTTTGACAGTTTCGCTGTGTATGGATCTCATGGCTGGGACCGGTGGGATTGGTGGTCTAAAAATCACAAAAATATATAAGAAATTTCTTTCTGTCATTGCGCTAAAGGCCGATTCTAATCAAACTATAAGTCATGTAAGCAACATGTTAAGTTCTATAGTGTCGCCGCTGACACAATGCGTTTCTAACACATGTCAGTTGGCAATAGTTGGTGTTACTTTTAATGATTATCTGTTGACTAGCTTTCGCCCGCGACATCGTCTGCGTGAACTTAGCAGGCGTGCGTTAACGCATCTAGTGACCAAGTAAAAATTTCAGATTTTCTGGGATAAACGTATCCTATGTGTTAGCAGAGTGCTTTACCTATCTACCTACCAAATTTAATCCCAATCTGTTCAGTAGTTTCGGCGTGAGAGTGGAATAAACAAACATCCAAACTTTCGCATTTATAATATTAGTGAGATATTGATGTCGATTCGATTTTCACAATTAAATTTATTTGACAGAACTAAACTAAATTTTAGTGTTCTGTATCGAAAAGACAAGGATAGGATGCTTAAATTTAGCCCTGTCAAATAAGTTTAATCTTAAACACCGAATCGACACCATTGTTGTTTATAGGACTAACCTGTTCACATCCACAGAGACTACTGGAGCATCGCCGGTTGTGTTGGATTCCTCTCCATGCGCTGTCGGTACATCTTTTACCGTTTGCTGTGAACCAAATATGAACCATAATTAAAATGACCTCTCGTATCGGAGGCCAAGACAAACTTTGGGTCGCTGAGACAGCGAAAGTAATACATCTCAAAAGATAAAAATAATTAAAAAAAACATTAGATACATCGTCAGACATTTACCATGTCTTACAGGATAAACAGACATAAACATACCTTTACTTTTATCACAATAAAAAAAGATAAATAAAAAAAAATTGCCTTTAAAATGGGAACAGTAACTAAAACATTTTTTATCCCGGATATATTCCAAAATTCACCCAATTTTTCAACACGAAACCATAAACAACAAACAAAGTCCTACAACTTACCGGCGCATCGTCTATGGTAAGACTGGACAGTGACGTGGCGTGCGAAAACTGCGCAGGAGTGTTCTCTACGACGAATTCGCGCACTCGCTCCTCGAACACCGAGACATTACGCTCGCACTCTGGAAGACAAATATTGGGGTTTATTAAAAAATAAAGTAGCAAATGTTATTCGAAATGAGAGGATTCGTAAGTCATTGTCTTTGTCGATTGTCGACCGAAAACACTTCTCGAAAATAAAAAAACGAAGTTAAAGTTATCAATTTAATCGTTTTAACTAATTTTGGGAGTTGTGAGAAGAGATCCGTGCCCCTGCAGTGGGGACGTAATGTGTTGTTAACAAAAACTAATTTTGATAGGCAATTAATAACAACTAATTTGACAGAGACATTCAATCATATTTGCCTTTCGGCTGACGATGTGATGAAGGACCTAGTAAGGAGGTTACCGGGAGGCGGCATGCCCATTCCTTGGGGGAGTTTCTGCTTAGCAATGGACGTGTTTCGGCTAATGAAGGAGTAAAGTAACCAACATAGCTCACAGAACAAAAGGTCGTTGGGGCATTGTTCTCAAGTGGTGACCGGAAGACGCAGTGGCCTAGACCGACGACCTAGTGAAGGTTGCGGGAAGGCACTGGATGCGGGCAGCTAAGGACCGGTCAGTGTGAAAATCCTTGGGGGAGGCTTTTGTCCAGCAGTGGACATCTTTCGGCTGATGTGATGAAGGAGGCCCTAGTAAGGATGTAAGGAAGGGTGGTTATCGGGCGTTGACGTGCGGACGTCTTTCAGGTGATATGATGGGGAAACTAATCACTACTCTGGTGTTGCGGGTGTCTATGGGCGGCGGTAATCGCTTACCATCAGGTGATCCGTCTGCTCGTTTGCCACCTCTGCCATAAAAAAAAAAAAGCAGTGAGGGTGCGAGGGAGTATGGTTACCGGGCGGCGCGCTGGGGGACATGCGGCCCGGCGCGCGGCTGCCACACTGGGCACTAGCGAGGGTGTGGGGAGCATGGTTACCGGGCGGCGTGCAGGGCTCGGCGGGCCGGCGCGGGGACTGCGGCGCGCTCTGCCCCGGCGAGTCGGGGATCTCGCTGGGGGATATGCAGCCCGACGTCACGCGGCTAGAAAACGCCACCGGCGAATCAGCTTGTTTGCAAACTCTTTATTGTCCAAAGGAGTATAATAACAACACAAACATTTACAAAGGCAGAGTCGTCCCTTAAAGGGACCTCTTCCACCGAAACTATTTTGAACGACAGAAAGGACATACGTATGAGGGGACGAACGTAGAGGCCTGCTAGTCAACCGAGAAACTTGTTTATATAATGTCAAAAACGCCAATTTGTTCCACAAATGTTTGAAAGTAAGTAAAATGATGTCGTAATTTAGTGGAGTCATTGACATAGTGCTTAATTATAATATAAAAATAAATAATTTGCACACGTTATGAATAGTGTGGAAATCCTTGGGGGAGGCCTTTGTCCAGCAGTGGACGTCTAATGATGATAAAATTCTAAGCTTGTAAGTTTTTTACTGTTTTAATAAAAAGGTTGGGGTCGTATATTAATCACGTGAGGATCAAAAGGGGGGGAGGGGGTTCAGAAAAAAATCACGAAATATTACCAGGGGGGGGGGGGTGTGTACTGAGATATCACGTGTATTTATTTTTTCGTTGAATGCGCGATTTCTAGACTAATTTCCAAACATCGGTTTTGTTGCTGTTGTTTTTAACTCTTCCCAAGGTTCGAAACGGCTTAAGGCAGTCAGAAAAACCTGCAACCTTAATGTCTGTCTGGAAATTTTATCATGGTGCTTAGTTTTCCAGACTTAGATTACATTATACATGTTTTTAAAGATAATTATTATGTACGAAAAAATACACGTGATTTTGGGTAGAGGGTGGGGGGGGGGTGGGGTAGTCTAAAACCTCACCACGTATCACCAGGAGGCAGGGGGGGTCTAAAAAGTTGCTAAAAACATCACGTGATTAATGGACGGCCCCGTTATTTAGTGAAAAATATTTCATAATTGTTGATGCAGTGAACTACCCTATTAATGTAATGAAAATGGGGCTAATAAGCGCATATATTATATTATGTATATTACTCACCTGAGCTCAGAAACAACGGATGCGTGATCGTCCTGCTCGCAGTCCGGCACCGAGCCAAGCGAGCTGGAGCGGCTGAACATCAGCGGCGTGTCTTCCACGAACCGGGGCGGCTCGGGGGAAGTGGCGAACGTCACCGCTTTGGAGCCTAGGTGACAGATTACGTCAAAGTGAGCTCGTAGAAACGCAGACTTCATACCTTCGCGCTATTCTTTACTTCACTACTAAAATAGCGAACGTCCCGCATTGGATCTTAGATAACAGATCGTGTCAAAGTTGAGCTCGTAGGCACCCGGACACTATACTTTCGCATATTGTTTACTTCTACCACTAAAATGGCGAAAGTCACCGCATTGGAGCCTGGATGACAGATCGTGTCAAAGTTGAGCTCGAAGGCACCCGGACACTATACTTTCGCATATTGTTTACTTCTACCACTAAAATAGCGAACGTCCCGCATTGGATCTTAGATAACAGATCGTGTCAAAGTTGAGCTCGTAGGCACCCGGACACTATACTTTCGCATATTGTTTACTTCTACCA